>JAQJVL010000097.1:1466640-2066640 GCA_035578905.1 Stictocephala bisonia | reverse complement strand
ATGACGGCCGGCTTCACCGCAGAAAAGTCTACGACCAATTTATTTGTATTACTTGCTCTGTGTCCAGTATACACATCAATTCTCCAAGAATCGCCCAAATTAATGAGGACAATGATTTTTTTTACATTAGTTGACCATAAACAGAGTATTGTACTAATGTCTTTTGTCGCATTATGAGGAACTGTTCAGAAAAATATAAAACAGCATGATGGAACTGTTGTAAAAGGCAGCGATCGCCTCTGAGTTTAATCGTGAGTCGAAGCACTTGTTTATTGATATCAGAACTGTGATTAGTGTACGAGAATAACACCTGTGGTGAACAAATACAAGAAATCATTTGACGTGATTAAAAACGATAAACCGCGACCTTTTACGGTCGGCCAAGTGAAATAACGCTATTGGTTCCTATTTACGGGTCAAATAAACCTTACAGGTGATAAAACTCCAGTGTTTTTATGTATAAAAGAATCACTGCTCTGTGGCCAGAGGTCTTTTCTGGCAGGCTGGCTCTATTGATATAAAAAAGTGCTTCATTATTAATTAGTAACCTTAGAGATATGGCCAAGTGTAGATGAACTTGTCTAATCATTGTTACTCACTAAGATCGTCTGTTCCTGAGAAAAAGCCATTTATAAATATCACAATAGCCAGGGTAAGTAAGGTATCTTTACGTAGAGCTTTACGTAGAATCCAAGCCACGTAGTACTGGTATGATTTTCAGCTAAATGACGAGCCTAATACTCAGTTCTCTTCCCTAAACAACATCCTGACACTTACTACCACCCAACATGCACGGCGTAGACTTCTCTAGTAGTGTCCATGCCGATGGCAACCATTGAGCAGACACCGTCTTGGCATTAAGTGGACTGAGCATAGAACCTATCGCCTACAATCTTCACAGCACTTTGTCCCCAAGTAGCTGGGTTACAGTACTGCGCCACTAGAGCCGAAAAATAATATTTTTCAGAAATATAATACCCTTTACAAAATATTGAAAAAGTTCATTTTATAAGACACTAGCTGTACCCGCCCGCTTCGCCGGTCATAATATTGAGTTTTGATTGTATCATTGAAATGTGCAGCAACCTTTCAGTTTACACAGTATCCAATTTACAACAGCTGATGTTTTGTGTAGTTTACTAACTGTACTCAATTATTTTTAATTTTGAAAGTTTTGCCTACCACAATTAATTTTATTATATTTGTTTTTATTTAACAGCTGTTAATCAAATAAATCAATCAATTAATATAGCTTCACAAGAAATCAAAACATAAAAATATAAACAGTATAATTTTGACATATTTAAAACCCACAGCTGATATTCTTTTTATATTTGACTTATTATACCTTCATGCATCCTGCTATTTGATTAACATCGAAACTTTAGAAGTCCAAGGGATGGAGCCCTGAGGGATTAAAGAAACGGGAATAGGACAGAAACCTTCCCTGGGGTATATAGAACAATTTCCCCAAGTTTCATGGCGATCGGCTGGACGGTTTGGTAGCGCATAAAGGATAGACAAACAAACATACATTGGATTTTATATATATAGATATACTAATTAACCTATATGTAGTTTACTGTAAACAATACATACATACATACATATATATATTTTTAAGAAAAAACTCTGCAGAACGATGATTACGTTTAACAATAATATGTAGACCTTTACTTTAATGGCATATAAGTGATTTACCCGTTTGAACGAACACGAAAGAAATGGAAATTTACACTAATTTCACAATCAAACATGGAAATCATATATCAGCTGTGGAATATTTCTTAATTGCGTCACCAGTGTAGGGTTGTCACAAACCTGGTGAATTGATAACCAACAATGATGCATGACTCGAAAGGGTTTGTAGATTATTGGTAAATACGACACATCTGACGGAAATTGAACCTAGGAAATGCCACACAACTGCACCATTTGCCCTTCATCTCCATTATCAAAGTACACGTCATGGAAATTACTTATGTAACTAAACAAAACTCAAATTAAGCATTGAACATGTTGGTATTGGATTCAAACGAACGCTCATTGAACATTGATCATTGAACATAGTGAAGTACCGGTATGCTTTTCTAAATTATAAATAGATTTATGTTCTAGACGGCGATCTACGCGCAGTCGGGCATGTAGGAGAGGTTTATGCATCTCCCCTCTACTGCGTGTCACAATCTGACAGGCCCCCCTCTCGTATGCAAACACACTCAACGTTACAAGAAACTGTCACAGTTGATTCATTATTACTACTATATTATTATAATTGGTCTGGGTAGGAAACGACCTGCGTGTTATATTTAGTGCATGAAGTGGATCCAGCGGCAGAGGGGAATCTTTTCAGCGCTGAGCTGCCTTACTTCACGAGCGTGACTAACTTCCTCCTTCCCTTGTTCAACTAAGCAACAATGTTTAGTTGACAAAATTAACTGTAACGAACTGCACAAGTATGTTAAATGCTATTTATTGTCTACATTATTATTCATTGTGTTATTGATATTATTAATTTTTGATGGAATATTAAATAATGATTTAATTAAATCGTTCTAATCTTGATTTGTTGGTGTTGATCAAAGCAACCAACGGTCACTGCTGATTATTGACGTAAAATGGGCGGGGTTTGCTATTGCGCCATCAGCACGCGGCCTACCGCTCTGGTTGCCAAAATAACTTTTAAATGTAACTAAACAGTGGGGGAAGAGCAGTTGTCCATTTCACTTGTACCACTCTTTGCATATCACTTCTACAAGTGCATTGAAAAGGTCGTTTTCCAAGCGGCCTATGTATACTTACTTTTTATAACTTATTTTTGTATTGTTTAGTATGGCCAATAAGCCAGATCGTAGATAATTCACTGATAAACCAGTACAAAGTCGAGATAGTTAAATCATTCATAATTTTCCAGACAACTTAAAATGGAGAAGCAATCACAGGTATTGGTCAGACTACAGTTATGAATGTTTATATTTTTCGTTCCCTGATTGGATCGGGACTTACCACACCAATGACGTCACGGAGTGGGCATGCCACTACGGAACCTAGATAGAAGACGGTAGATATCACGCGCAACTCCCATGACGTCGCGTGGGTGAGACGTCAGCTGGGTGGAACAACAAACAATAACCAAGTACTAAACTATTGTACTAAATTCCAGTGGTTACGATATAAGATGGTTAGAGGGGAAAAGCTTCTTTTTTATTTAGATGAAAGCTTCCATTTTTCTAGTAGATTTAATTACCAGTATTTCATATAATAATGAAACCCCATTTTTCGACAAATAATAGATTTCACCCATTTTTCGTCACAATCTGCTGCGCAGCCTCGCCATGGGGCCTGCCGTATCTTCTAGTTACCGAGATTTTAAGGAATCGCTATCTCTCTTGTACACGTTTCAAAAATAGGTAACCGTTTATAGAATCGATCTATGACTAAGACTCTAGGGAACGGTTGTTCATTAGCTCTGCAGAAGGTGCTACCAGGTTGTTAGGCAAAACTAAATTTCACCGAGAGTAAAAAATGGAAGTTTTGGTGACTTAATTGTGAGTAAAGCAAACGGAGGTATGACAATTATAATAATGTTGTAAGGGTGCATTTATTGAAGTTTGTAAGATGAGTCAGTAAAATGTTATTGTTTATTCTATTTAATGTCCCGACTTGACTTCAGAGCGTTCTTACAACAAATGCCGAAACTGCGAGTTTGGGAATGCTACAACCAATGGCGTGACAATGTAAACATGCAAACATAGCAACGCATTTACGCCTTGCATTGTTGTCTCGTTTTAGTTCTCTAAATGCACCGGTTTTATAATCTAACTTACTTGTTTGATTTTGTGAATTTATACTATGAACGTGATCTTTCTTATTGTTTTTATTGTCTTTTACTTTTGGTTTCTTATTATTCATAATAAATACGATATATTCTTATCGTATTGTTTATACATTGTTCTTTTGTATTATTTTTCAACTAATTAAAAATGTTCGTATGGTTTTCTGCCTCAACAAGTAATTATTTTCTGTCATCTTATGACAAACGCAGTGTGTGTGAGTGAGTGAGTGAGAGAGAGAGAGAGAGAGAGAGAGAGAGAGAGAGAGAGAGAGAGAGAGAGAGAGAGAGAGAGAGAGAGAGAGAGAGAGAGAGAGAGAGAGAGAGAGAGAGAGAGAGAGAGAGAGAGAGAGAGAGAGAGAGAGAGAGAGAGAGAGAGAGAGAGAGAGAGAGAGAGAGAGAGAGAGAGAGAGAGAGAGAGAGAGAGAGAGAGAGAGAGAGAGAGAGAGAGAGAGAGAGAGAGAGAGAGAGAGAGAGAGAGAGAGAGAGAGAGAGAGAGAGAGAGAGAGAGAGAGAGAGAGAGAGAGAGAGAGAGAGAGAGAGAGAGAGAGAGAGAGAGAGAGAGAGAGAGACCACGCATCAGAGCTACGCTCAAATGTCAAGTCAGGACATTAATTGCATAAAGTCAATATATGACTTTTAATGAGATTACATTAATGACGTTTCCAGCAGTAGTGTGTGAACAAGTGTCATGACTTTACGAACCATTATATGAATAAGTTTGACTGTAGTTAGCTGACGATGTTTTCTGTGCACCGAATAGATCTTGCTGGTTCACCATCAACATCTCTTTTACACCTGGTAAATTACACTTCTGTTTTTGGAGTGAAATGAAGTTCAATTTTACAAAATACAACTGGTTACGGAATCACCTCAGTGCCATTGCGCGTGTGATTAGTGTTGTCTGTCCATAGTATATGTGTTTGTTTTGTTATCGTTTGCAAAAAAAAAAGTAGCCTACATCATCTTATCCCAGATTCAAACTTACAGCATCCTTAACACAAATAGAGACAGTAAGCCATTTACGAGCACTATCTTTTGAAAAGTTTCCACCATGTAATATTTTTATTTCCGCAAATAAAGGAAATTTATAAATTGTATCTACGTCTGTTTCGGAATTTTGAATCCTATCCCCATGACTTCTGCGAAATTTTTAATTCAAATCAGAATTAGATCAGAGATAAATCAAACGTGTAAACGTCAATATAATATGGAGTCAGGACGTGTTTGCAAGTGAATAGACGTTCTACTGTTAGAGAGTAGGAAGCACAATGGGGGTACACTGCCATGAGGGTACGACACCCACGCTGACCTTGTATTGTTCGATGGCAGATACAGGTGACATTGCACAACAGCTCCTTACTTGGAACAGCATGAGTACAACAAATCACACCCCACGCACTGTTGTTCCATCGTCAGATAGAACGGTAAGGTAATATTCAGCGCTTCTTCCATGTAGAAAGCAAAACATCAGAATAATTTCCGAAATAAAGTTAAGTTCTATAAAAATGAAGAATTTTAATTGTCGTCTTATTTTATTCAAACAAATCCATGCAGCTGTTCGAATTACTGTCAAAAATGTATATAGATAAAAACTCCGTGTGTTTGAGTATACAAAATTCTGAAAGTAGTGAAAGGATTGACTTGAAATGTTTACACAACATTGCATTTAGACCTGACGATGTTTTTGAACATATAGTTCCTAAAATTATAAACGGGGACAGGGCACTTCAAACATTTATCGACCTACATACACGTCACAAATGGAAATAGAATGGTGGTATCCACTAAGCGACAAAAATAATACTTCTGTAGATCACACATTCTTCTAATTAAAACAGCTCGCTATGAAATAACATACAAATATCTCTTAAAGGTTAAATACACTATATTAATGTATTATTCAAACATATTTACTTAGATTTTTAGCAGCCAAGAAATATCTCTCAATAAAGACTCAACCACCAAATTGTTTTACGCTTCTGGCAAGCAAACAACATAACAATGACTCATATAAAAAACCATTAACAAACTAGTGCGCACCCTACAAACATGCAACTAAACAGTATTTGAACATACCATCTGGTAGCTAAGCGAAATAAACAAGTCTCGCAGCGAGCAAAGCTCACATGCAAAAATGCTCCTTTACGATCACCACTGCCCTACTTAGTCTTAATCAGCTTACACGGCGTACACGGACCGAACTGGCCTACATAGACAAACTTGCTAAGTAGCCTGTCCACACCTACACCTGCAGACAAGACAGCTAGAGGCCAAACAACGCAATAAATACCTGACCCCACCCCCTATACAAACACTACTACAATACTATCAGCCAACGGCCCGAGCATAGACGTACTAGACACCCCAAGAAACCTGTACAATTTAAAAAAATAGCTATCCTTAATTAATTCAGAATACTGCTCAAGACATGACAATTAATTTTTATAAGTATGAAACACATCTTACTTATTGTTTGTGATAAGACTAGTGTCTAGGTTATTAAATATTACACTGAACGCAATAACTTCTGGAGAAGTAATCGCCGGCGAGGTAGCTCAGTGGCTAAGGCTTCGGACTGCGGAGGGCGTTTCCAAGGTACGAATCCCCACTGAGCCATCAGTCGGTACTTCACTCGTTGAGGAAAGTTCACGCACAGGCCTGCAAGCTCATGTCAACTGGCAACATAAGTTTTAATTAAAAAAATTAATAAATAAAACTAAACACACAAATTTATTATTACTTAATATAAATTTAAAAAAACATGGTTTATTCATAAAACATATTATTATTTCAATTATTTTAAAGATTTCTCAGTTTCCCCCTGAAACTGGTAAATTAAAGAACAATACCATTATTCCACAATTCAAAATAAAAGGTTAACAGTGTAAGCTTCCGTGGAAATGAGATATTTAAATCTATGATGGCCGGTACTGCCTGTGGCTAACCGTGACTGTATTGTGTCCCTTAAACACACTAATGTCGACTTACTGGGTGTCAGTACATAAATGATGACTGTGTAATCTCTCGTGGAGAGGAGATATTTTATCTATAATGGCCGGTACTGCCTGTGGCTAACCGTGACTGTATTGTATCCCTTAAACAAACTAATGTCGACTTACTGAGTGTCAGTACATAAATGATGACTGTGTAATCTCTCGTGGAGAGAAGATATTTTATCTATAATGGCCGTTACTGCCTGTGACTAACCGTGGCTGTATTGTGTCCCTTAAACACACTAATGTCGACTTACTGGGTGTCAGTACATAAATGATGACTGTGTAATCTCTCGTGGAGAGGAGATATTTTATCTATAATGGCCATTACTGCCTGTGACTAACCGTGGCTGTATTGTGTCCCTTAAACACACTAATGTCGACTTACTGGGTGTCAGTACATAAATGATGACTGTGTAATCTCTCGTGGAGAGGAGATATTTTATCTATAATGGCCATTACTGCCTGTGACTAACCGTGGCTGTATTGTGTCCCTTAAACACACTAATGTCGACTTACTGGGTGTCAATACATAAATGATGACTGTGTAATCTCTCGTGGAGAGGAGATATTTTATCTATAATGGCCGTTACTGCCTGTGACTAACCGTGGCTGTATTGTGTCCCTTAAACACACTAATGTCGACTTACTGGGTGTCAGTACATAAATGATGACTGTGTAATCTGTCGTGGAGAGGAGATATTTTATCTATAATGGCCGGTACTGCCTGTGGCTAACCGTGACTGTATTGTGTCCCTAAAACACACTAATGTCGACTTACTGGGTGTCAGTACATAAATGATGACTGTGTAATCTCTCGTGGAGAGGAGATATTTTATCTATAATGGCCGGTACTGCCTGTGGCTAACCGTGACTGTATTGTGTCCCTTAAACACACTAATGTCGACTTACTGGGTGTCAGTACATAAATGATGACTGTGTAATCTCTCGTGGAGAGGAGATATTTTATCTATAATGGCCGGTACTGCCTGTGGCTAACCGTGGCTGTATTGTGTCCCTTAAACACACTAATGTCGACTTACTGGGTGTCAGTACATAAATGATGACTGTGTAATCTCTCGTGGAGAGGAGATATTTTATCTATAATGGCCGGTACTGCCTGTGGCTAACCATGGCTGTATTGTGTCCCTTAAACACACTAAAGTCGACTTACTGGGTGTCAGTACATAAATGATGACTGTGTAATCTCTCGTGGAGAGGAGATATTTTATCTATAATGGCCGGTACTGCCTGTGGCTAACCGTGACTGTATTGTGTCCCTTAAACACACTAATGTCGACTTACTGGGTGTCAGTACATAAATGATGACTGTGTAATCTCTCGTGGAGAGGAGATATTTTATCTATAATGGCCGGTACTGCCTGTGGCTAACCGTGACTGTATTGTGTCCCTTAAACACACTAATGTCGACTTACTGGGTGTCAGTACATAAATGATGACTGTGTAATCTCTCGTGGAGAGGAGATATTTTATCTATAATGGCCGGTACTGCCTGTGGCTAACCGTGGCTGTATTGTGTCCCTTAAACACACTAATGTCGACTTACTGGGTGTCAGTACATAAATGATGACTGTGTAATCTCTCGTGGAGAGGAGATATTTTATCTATAATGGCCGGTACTGCCTGTGACTAACCGTGGCTGTATTGTGTCCCTTAAACACACTAATGTCGACTTACTGGGTGTCAGTACATAAATGATGACTGTGTAATCTCTCGTGGAGAGGAGATATTTTATCTATAATGGCCAGTACTGCCTGTGACTAACCGTGGCTGTATTGTGTCCCTTAAACACACTAATGTCGACTTACTGGGTGTCAGTACATAAATGATGACTGTGTAATCTCTCGTGGAGAGGAGATATTTTATCTATGATGGCCGGTACTGCCTGTGGCTAACCGTGACTGTATTGTGTCCCTTAAACACACTAATGTCGACTTATTGGGTGTCAGTACATAAATGATGACTGTGTAATCTCTCGTGGAGAGGAGATATTTTATCTATGATGGCCGGTACTGCCTGTGGCTAACCGTGACTGTATTGTGTCCCTTAAACAAACTAATGTCGACTTACTGGGTGCCAGTACATAAATGATGACTGTGTAATCTCTCGTGGAGAGGAGATATTTTATCTATGATGGCCGGTACTGCCTGTGGCTAACCGTGACTATATTGTGTCCCTTAAACACACTAATGTCGATTTACTGGGTGCCAGTACATAAATATTCACTGTGTAAGCTCTCGAGGAGGGGAGATACTTTATCTATAATGGCCGGTACTGCCTGTGGCTAACCGTGACTGTATTGTGTCCCTTAAACACACTAATGTCGATTTACTGGGTGCCAGTACATAAATATTCACTGTGTAAGCTCTCGAGGAGGGGAGATATTTTATCTATAATGGCCGGTACTGCCTGTGGCTAAACCGTGACTGTATTGTGTCCCTTAAACACACTAATGTCGACTTACTGGGTGCCAGTACATAAATGTTGACAGTGTAAGCTCCCGTGGAGAGGAGATATTTTATCTATGATGGCCGATACTGCCATGGCTAATTATGACTGTATTGTGTCCCTTATACACACTAATGTAGACTTATTGGGTGCCAGTACATAAATGTTCACTATGTAGGCTCCCGTGGAGATGATATTTTATCTATGATGGCCGGTACTGCCTGTGGCTAAACCGTGACTGTATTGTGTCCCTTAAACACACTAATGTCGACTTACTGGGTGCCAGTACGTAAATGTTGTCAATGTAAGCTCCCGTGGAGATGAGATATTTTATCTATGATGGCCGGTACTGCCTGTGGCTAACCGTGACTATATTGTGTCCCTTAAACACACTAATGTCGATTTACTAGGTGCCAGTACATAAATATTCACTGTGTAAGCTCTCGAGGAGGGGAGATATTTTATCTATGATAGCCGGTACTGCCTGTGGCTAACCGTGACTGTATTGTGTCCCTTAAACACACTAATGTCGACTTACTGGGTGCCAGTACATAAATGATGACTGTGTAATCTCTCGTGGAGAGGAGATATTTTATCTATGATGGCCGGTACTGCCTGTGGCTAACCGTGACTATATTGTGTCCCTTAAACACACTAATGTCGATTTACTGGGTGCCAGTACAAAAATATTCACTGTGTAAGCTCTCGAGGAGGGGAGATATTTTATCTATAATGGCCGTTACTGCCTGTGACTAACCGTGGCTGTATTGTGTCACTTAAACACACTAATGTCGACTTACTGGTTGTCAGTACATAAATGATGACTGTGTAATCTCTCGTGGAGAGGAGATATTTTATCTATAATGGCCGTTACTGCCTGTGACTAACCGTGGCTGTATTGTGTCCCTTAAACACACTAATGTCGACTTACTGGGTGTCAGTACATAAATGATGACTGTGTAATCTGTCGTGGAGAGGAGATATTTTATCTATAATGGCCGGTACTGCCTGTGGCTAACCGTGACTGTATTGTGTCCCTAAAACACACTAATGTCGACTTACTGGGTGTCAGTACATAAATGATGACTGTGTAATCTCTCGTGGAGAGGAGATATTTTATCTATAATGGCCGGTACTGCCTGTGGCTAACCGTGACTGTATTGTGTCCCTTAAACACACTAATGTCGACTTACTGGGTGTCAGTACATAAATGATGACTGTGTAATCTCTCGTGGAGAGGAGATATTTTATCTATAATGGCCGGTACTGCCTGTGACTAACCGTGGCTGTATTGTGTCCCTTAAACACACTAATGTCGACTTACTGGGTGTCAGTACATAAATGATGACTGTGTAATCTCTCGTGGAGAGGAGATATTTTATCTATAATGGCCGGTACTGCCTGTGGCTAACCGTGGCTGTATTGTGTCCCTTAAACACACTAATGTCGACTTACTGGGTGTCAGTACATAAATGATGACTGTGTAATCTCTCGTGGAGAGGAGATATTTTATCTATAATGGCCGGTACTGCCTGTGGCTAACCGTGACTGTATTGTGTCCCTTAAACACACTAATGTCGACTTACTGGGTGTCAGTACATAAATGATGACTGTGTAATCTCTCGTGGAGAGGAGATATTTTATCTATAATGGCCGGTACTGCCTGTGGCTAACCGTGGCTGTATTGTGTCCCTTAAACACACTAATGTCGACTTACTGGGTGTCAGTACATAAATGGTGACTGTGTAATCTCTCGTGGAGAGGAGATATTTTATCTATAATGGCCGGTACTGCCTGTGGCTAACCGTGACTGTATTGTGTCCCTTAAACACACTAATGTCGACTTACTGGGTGTCAGTACATAAATGATGACTGTGTAATCTCTCGTGGAGAGGAGATATTTTATCTATAATGGCCGGTACTGCCTGTGGCTAACCGTGGCTGTATTGTGTCCCTTAAACACACTAATGTCGACTTACTGGGTGTCAGTACATAAATGATGACTGTGTAATCTCTCGTGGAGAGGAGATATTTTATCTATAATGGCCGGTACTGCCTGTGACTAACCGTGGCTGTATTGTGTCCCTTAAACACACTAATGTCGACTTACTGGGTGTCAGTACATAAATGATGACTGTGTAATCTCTCGTGGAGAGGAGATATTTTATCTATAATGGCCGGTACTGCCTGTGACTAACCATGGCTGTTTTGTGTCCCTTAAACACACTAATGTCGACTTACTGGGTGTCAGTACATAAATGATGACTGTGTAATCTCTCGTGGAGAGGAGATATTTTATCTATAATGGCCGGTACTGCCTGTGGCTAACCGTGACTGTATTGTGTCCCTTAAACACACTAATGTCGACTTACTGGGTGTCAGTACATAAATGATGACTGTGTAATCTCTCGTGGAGAGGAGATATTTTATCTATAATGGCCGGTACTGCCTGTGGCTAACCGTGACTGTATTGTGTCCCTTAAACACACTAATGTCGACTTACAGGGTGTCAGTACATAAATGATGACTGTGTAATCTCTCGTGGAGAGGAGATATTTTATCTATAATGGCCGGTACTGCCTGTGGCTAACCGTGACTGTATTGTGTCCCTTAAACACACTAATGTCGACTTACTGGGTGTCAGTACATGAATGATGACTGTGTAATCTCTCGTGGAGAGGAGATATTTTATCTATGATGGCCGGTACTGCCTGTGGCTAACCGTGACTGTATTGTGTCCCTTAAACAAACTAATGTCGACTTACTGGGTGCCAGTACATAAATGATGACTGTGTAATCTCTCGTGGAGAGGAGATATTTTATCTATGATGGCCGGTACTGCCTGTGGCTAACCGTGACTATATTGTGTCCCTTAAACACACTAATGTCGATTTACTGGGTGCCAGTACATAAATATTCACTGTGTAAGCTCTCGAGGAGGGGAGATATTTTATCTATAATGGCCGGTACTGCCTGTGGCTAACCGTGACTGTATTGTGTCCCTTAAACACACTAATGTCGATTTACTGGGTGCCAGTACATAAATATTCACTGTGTAAGCTCCCGTGGAGAGGAGATATTTTATCTATGATGGCCGATACTGCCATGGCTAACTATGACTGTATTGTGTCCCTTATACACACTAATGTAGACTTATTGGGTGCCAGTACATAAATGTTCACTATGTAGGCTCCCGTGGAGATGATATTTTATCTATGATGGCCGGTACTGCCTGTGGCTAAACCGTGACTGTATTGTGTCCCTTAAACACACTAATGTCGACTAACTGGGTGCCAGTACGTAAATGTTGTCAATGTAAGCTCCCGTGGAGATGAGATATTTTATCTATGATGGCCGCTACTGCCTGTGGCTAACCGTGACTATATTGTGTCCCTTAAACACACTAATGTCGATTTACTGGGTGCCAGTACATAAATATTCACTGTGTAAGCTCTCGAGAAGGGGAGATATTTTATCTATGATGGCCGGTACTGCCTGTGGCTAACCGTGACTGTATTGTGTCCCTTAAACACACTAATGTCGACTTACTGGGTGCCAGTACATAAATGATGACTGTGTAATCTCTCGTGGAGAGGAGATATTTTATCTATGATGGCCGGTACTGCCTGTGGCTAACCGTGACTATATTGTGTCCCTTAAACACACTAATGTCGATTTACTGGGTGCCAGTACAAAAATATTCACTGTGTAAGCTCTCTAGGAGGGGAGATATTTTATCTATAATGGCCGGTACTGCCTGTGGCTAACCGTGACTGTATTGTGTCCCTTAAACACACTAATGTCGATTTACTGGGTGCCAGTACATAAATATTCACTGTGTAAGCTCTCGAGGAGGGGAGATATTTTATCTATAATGGCCGGTACTGCATGTGGCTAAACCGTGACTGTATTGTGTCCCTTAAACACACTAATGTCGACTTACTGGGTGCCAGCACATAAATGTTGACAGTGTAAGCTCCCGTGGAGAGGAGATATTTTATCTATGATGGCCAATACTGCCATGGCTAACTATGACTGTATTGTGTCCCTTATACACACTAATGTAGACTTATTGGGTGCCAGTACATAAATGTTCACTATGTAAGCTCCCGTGGAGATGATATTTTATCTATGATGGCCGGTACTGCCTGTGGCTAAACCGTGACTGTATTGTGTCCCTTAAACACACTAATGTCGACTTACTGGGTGCCAGTACGTAAATGTTGTCAATGTAAGCTCCCGTGGAGATGAGATATTTTATCTATGATGGCCGGTACTGCCTGTGGCTAACCGTGACTATATTGTGTCCCTTAAACACACTAATGTCGATTTAATGGGTGCCAGTACATAAATATTCACTGTGTAAGCTCTCGAGGAGGGGAGATATTTTATCTATGATGGCCGGTACTTCCTGTGGCTAACCGTGTCTGTATTGTGTCCCTTAAACACACTAATGTCGACTTACTGTGTGCCAGTACGTAAATGTTGTCAATGTAAGCTCCCGTGGAGAGGAGATATTTTATCTGTGATGGCCGATACCGCCTGTGGCTAACCGTGACAGTATTGTGTCCCTTAAACACACTAATGTCGACTTACTGTGTGCCAGTACGTAAATGTTGTCAATGTAAGCTCCCGTGGAGAGGATATTTTATCTATGATGGCCGGTACTCCCTGTGGCTAACCGTGACTGTATTGTGTCCTTTAAACACACTAAAGTCGACTTACTGGGTGCCAGTACATAAATGTTGTCAATGTAAGCTCCCGTGGTGATGATATTTTATCTATGATGGCCGGTACTGCCCGTGACTAACCGTGACTGTATTGTGTACCTTACACACACTAATGTCGACTTACTGTGTGCCAATACATAAATGATGACTGTGTAATCTATGATGGAGGGGAGACATCATTTTACCTTTTCCTTGTAATGTTTTGCATAGCACCATCACCAAGTTTACACCGCAGTAAATGCATAGCACCGTTTTTACCGTTACGTTCTGTTTGTTGTAACAAACATAGATTAGCCGTTCGACTGTTTAGATTTACGTTACGGTCTGTTTGTTTATGCATGGTAATAAAATACAGCTCAGAAAATACTCCGTGATACCTCCTACACATGACTTCCTTATTTCACATTTATTTATTCACTCACCTTCTCATTCAAGTGACATAAATAAACATATCAGTCCTACTTTCGTCTGTGGTTTTGGATTGTAAATGCCAAAAATTGCTTACCAATACCAATTATAATCTATTTACTATCACGAAATACTCATCAAACACTATTTTTCATACACAATGTTATATATTCGCTGTTTACGATTTAGTTGTATCACAAAATAAAGCCACACAATTCTACAACCAATCGACTATTAACACTATAAAGAACTGTGACGCGCCTATCCACCATCGTCTACTTGAATTACAGCTCTTGGTCTGAAACCTTCAGAACAAATTTACATTACAACCTGCCGAGTTGACGAGCGTACGTAATGTAGTAACACAAACCACCAATCACTTGACAGAAATGAGGTAGCTGATATACCGACTTGATACTTTGACAAACCACTTTCACCGCTGTCTCCAATGGCCATCACATGAAACCTACCGAGTTGACGAGCTTACGTAATGTAGTAACACAAACCACCAATGACTTGACAGAAATGAGGTAACTGATATACCGACTTGATACTTTGACAAACCACTTTCACCGCTGTCTCCGATGGCCACCACATGAAACCTACCGAGTTGACGAGCTTACGTAATGTAGTAACACAAACCACCAATGACTTGACAGAAATGAGGTAACTGATATACCGACTTGATACTTTGACAAACCACTTTCACCGCTGTCTCCAATGGCCACCACATGAAACCTACCGAGTTGACGAGCGTACGTAATGTAGTAACACAAACCACTAATCACTTGACAGAAATGAGGTAGCTGGTGTACCGACTTGATACTTTGACAAACCACTTTCCTCTCAGTCTCCGATGGCCACCACAGGAGACCTGCCAAGTTGACGAGCGTATGTAATGTAGTAACACAAACCACCAATCACATGACAGAAATGAGGTAGCTGATATACCGACTTGACACTTTCACCGCTGTCTCCAATGGCCACCACATGAAACCTACCGAGTTGACGAGCGTACGTAATGTAGTAACACAAACCACTAATCACTTGACAGAAATGAGGTAGCTGGTGTACCGACTTGATACTTTGACAAACCACTTTCCTCTCAGTCTCCGATGGCCACCACAGGAGACCTGCCAAGTTGACGAGCGTATGTAATGTAGTAACACAAACCACCAATCACATGACAGAAATGAGGTAGCATACCGACTTGACACTTTCACCGCTGTCTCCGATGGCCATCACAGGGCAGCTGCCAAGTTGACGAGCGTATGTAATGTAGTAACACAAACCACCAATCACATGACAGAAATGAGGTAGCTGATATACCGACTAGACACTTTCACCGCTGTCTCCGATGGCCACCACATGAGACCTGCCAAGTTGACGAGCGTATGTAATGTAGTAACACAAACCACCAATCACATGACAGAAATGAGGTAGCATACCGACTTAACACTTTCACCGCTGTCTCCGATGGCCACCACAGGAGACCTGCCAAGTTGACGAGCGTATGTAATGTAGTAACACAAACCACCAATCACATGACAGAAATGAGGTAGCTGATATACCGACTAGACACTTTCACCGCTGTCTCCGATGGCCACCACAGGAGACCTGCAAAGTTGACGAGCGTATGTAATGTAGTAACACAAACCACCAATCACATGACAGAAATGAGGTGTTGATATACCGACTTGACACTTTCACCGCTGTCTCCGATGGCCATCACAGGACACCTGCCAAGTTGACGAGCGTATGTAATGTAGTAACACAAACCACCAATCACATGACAGAAATGAGGTAGCTGATATACCGACTTGACACTTTCACCGCTGTCTCCGATGGCCATCACAGGACACCTGCCAAGTTGACGAGCGTATGTAATGTAGTAACACAAACCACCAATCACTTGACAGAAATGAGGTAGCTGATATACCGACTTGACACTTTCACCGCTGTCTCCGATGGCCATCACAGGACACCTGCCAAGTTGACGAGCGTATGTAATGTAGTAACACAAACCACCAATCACATGACAGAAATGAGGTAGCTGATATACCGACTTGACACTTTCACCGCTGTCTCCGATGGCCATCACAGGACACCTGCCAAGTTGACGAGCGTATGTAATGTAATAACACAAACCACCAATCACTTGACAGAAATGAGGTAGCTGATATACCGACTTGACACTTTCACCGCTGTCTCCGATGGCAATCACAGGACACCTGCCAAGTTGACGAGCGTATGTAATGTAGTAACACAAACCACCAATCACATGACAGAAATGAGGTAGCTGATATACCGACTTGACACTTTCACCGCTGTCTCCGATGGCCATCACAGTTCACCTGCCAAGTTGACGAGCGTATGTAATGTAGTAACACAAACTACCAACCACATGACAGAAATGAGGTAGCTGATATACCGACTAGACACTTTCACCGCTGTCTCCGATGGCCACCACAGGACAGCTGCCAAGTTGACGAGCGTATGTAATGTAGTAACACAAACCACCAATCACTTGACAGAAATGAGGTAGCTGATATACCGACTTGATACTTTCACCGCTGTCTCCGATGGCCATCACAGGACACCTGCCAAGTTGACGAGCGTATGTAATGTAGTAACACAAACCACCAATCACATGACAGAAATGAGGTAGCTGATATACCGACTTGACACTTTCACCGCTGTCTCCGATGGCCATCACAGGACACCTGCCAATTGACGAGCGTATGTAATGTAGTAACACAAACCACCAATCACTTGACAGAAATGAGGTAGCTGATATACCGACTTGACACTTTCACCGCTGTCTCCGATGGCCATCACAGGACACCTGCCAATTGACGAGCGTATGTAATGTAGTAACACAAACCACCAATCACTTGACAGAAATGAGGTAGCTGATATACCGACTTGACACTTTCACCGCTGTCTCATTGGCCATCACAGGACACCTGCCAATTGACGAGCGTATGTAATGTAGTAACACAAACCACCAATCACTTGACAGAAATGAGGTAGCTGATATACCGACTTGACACTTTCACCGCTGTCTCCCATGGCCATCCCAGGACACCTGCCAAGTTGACGAGCGTATGTAATGTAGTAACACAAACCACCAATCACTTGACAGAAATGAGGTAGCTGATATACCGACTTGATACTTTCACCGCTGTCTCCGATGGCCATCACAGGACACCTGCCAAGTTGACGAGCGTATGTAATGTAGTAACACAAACCACCAATCACATGACAGAAATGAGGTGCTGATATACCGACTTGATACTTTCACCGCTGTCTCCGATGGCCATCACAGGACACCTGCCAAGTTGACGAGCGTACGTAATGTAGTAACACAAACCACCAATCACATGAGAGAAATGAGGTAGCTGATATACCGACTTGACACTTTCACCGCTGTCTCCGATGGCCATCACAGGACACCTGCCAAGTTGACGAGCGTATGTAATGTAGTAACACAAACCACCAATCACATGACAGAAATGAGGTAGCTGATATACCGACTTGACACTTTCACCGCTGTCTCCGATGGCCATCACAGTTCACCTGCCAAGTTGACGAGCGTATGTAATGTAGTAACACAAACTACCAATCACATGACAGAAATGAGGTAGCTGATATACCGACTAGACACTTTCACCGCTGTCTCCGACGGCCATCACAGGACACCTGCCAAGTTGACGAGCGTATGTAATGTAGTAACACAAACCACCAATCACATGACAGAAATGAGGTGCTGATATACCGACTTGACACTTTCACCGCTGTCTCCGATGGCCATCACAGGACAGCTGCCAAGTTGACGAGCGTATGTAATGTAGTAACACAAACCACCAATCACATGACAGAAATGAGGTAGCTGATATACCGACTTGACACTTTCACCGCTGTCTCCGATGGCCATCACAGGACAGCTGCCAAGTTGACGAGCGTATGTAATGTAGTAACACAAACCACCAATCACATGACAGAAATGAGGTGCTGATATACCGACTCGACACTTTCACCGCTGTTTCCGATGGCCATCACAGGACACCTGCCAAGTTGACGAGCGTATGTAATGTAGTAACACAAACCACCAATCACATGACAGAAATGAGGTGCTGATATACCGACTCGACACTTTCACCGCTGTTTCCGATGGCCATCACAGGACACCTGCCAAGTTGACGAGCGTATGTAATGTGGTAACACAAACCACCAATCACATGACAGAAATGAGGTAGCTGATATACCGACTTGACACTTTCACCGCTGTCTCCGATGGCCATCACAGGACACCTGCCAAGTTGACGAGCGTACGTAATGTAGTAACACAAACCACCAATAACTTGACAGAAATGAGGTGCTGATATACCGACTTGATACTTTGACAAACCACTTTCACCGCTGTCTCCGATGGCCATCACATGAAACCTACCGAGTTGACGAGCTTACGTAATGTAGTAACACAAACCACCAATGACTTGACAGAAATGAGGTAACTGATATACCGACTTGATACTTTGACAAACCACTTTCACCGCTGTCTCCGATGGCCATCACATGAAACCTACCGAGTTGACGAGCTTACGTAATGTAGTAACACAAACCACCAATGACTTGACAGAAATGAGGTAGCTGATATACCGACTTGATACTTTGACAAACCACTTTCACCGCTGTCTCCGATGGCCATCACATGAAACCTACCGAGTTGACGAGCTTACGTAATGTAGTAACACAAACCACCAATGACTTGACAGAAATGAGGTAACTGATATACCGACTTGATACTTTGACAAACCACTTTCACCGCTGTCTCCGATGGCCACCACATAACACCTACCGAGTTGATGAGCGTACGTAATGTAGTAACACAAACCACTAATCACTTGACAGAAATGAGGTAGCTGGTGTACCGACTTGATACTTTGACAAACCACTTTCACCGCTGTCTCCGATGGCCACCACATGAAACCTACCGAGTTGACGAGCTTACGTAATGTAGTAACACAAACCACCAATGACTTGACAGAAATGAGGTAGCTAATATACCGACTTGACACTTTCACCGCTGTCTCCGATGGCCATCACAGGACACTTGCCAAGTTGACGAGCGTATGTAATGTAGTAACACAAACCACCAATCACATGACAGAAATGAGGTAGCTGATATACCGACTAGACACTTTCACCGCTGTCTCCGATGGCCATCACAGTTCACCTGCCAAGTTGACGAGCGTATGTAATGTAGTAACACAAACTACCAATCACATGACAGAAATGAGGTAGCTGATATACCGACTTGACACTTTCACCGCTGTCTCCGACGGCCATCACAGGACACCTGCCAAGTTGACGAGCGTATGTAATGTAGTAACACAAACTACCAATCACATGACAGAAATAAGGTAGCTGATATACCGACTAGACACTTTCACCGCTGTCTCCGATGGCCACCACAGGACACCTGCCAAGTTGACGAGCGTATGTAATGTAGTAACACAAACTACCAATCACTTGACAGAAATGAGGTAGCTGATATACCGACTTGACACTATCACCGCTGTCTCCGATGGCCATCACAGGACACTTGCCAAGTTGACGAGCGTATGTAATGTAGTAACACAAACTACCAATCACATGACAGAAATGAGGTAGCTGATATACCGACTAGACACTTTCACCGCTGTCTCCGATGGCCATCACAGTTCACCTGCCAAGTTGACGAGCGTATGTAATGTAGTAACACAAACTACCAATCACATGACAGAAATGAGGTAGCTGATATACCGACTTGACACTTTCACCGCTGTCTCCGACGGCCATCACAGGACACCTGCCAAGTTGACGAGCGTATGTAATGTAGTAACACAAACTACCAATCACATGACAGAAATAAGGTAGCTGATATACCGACTAGACACTTTCACCGCTGTCTCCGATGGCCACCACAGGACACCTGCCAAGTTGACGAGCGTATGTAATGTAGTAACACAAACTACCAATCACTTGACAGAAATGAGGTAGCTGATATACCGACTTGACACTTTCACCGCTGTCTCCGATGGCCACCACAGGACACCTGCCAAGTTGACGAGCGTATGTAATGTAGTAACACAAACTACCAATCACATGACAGAAATGAGGTAGCTGATATACCGACTTGACACTTTCACCGCTGTCTCCGATGGCCATCACAGTTCACCTGCCAAGTTGACGAGCGTATGTAATGTAGTAACACAAACTACCAATCACTTGACAGAAATGAGGTAGCTGATATACCGACTTGACACTTTCACCGCTGTCTCCAATGGCCACCACAGGAGACCTGCCAAGTTGACGAGCGTATGTAATGTAGTAACACAAACCACCAATCACATGACAGAAATGAGGTGCTGATATACCGACTTGACACTTTCACCGCTGTCTCCGATGGCCACCACAGGAGACCTGCCAAGTTGACGAGCGTATGTAATGTAGTAACACAAACCACCAATCACATGACAGAAATGAGGTGCTGATATACCGACTTGACACTTTCACCGCTGTCTCCGATGGCCATCACAGGACACCTGCCAAGTTGACGAGCGTATGTAATGTAGTAACACAAACCACCAATCACATGACAGAAATGAGGTGTTGATATACCGACTTGATACTTTCACCGCTGTCTCCGATGGCCATCACAGGACACCTGCCAAGTTGACGAGCGTATGTAATGTAGTAACACAAACCACCAATCACATGACAGAAATGAGGTGCTGATATACCGACTTGATACTTTCACCGCTGTCTCCGATGGCCATCACAGGACACCTGCCAAGTTGACGAGCGTATGTAATGTAGTAACACAAACCACCAATCACATGACAGAAATGAGGTGCTGATATACCGACTTGACACTTTCACCGCTGTCTCCGATGGCCATCACAGGACACCTGCCAAGTTGACGAGCGTATGTAATGTAGTAACACAAACCACCAATCACTTGACAGAAATGAGGTAGCTGATATACCGACTTGACACTTTCACCGCTGTCTCCGATGGCCATCACAGGACACCTGCCAAGTTGAATAGCGTATGTAATGTAGTAACACAAACCACCAATCACATGACAGAAATGAGGTAGCTGATATACCGACTTGACACTTTCACCGCTGTCTCCGATGGCCATCACAGTTCACCTGCCAAGTTGACGAGCGTATGTAATGTAGTAACACAAACTACCAATCACATGACAGAAATGAGGTAGTTGATATACCGACTAGACACTTTCACCGCTGTCTCCGATGGCCATCACAGGACACCTGCCAAGTTGACGAGCGTATGTAATGTAGTAACACAAACCACCAATCACATGACAGAAATGAGGTGCTGATATACCGACTTGACACTTTCACCGCTGTCTCCGATGGCCATCACAGGACACCTGCCAAGTTGACGAGCGTATGTAATGTAGTAACACAAACCACCAATCACATGACAGAAATGAGGTAGCTGATATACCGACTTGACACTTTCACCGCTGTCTCCGATGGCCATCACAGGACACCTGCCAAGTTGACGAGCGTATGTAATGTAGTAACACAAACCACCAATCACATGACAGAAATGAGGTGCTGATATACCGACTCGACACTTTCACCGCTGTTTCCGATGGCCATCACAGGACACCTGCCAAGTTGACGAGCGTATGTAATGTGGTAACACAAACCACCAATCACATGACAGAAATGAGGTAGCTGATATACCGACTTGACACTTTCACCGCTGTCTCCGATGGCCATCACAGGACACCTGCCATGTTGACGAGCGTATGTAATGTAGTAACACAAACCACCAATCACATGACAGAAATGAGGTAGCTGATATACCGACTTGACACTTTCACCGCTGTCTCCGATGGCCATCACAGGACACCTGCCAAGTTGACGAGCGTATGTAATGTAGTAACACAAACCACCAATCACATGACAGAAATGAGGTGCTGATATACCGACTCGACACTTTCACCGCTGTCTCCGATGGCCATCACAGGACACCTGCCAAGTTGACGAGCGTATGTAATGTAGTAACACAAACCACCAATCACATGACAGAAATGAGGTGCTGATATACCGACTTGACACTTTCACCGCTGTCTCCGATGGCCATTACAGGACACCTGCCAAGTTGACGAGCGTACGTAATGTAGTAACACAAACCACCAATCACTTGACAGAAATGAGGTAGCTGATATACCGACTTGACACTTTCACTGCTGTCTCCGATGGCCATCACAGGACACCTGCCAAGTTGACGAGCGTATGTAATGTAGTAACACAAACCACCAATCACATGACAGAAATGAGGTAGCTGATATACCGACTTGACACTTTCACCGCTGTCTCCGATGGCCATCACAGGACACCTGCCAAGTTGACGAGCGTATGTAATGTAGTAACACAAACCACCAATCACTTGACAGAAATGAGGTAGCTGATATACCGTCTTGATACTTTGACAAACCACTTTCCTCTCAGTCTCCGATGGCCACCACAGGAGACCTGCCAAGTTGACGAGCGTATGTAATGTAGTATCACAAACCACCAATCACATTACAGAAATGAGGTGTTGATATACCGACTTGACACTTTCACCGCTATCTCCGATGGCCATCACAGGACACCTGCCAAGTTGACGAGCGTATGTAATGTAGTAACACAAACCACCAATCACATTACAGAAATGAGGTGTTGATATACCGACTTGACACTTTCACCGCTATCTCCGATGGCCATCACAGGACACCTGCCAAGTTGACGAGCGTACGTAATGTAGTAACACAAACCACCAATCACTTGACAGAAATGAGGTGCTGATATACCGACTTGACACTTTCACCGCTGTCTCCGATGGCCATCACAGGACACCTGCCAAGTTGACGAGCGTATGTAATGTAGTAACACAAACCACCAATCACATTACAGAAATGAGGTAGCTGATATACCGACTTGACACTTTCACCGCTGTTTTCGATGGCCATCACAGGGGGGGCACCCGAGGTGCGACATGGACTACCTGAGGGTCATAATTGGACACTCGAGGTGCGACATGCAGCGAAAGAGAACCCAAAACTAACACTCGAGGTGCGACATGGCGCTTCGGCTAGCAGTGTGGCCGTGTTGGTCTGGCGGCTAATAGTTGATATATTTACAGTGATAAAATTATCTGAAAACTACAGCCATACAATGAGACACATGATTAACGATGATTCAATAATTAATCATCGCTCAATGACAATTTATAGTTTAACTTAAACAAAGAAATTTATTACAATAAAAATGTTTAACGGCGTCAAATAGTTTAAAAATTTGGTTGTTAGGTTGTTAAAAAAAAAGGTTAGGTTAAGTTAGGTTAGCTAATAATAATCTATTTAGCTATGTAAAGCAGATCGGAGTGTCCAGAAAAAATTATAGTTCTACTACTTTTTATTGAAATAAAAATAATTGTATTTCCGGAAAATATTGATTCCTTTTAAGTGTGAAAGTCTGCATTTAATTACACTAGTTATTGAAATGGTGTGATTATCCTAGTAACGTAGGTCCTATTTTGTATATATATATATATATATATATATATATATATATATATATATATATATATATATATATATATATATGGACACAGAGAGAGAGCGCGTCTACAACCCCGCAACCCTTCGCCGGGCTACCTGAGGTGGCATGTCGCACCTCGAGTGCCAGTTTTATGGCCCTTTGGGTCGCTGGGATTAACACAGGTAGTCCATGTCGCACCTCGAGTGCCACCATCACAGGACACCTGCCAAGTTGACGAGCGTATGTAATGTAGTAACACAAACCACCAATCACATTACAGAAATGAGGTGCTGATATATCAACTTGAGTTCGGTGTCGATCAATATGTGTTACTTGCTTCAAATAAAAAGGACGTACAAACTTTTGTTTCTCATTCTATGTACAGTATATGTCGTGCAAAAGGATGTCGATAAATATGTGTTACTGCACAAATAGGCCTAAAGACGTAAATTTTTGTTACGTACTGTAGTATATCAATGAATATGTCGAATAAACGGGTCTTGATCAATTTGTATTACACACTGCACATACAATACTAGAATATTACCTGAATGTATTGTCAAGTATATAATTTTCACACGTGCATGTCAACGCGAAAGAAGGTTTAGTGTATCTTGAACATGTATTCTAATCCTCTTTAGTCTGGAACACTTTACCGTAAAACTTATTAAAAAGACAGCTTCTCCCCTAATCATTACTATTATTAAATCAAATCCGTAACAAGGACTAAAACACAAATTTAAATAGGCAGTACAAAAAAGGTGGAGAAAATCACGTGGAACACTTCAATGACGCAGAACACTACTTTGACATTTTTACTCACAATAGAGTTTTTTTTTTTTTAAAGGGCTTCAAGTGTGGGGAAGGAAGGTGGGGGGGGAGTGGAGATGGGGGGGGGGCAGTGACGACCCACTTTCAGTATTTGCCTAAGCAAGTTGGGTAAGGGAGAGTCAGGTGTGAGGGATACAGTGAGAGATAACATCACTGGGAGTTTGGTCATGGGGCAAAAAAATATAGAATTCTAAAGCGATATTGCGCCATAGCTGTTTGAATCGCGCTAACGACTACGTTTGGTTTAGGTTGCAAGTTGCAAAGCTCGCTGACAAAGACAAATATGCAGTCCATCGCTGATCACTGTCCTTAATTTTACAAGTTTTAAAATAATAACGGACGAACAATTTAAATTTCATACTGAAAATAAGAACAATCAGTTGAACGATATGAGCTACTCTAATGGGACAATCTATGTATATTGCAGATCTACGTCGGTTGTCATTTCACCTGTCTGATAAAGTTAACTGACATACATGCCAACGTTTGACTTTGTATTTATTTTCCTATCACAGCACTATTCTGTGTTCTAATTCTTAGTAAAAAAAAAAAAAAAAAATAAAAACATTTATCGAGGCGACGTAACTGTGGATTAATGGAATACAGTGCTGCTGGGAATAAAAAAAATTATGATTAGTGGCTGTTAACAGGGCAAATTAGCATGTTCACGTCAGGAGGGAGTTTACCAATTAGAGAAGACAACACAGCGGAGCTGAAATGAACATGAACGACAACGGTGGCCTTAGGCCTACACGTTGTCCTTGACTATGGAAAAAAACTATCTTAGTGACATTTAAGGTGAAGAAAATCACCTTTGTAGCTTATTCAAGGAGGAGAAAACTTTATAAAGACACTTATATTTATAAAGAAACTTATAAGCGTCACGTTAAGCTTTATTAAAACCAAAATGGTGGGAAAATGACATAAAGTACATCGTTTACAAATCCTAATAATTTTAATTAATAAATTAAATGTGTGTTATTGATGTATTATTACAATTAATATAGCACAATTCATGAGGTAATAAAAATAAGAATTGTATATATGAGATACAGGTAAAACTGATATAATTAAGGAACCAAAATCCTCAAATAATACGTGAACTGGTTTTTGTCAACGCAAGTCCTCCCCCTACTTCTTGATCAATTTTAACGATTGAGGTGTCAAACAATTGGCCCCTATTCGAAATTGTGCAATAAGGTTTCCATAGTTCAATATTTTCACCCTGAGGGGTACGAGAAGCCCTCAAAGTACGTTTTTCGGCCGTAAAAATAACAAAGAGAGATATTTAAACTAGACAAAAAGTGACATATGTTTAAATGTAAATAATGATGTTCATGAAATTTTAACAACAGTTGGAATGGACTTTACTTAATACACTTTAACTTCTAATGTACGCAGTCAAAAGTCATATGCCGAGGCCGAAGGCCGAGGTGTCCCTAGTTATTCTAAATGTAATTTTATTTCATCTTAAACACTTTAAAGACAAAGTAATTTATAGTCTCGGTAACAGAAGACTCGAGGTACAACCCGGGGTTAGACGACCTTGAATAACCCCTCACTGCTGGGTAGTTATATAAACCCAATTGGCATAATTGGCCTGTCACTGTCGCCTGCGCTGATTCATCTGTTGGCTAAATACTCGTAAACTTAAAACCGTAAGCGTCACAAATTACAAGATTGGCTTATCACTATCAGCTGTTTTGTCTGAAAGGTAAACAAGTTACGCAAGTACAACAAACAGCTAACGCATTCCTTTCATATGGGGTCCTAAACAAATTACATGATTGGCTTTTCACTATCAGCTGTCTTGTCTGAAAGGTAAACGAGTCACGCAAGTACTACAAACAGCTAACACACACCTTTCATATGGGGTCCTAAACAAAATTACATTATTGGCTTGTTAGCATCAGCTGTTTTGTCTGAAAGGTAAACAAGTCACTCAAGTACTACAAACAGGTAACACATACATTTCATATAGGGTCCTAAACAAATTACATGATTGGCTTGTCACCATCAGCTGTTTTGTCTGAAAGATAAACAAGTCACGCAAGTACTACAAACAGCTAACACATACTTTTCATATGGGGTCCTAAACAAATTACATGATTGGCTTGTCACCATCAGCTGTTTTGTCTACAAGCTAAACAAGTCACGCAAGTACTACAAACGGCTAACTCATACTATTTATATGGGGTCCTAAACAAATTATATGATTGCCTTGTCACTATCAGCTGTTTTGTCTAAAAGCTAAACAAGTCACGCAAGTACTACAAACAGCTAACACATACCATTTATATGGGGTCCTAAACAAATTATATGATTGCCTTGTCACTATCAGCTGTTTTGTCTGAAAGCTAAACAAGTCACGCAAGTACTACAAACGGCTAACACATACCATTTATATGGGGTCCTAAACAAATTATATGATTGGCTTGTCACCATCAGCTTTTTTGTCTAAAAGCTAAACAAGTCACGCAAGTACTACAAACGGCTAACACATACTATTTATATGGGGACTCAAACAAATTACATGATTGGCTTGTCAACATCAGCTGTTTTGTCTGAAAGATAAACAAGTCACGCAAGTACTACAAACGGCTAACACATACTATTTATATGGGGTCCTAAACAAATTATATGATTGCCTTGTCACCATCAGCTGTTTTGTCTGAAAGCTAAACAAGTCACGCAAGTACTACAAACGGCTAACACATACTATTTATATGGGGTCCTAAACAAATTATATGATTGCCTTGTCACTATCAGCTGTTTTGTATGAAAGCTAAACAAGTCACGCAAGTACTACAAACGACTAACATATAACTTAATAAAAGTTTAAAACACTCGTTATAAAACGTATCCTTGACCGAGCCGGAAACTGCTGTGGTCGTGACCTTTATCACACATTATACTGCAAGTCCTTTAATTAGTAACTACTTCACAACCAATTCAAACTCCTTTGCTTTAAAAACGAGTTTATTTGTAATTAAATAAATTTTTTTCTACATTTATACCGACAGATTTTGTAATTGACGCATGTTACGCTAGTGTCATAAAACTAGTTGCGTTCCGAATCAGGATTTTATTGGGCGTAGAATGGAATATAAACAGATTTTTATGAATAACAAAGGCTACACATATTTATCCGACACCGCATTACAGCGATACAGCAATATCTATATATAAGCCTTATTCCCGTATAAAATCACTAAACGTTTTCATTGACGACGATCATTTAAAACTGCAACGAGAAAGTAAAGCAGTCTTAGTTTTATCTCATTGTTAAAATTAATGAAAAATTTAATAAGTGAGCCAGGAAGTGTTACCAAAAAAGCGTTACTTTTACTGATAGCTTTCTATCAATATTTGTACGCTTGCGCACACTATTCTTTATGACGAAGTAAAAATGGATTGCACATTCCTTTCTCTTATTTCCCCAACCATCCACTCATACACGTACAATAGTAATGACCCTCCCACCCACCTAACCTGAACGAATGTTTTAGTTATACTCAGAAAACCTGAGGTCTCTCGACTCTCAGATCGCTTTGGTCGACATAGTCACGATAGTCACGATTGACCAAGACTGTAGGTGTAGATAGCAGCTCAACGAGGCTCGTACCAGAGATTGGCCAATCAGAGCACAGCAGAGTCGTCATAGTCACGATAGACCAAGACTGTAGGTGTAGATAGCAGCTCAACGAGGCTCGTACCAGAGATTGGCCAATCAGAGCACAGCAGAGTCGTCATAGTCACGATAGACCAAGACTGTAGGTGTAGATAGCAGCTCAACGAGGCTCGTACCAGAGATTGGCCAATCAGAGCACAGAGGCAGAGTCGTCATAGTCACGATGGTGCCTGCGACAGCAACCGACAAACAGGCAACACCGGAGCCGAACCATGCCGAAGTTTGCCGAACCATATAGCCCGACCCGACTCGCCAATACGTTTCTACTCCTAATTCTATTGCAGTACCTGACCTAGTTCTCGCTGCTTGTATTTCTTTATTTCTGTGGCGGCGAAGTCCATGTCGACGGTGGAGGATGTCCTGCGGCGGCGGCGGAGGTCCTCGAACTTGCCTCGCGCCAGGATCCGGTACAGACATGACAGGCACATGGTGCGAGCGTACTTGGCCGGCCGGCCACACAGCAGGAAGCTGACTGATAAAACAGCTCACAATACGCCGGTGATAAAACTCACACAATAGACGACCGCGCGAATTGTGTTTCAACAATATCAATTCCGCATTTAATTACTTCTAGTGCGATAACATTTCATGGTAATACATTCGCTACAATGGGATTTACTTGAATTTTCTTCTTTCAGGTTGTTCCTTCAGATAGGATGTTCCATCCACATTGCTATTTCGGTCCATAACCCGTGTAAATCTAAAAACAACAATAACAGTTTCAGCTCTGGCCATCTAAGAAACATTGCCGCTTTACTAATGAATCAGTGTTTACTTCTAATAAATATGTCACGTATCAATTTATAATCTTGTGTTTTGAACAATTTAAGGTGGCTTTTCCTAAACCGCCAAGTCAACGCATGGATGTCAAACCCACTACAGCCTTATAGTAGGCATTCAGTTTTACCATCAGCGGGCCAAACAAGCTATTCTATTTCAACTGTACGATTCGTGTTTATTATTAAGTTTATAGTGCGTTATAGTGAATACTATCAAATATCCATTTAAAGGGACCATAAGTTGAGTTATGAGTTTTTTAAGTCAAAATCATCAAGAATGGCATTTAAAGTTTCACATATTAAATCGTAAGTATAAAAATACTCAATGTTTTTACGAAAAACAACTTCTGTCTGGTCCACCTTTCAAATGACACTTCAAAATGTTACGATACGATACTTATTATGAACCGAATCGCTGAAATAGAAACATATGTTTTGGCGTTTTCGAGGAGATAAATGGCCCCCTTGTTATTAAGCCTGATTATTATTAGATATATGTCGGACATTTATTTTTACTGTAAGTAAATACAAATATAAACTGCCGAAAGAAAATTGTAGATAAAATACGAATTACAGTAACAGCACAATAACATACAAATAATTCGTAATATTTTATTTCTTATACGGATTATTTTATGCATTATTGATATCTATTATAGAAAACCTTGTTTTTTAATAAACTTTATGCAATTACACTTATAAAGCAATTATGTAATGACGAGACACTGAGTAGTGTGCGCATCATTAAACGTCTTGACGTGACGTCACAGACTACGCGGCTCATTGGAGCTTCCACTTGGCAGTCTAATTCATAACAACGTCAGTCTTGGCACTGACAGCCGCTCTTCCCCTATTGGCAGACGGAATGTCTGCATTAGTTGACACTTATTACAAACTTTTATTCACTCGAACGTTTTTTAACTGTGTTAAAATTTCACTTCAATGCTTGATTCTTTCACAACAGTGGATGAATTAACACTTGAGCCTGGCAAGAGAACTAGATTTGACCCACTGTTCAAGTCCGAACACACGTATATAAATGGTTCGCAACCAATAGGTTCTAATGTCAATCCTCTTAATACCACCGAAAAGGCGTCCGCTCAATGGTTGCCATCGACGTGGACACTACTAAAGAAGTCAGGGGTGTCTGTATTGGGTGGTTAACAGGGTCCGGATGTTGTGTAGGGAAGGGAACTCAGTATCAGGCTGGTTACATGAAAATCATAAAACACTACGTGGTTCGGATTCCACAAAACATTTAGGTATCAATATCTCAGTTACCCTCACAATTGAGCTATTCACAAATGACATATAACACATAGTAAAAATGACAACACCCGTCATCTATCCTTATCCGCCTCTCATATTCACCCATTTCAGCTATTTCTCCACGATCGGTATCGAAATAATTAATAATAAAATAATAACTTCTTTCAAAGAAATAAAACATAACCGATATGATAAATATAAGTTGATTACGAAACAAATATAACAGTATGTGGAATGATTTAAGTCCAAAGTTAAAATTTGGTGAATTTGTTAATGGAAAAAGTTTAGAGTCGATCAAAATTAACCTGCCTCCAATATTCGTACACCTGCTCAAACAACTAACTTACAGTATGTTCCTAAGAAATTACACGTTCAAATTTAAAACTACTGTGAGTTGAAAATTCTAGGACAATTTACCAAACTGTCCCTCTGAGTAATCACATTAGTTGACTACACTGCATTGTTACCAACGTGTACACTACAACACTGATTCAATGAGATACCTAGTTCCACTTTTCTTCTTGTTATTTTACTTTTTTGGCTTTTTCTGTGTTAGACTTCATAATATAACGAAAAGAGTAGTATATCTAACATTTATTAAACATTCTATTGTACTTTTATTAGTTATTAAAGTATACACTACACCTTGCATTAAATTGTTGTAAAGGAGATAGGCTGGAAGTTAAAAAAGATTTATGTAATTTTAATTGTACTTATTTCTTGTTGGAATTGTGGAATAAATTTCTTTCTTTCTTTCTTTCTTTCATTACAAATGGATTCTTTCACTACAAGTTATATGGAGAGGTAAATAAAGTGCAAGAATTACGAATCGATATCGGCCGACTGGATGAAGGGATTGCCGCCACAGAGGTACTTGAAACTGTCCGTCTGAGTGATCACATTAGTTGACTAAACTACAGTATTACCAACGTGTAAACTACAACACTGATTCGTTACAAATGGATGTGAGCAGTTACAATATATATAGAGAGGGAAATAAAGGTCAGGAACGACGAATCGATATTGGCCGACTGGATGAAGGGTTTGCCGCCACAGAGGTACTTGAAACTGTCCGTCTGAGTGATCACATTAGTTGACTAAACTACAGTATTACCAATGTGTATACTACAACACTGATTCGTTACAAATGGATGTGAGCAGTTACAAGATATACAGAGAGGGAAATAAAGGTCAGGAACGACGAATCGATATTGGCCGACTGGATGGAGGGTTTGCCGCCACAGATGTACTTGAAACTGTCCGTCTGAGTGATCACATTAGTTGACTAAACTACAGTATTACCAATGTGTATACTACAACACTGATTCGTTACAAATGGATGTGAGCAGTTACAAGATATACAGAGAGGGAAATAAAGGTCAGGAACGACGAATCGATATTGGCCGACTGGATGGAGGGTTTGCCGCCACAGATGTACTTGAAACTGTCCGTCTGAGTGATCACATTAGTTGACTAAACTACAGTATTACCAACGTGTACACTACAACACTGATTCCTTACAAATGGATGTGAGCAGTTACAAGATATATAGAGAGGTAAATAAAGGTCAGGAACGACGAATCGATATTGGCCGACTGGATGGAGGGTTTGCCGCCACAGATGTACTTGAAACTGTCCGTCTCAGTGATCACATTAGTTGACTAAACTACAGTATTACCAACTTGTAAACTACAACACTGATTCGTTACAAATGGATGTGAGCAGTTACAATATATATAGAGAGGGAAATAAGGGTCAGGAACGACGAATCGATATTGGCCGACTGGATGGAGGGTTTGCCGCCACAGATGTACTTGAAACTGTCCGTCTGAGTGATCACATTAGTTGACTAAACTACAGTATTACCAACGTGTAAACTACAACACTGATTCGTTACAAATGGATGTGAGCAGTTACAATATATATAGAGAGGGAAATAAAGGTCACGAACGACGAATCGATATTGGCCGACTGGATGGAGGGTTTGCCGCCACAGAGGTTCCTGAAGCTCTCTTTCTTAGTGATTAGTATATCGACTGAACCTAGTACAAATATAATTATTTAACTCGCGTTGTCCTTTTTTAAACTGTGTAGTTAGTGCAGATATATCGCATTACTATGTGTAAATACGGCAATGCATGTATCAAGAAACCTGTAAATCGACTTTACAAGTTAATGCATGATATTATTTAATATACTTAAAAATAATTTGTTTTAGAAACTGAACGGAAATGTCTGTAATCAATTGTTGATCTAAATACTTAGCTACTCTTATACATCCGTAAATCTGCCAGTCACGTGACTCAGGTACTGTGAGTGGATTACCTGGACGATTACCAAATGACTGATGAGAGTGATGAGTCTCCCCCTCCCCACTCCTAAGGGACGACTGGCGGGGAGAGGGGAATGTGTGAGTGGATTACCTGCCCCCATGTTATCAAATCTCTCCCTCTGGCATGTCTAACCTACCTTACTCCACTTCCATCTCTGGGATTGCGGTTATTTTTAGCTTCAATTCAAGAGACGACCACTTAAGCATCATCTCCGTCTTCTTATCTCCCTCACCGTAAACTCCTCTTCTATCCTGATCGCGTTTGTAATTTAAACTCCATTGTCTCCTTGTTTTTTAAATGTGTCCATACTTTGTTTCCTTTATCCTACTGTTCCTATTGTGGGGGGTCTCTATTATAATCCGCCAGTTTCATACTGCCCCCAGGGCCTAATAGGCCCTTTAGGCCCAGGCCTATGGGCGCAAGCACCCAGGGGGCGCACGGCCGAGAAAAAAAATTGAAAAAATATCTAGAAATAAATAGCCATAACTTGAACAAATTGTTCAATTGATGAAAAAAATCAAGCTAATAAAATATTCTGTTTTGAAGTTCATTGGAACAAATAATTGTTGGTAAATTTAAACTATTTTTCAACACTAAGCATCAACTTCATTACAACATTTATCTCAAACACGGGAGATTTGGCTGTATGGATGTTGTTGAGCGGTACGCATCGTATTGCCACTGCCAACCCTATGCAACATGTTCGTCGTATAGAGGAGGGTGACCGTCTTGGAGACGCCAAATAACTATAGATTGCTCTGTGATTCCACGTGACGCGGAATGTCTTCATTCTTTCGATTCTTCCGATTCATTCTGTCCGTGCTAACATAACCTCGAATTCTTCCGCAGAACGGAACGTTTAACGTTCATTCCTCAATATTAAATATCAATATAAATGACGTTTGTCCGGTTTTTCATTCAATATTCCAATATGTAGTTTAAAATCATTAAAAAAAAACACACACAAAAAAAAACAAATATTTAACTAAAAACGGTGTTCTGTGGAGTGACGAATACCCAGCTAAGTTTTCTTGAAGTTTTCTAGAGTTGAAGCTGGAAACTCGAATCTTTTTTCTTCGAAGTATTCCAGCTAAGCCGAGCTTGCTTATATATGTGGTTTACGTTTTTTTACATACTAGACCGTTGGAATAGTTTGAACTGTACCCCTTTTCTCGCGTTTGGTATTCTAATCGAACGGAAAAATGTCATTTTGTATACTAGTACAATTTACTATTTGTACGTAGAAAACACCTAGTTTTAATTTAAAACACAGTTTTTGTGTTACGTTATCATAATACTTCATGTAAGCTGTGTTTATGAGATTAAACCTATTTTATAAAGTTTTTTTTTAATTTTTATTACTGCCCAAATGACTAAATTGAACAATACCTAAGTTATTAACCAATCTTTTCTTAATACATTAACGGTATTTTGTTGAGCCCAGAACCATGTAAATTCCTAAAAAAACTTCAATCATAAAATTCCACCGTGGAGTGGTGTTTAAGCAATTAACATATAGGCCTGATATAATTTTGTAATAAAGGTTTTCAGGAAAGTAATTTAACTAGTTTAGGGGGCGGAAAATTATTGGGCTAGGGGCGCCAAAATGCTAAATCCAAGCCTGAGTCTGCCCCCGTTTAGACTGATCGCCAGGCGTTTCTTATAGACCAACCGTCCGCTACACCTGCGACTAAAACACCTGTGAGGAAACACGATTTCTCCGTTATGCCGTACGAATTACATGCGCGAGACTTTTTCCAAGCGGTCTACTCATGGTAAAATAAACTATTTCTTGCTATGTTACAATTTACGTCCAATATTATAAAGTCAAATGGGTACTAAACAGTTGAACTGTTAAAAGAATGAGCTAACTATTTCCAATAATAAATCTTATAGCCGGGGTGTTTGTATAAAAAAATTTTAGTTGGATAAAAAAATGATGTTAAATTTTTAATGTAACGCTACTTAACATAGCCTATATTTAATAAGATCAATGTTATAAGATCACATTTATTGTTATGAAAGAGCATAAAATAGTCTTAATCTTATAATATTCAAATAGAGATTCTTGAGCAATATTTTTTATGGCAATGTAGGTTGTTACTTCCTCATTTTGGAGATCTAATACGTATATTTAATTCAATGCTTACCAACTTCTGTGTTCAAATGTCGCAACAAAACTGTTTGTGTACATGTAATGCGCATGCTTTCATACAGTATTGATAGACTGCGTGTAAGAACTTACAAAGATAGCATACTAACAAAAGACTATGTGTACGAGCTTTTAGAGATGAAGATAAGACTGCGTGTATGAGCTTTCAAAGATAAAAATAAAACTGCGAGGATTTGCTTTCAAATATAGCAATAGAATGCATGCATGTGGCTTCAAAGATAAATATCATAATATTTTCCTTTTTAAAAACAATTCGCCAGAGAACTGAATCCTGGACATTTGTACCTCACGACCCACGCGGCTTTATCCTGATGACTGTGCATTGTCCTAAACGTAATAAATAGTCTTTCGTTTCCAACACAGCAAAATATAACAATACAAAACAGATTTCTAAAAGGATTCGTTTAGTTTATTAATTAACAGAGAATAATACTGGTGGGTAAACAAAGGCACGAGTTGACAAAGCCTGCATAAATGGAGCCTTTTGTCTGACAGGCCTGAACGCAGGGCGATAGTGTCGGGCTTGCTGCAGAAGTCAGCGACCCCATTAACTATTTACCAACTTTGGACACAGTGCGCCAAGGGACACCTAGGTGTTACCCATAGATGGAGCCATTTGTCTGACAGGCCTGAACGCTGGGCGATAGTGTCGGGCTTGCTGCAGAAGTCAGCGACCCCATTAACTATTTACTAACTTTGGACACAGTGCGCCAAGGGACACCTAGGTGTTACCTATAGATGGAGCCATTTGTCTAACAGGCCTGAACGCTGGGCGATAGTGTCGGGCTTGCTGCAGAAGTCAGCGACCCCATTTACTATTTACTAACTTTGGACACAGTGCGCCAAGGGACACCTAGGTGTTACCTATAGATGGAGCCATTTGTCTAACAGGCCTGAACGCTGGGCGATAGTGTCGGGCTTGCTGCAGAAGTCAGCGACCCCATTAACTATTTACTAACTTATAATCTTATCTTATCTTATCTTATAATCTTTATTTTCCAAAAAACACAAAATTACAAATGTACTAACAATACATTTTAGTTGTATATAAATATAATATCTAATACTAAGATTTTTGTGGCATAACATATGCCTTGTGCTCAGGCTGACCAAAGAATATACAGTATTGAACAGAATTTCATTCACTGATTATCACAAAAATACTAGATAAAAGTTAAGTAAGAATAAAGTGTTTTTTACTTGATCAGTAATTAATCGTTGTGTTTTTGGAAAATTAAACCTCCAAGGCAAGGCCTGTTTGGAGGAAATATATAAAATAATTATTCAATTTGTTGCAGTCTATGTAATAGGAGAATTTAAATATATAGTAACATAAGACTTTATTGTATAATTTACGGCTTTTAACGAAATTTACTGTAACTCCCATTAAAAAATACATTAATTTTACCCAAGCATATTTATTAACAAAAGTAAAAAACACTTTATTGTAGACCACATTCAAGAATACGATTTTATAGTGTAAATACAATATAAATACCTCATGATCCTATACTAAAACACATGTAAACAAAAACATAAAAATATATTTACATCAACACACATAAATTCTTACTCACAGACATAAAGAAAACCTCAAATGTATATAATATTTCAACATATCATAACCTCTGTTGTACACACATACACACACATAAATATTCACACATATCTAGATATATACATATACACAACATAAAATATACATTTATAAGCATATGCAATCGTAAAAGAAAAAAATTACCTTTGAATTACGAATAGCAATCTGTTTACGTCCTGCACTGTAAGTAACCAATCCCTTAACTGTCTAAGAAATGTTTGCGAAGTATCTAAATTTTTTAAATCGTTAGGTAATCTATTGAATATCATAGGGGCCAGAAAGTTATATGTTTTAGTAAAAAATGTTTTCCTCAGTCGAGGCACTATCACATTGTCTGAGTTTCTTAGTTTCATTTTATAAGCATTTAGGACATTTCTACTATTTCTACTCCTGTTAAAAAAAACTTTCATGACTTTGTATACATACAAAAAAATCCTGAGAATTAGTTAGTTTCTTCTTAACAGATAAAATATGCATTTCCCAATTTAATTCTGAATCTAGTATCACACCTAAATGTCTAATATGTTCCTTTTGTTCTATTTCAGAACAATATTCTCTACATGTTCTACCATTACACAGACAGCTAACACATTTGTACACAATTTTATCAGGAAAAGTTAATTTTTCTCGTAAACTAAAGTTTATATAATTGGTTTTACTTACACTAAGAACTAAGTTACTATCGTTAAACCACCATCGCAAAGCTTCCAAGTCAGTATTCATTTTTATTATAATTTCAGCTAAACTGTCATCAGTGTAAGTTAGAGCTGTATCATCAGCAAGTCCATGGAATTTCCCTTTGCATAAGTCGTTAATATAAATCAAAAACAATGTAGCCCCTAACACTGATCCTTGGGGTACTCCATACTTTATCTCACCAAATTGACTCAAAACTCCATTAATTTTAACACATTGCTTTCTCTTCGATAAATAACTTTTAAACCAATCGTAACCCACACCCCTTATACCACAACTTGAAAGTTTCTTCAGTAAAATTGTATGATTAACTGTGTCAAATGCTTTTGTGATATCCAAAAATAACCCGCTAACACGTTTACCATCATTTATACCACTAGACACTCTATCCATAAACTCAATCAAAGCTATCTCTGTATTTAATCCTTTGTGAGATCCAAATTGGTTTTCACTGAAAAATTTTATTTTATCCAGAAATTTTACTAGTCTTACTTTCATTAATTTTTCAAATATTTTAGAAAAGGATGACAGCAAAGATATAGGTCTATAATTGTTGCAATCTGTTTTTTCATTTTTCTTATGTATTGGAATTACAAGTGCTTCTTTCATTTTATTTGGGAAAATACCTGATTGAAAACTAAAATTTATAATGTACAACAAAACAGGTAAAAACCTATTATACGTTTTCTTAATTAGTGTAGAGCTTATATTATCAATCCCAGGGGATTTCCCATTTTTTAACGATTCAATCACTCTTATAAGTTCATGTTCCAAAACAGGCTCTATAAAAATAGATTCTGCTACGGAAAACTCACTAAATTGATTTCTGATATCAAGCGATTGATAATTAGTTGTTTTATCGTTACTCTTGTTTAATTGATCACCCACTGATAGAAAGTAATTATTAAATTCATTGGCTACTTTAAATGGATCACTTACAATTTCATCATTAATTACTAGTTCAACATCTGCATTATTATTAACTGTTTTCTGACCAGTCACTGCTGACTGTCACTGGGCTGACTTCTAACTTTCTTCAACAGTGCATTCCTCGTTTTTATTCGTTTACAAGTACCAAAATCAATCCACGGCTTTAACTTAATTAATTTTTGTTTTTTAAATTTAATTTCTTCATTACATTGTATAATTAAATTAATTAATATTCCATGAAATGTGTCAAAAGCACGCGAAGCATCTGTTTGCAAATATACATCTCCCCAATCTGCAGTATTCAGTAAGCTGTAGTAAACTTTGGAAACAGTGCGCCAAGGGACACCTAGGTGTTACCCATAGATGGAGCCATTTGTCTGACAGGCCTGAACGCTGGGCGATAGTGTCTGGTCTTAATCGATAACTCTGGGGTAATACGTTCCAGCTTCGAAGTGCTCTTCCTGAATGATGAAGTTGGTTAGGTTAGGTTAGGTTAAGTTAGACCCAACAAACGTTAGGTTCACGTGTGGTGGAGCAATGATGAAATGATGGGAGAGTTTTATGCGGCCGATTTAAGACAGGTCTGTTGAAGTGAGCATGCTTTTAATCTGGTAGAACGGATCAGTAACAAGAACGAGATATGTGATAGTAAAGTAACAATTCTGTGCTGTTGTTCTTACTAACTCTAAAGGCAGATTCAGTTCCTTCAATGTTTTAAATAAGTAAATACTACATTCTTGCGTCTAAACGAATCGAGACAGAAACGACGTGGAAACAAAAATAGATGGATCCAAAGTGAGGTAAGGAATGTGTGATGGAAAGGTCAGTGGCTGGATGGGCCACACGCCAGCCACGGGTTTTCCACTTTTGTCAGTATTAACTAGGTCGATTACGTATATCTATATAAGGAACAAAATTCTAAAAAGTAGGCCTATATGCCATGATAACCGGTAATGTGTTGGTACAGTAATTATTTAGTAGAGCGAACATAGCCTCTAATTTGTTTATGGAAATATATTGCAAAACAGCTTGACCTAAAAACAATGTATCCTATGTATTTTAAGTGTCATAAACTTAATACGATCTTAGTAAGCGTTATGATAAAGCGGAGTCTACCGATGACAATGACCAATCGAAGCGAGATTGCGTTGGGTTAGGTTAGTTAGATTAGTTGTTAGGTTAGATACATTATATTAGATCAGTTAGGTTAGGTTGGTTAGGTTAGGCGCAGACCCTGATACTGGAGAGCACTGACTGTGCTGTTTAATAGTTGTAGTTAGTCTGTGAGTGCACACCCAACCCGTTGAACGACGAGTGTATTAAAACGTTCTAAATACGTCTACAAGGAACGTCATATTAAGTCATATTACTATTAAGGTTGAGTGGAAGAGAGGACTTAATAGTCCTAACTCCACCTAATAAAGACAATTTTCATTTCATTTCATTTTTCATTTCATATTCACGGACAAAGCAGAAATTTTGTTTAAACGTGAATGCAGTGACTATAGATTTTTACTGTAGAATTTGTGGGCCCAATTTAGATGAATATTACGTTAAAAACACCCTTAAAAACTCCAGGATCAGCAAGGATTCAGCTGCTTTACCATTATAGATTTATAAAAGTGATTATTAGGGTAATTCTGTGTTTCAGATAAGCGTTTAAATTTGCATCCGCACAGTTTTCTCTACTTGTAAGTACAATGCCATTTATCCATTATATTGTTTCATATCATCTGTCAATTACATTTCGTTATTAAGTAAAATGGTTTAGTATTCAGTGTGTGTGTTTATTTTTGCATATTTAGACAAATGTTAACAAGTTTTCTTTTTTTTTTTGCATTTACTTCGTTAGTAGTTTTTATACATCTGTAATAACTCGTTTGCGACTGAACGCTCTTTGTTTAATCTATGATATATTATTTATTAACAATTTTATATAATAAACATTACGTTTGTGTGTGCGTGTTAACTTGACATAAACGTTGTTTGGTTTTGAATCGAACAAATAAGTGTAATGAATTTAAAATTGTATTACAAAATTTGGCCAAAATATCACCAAATTGATTACATTTATTGATTCCACAAGACACCATGTAAAAACGCGTCACACATAACTTTTATTATAGTAAGCTAAAAAGTTTCGGAAATGGACATAAAGCACATGTTGAGATAAGTTAAGGGAATTCATTCATTAAACCATCCCTTACATCTCAGTCAAGTTAGAGTTTGAAACTGTACAGGGTAGCTCGCAGTTGCTGTGGCAGAATTGGGGTCAACCCTTCTTCTAGCATCTGGTTGTATACAGCTGTACGTTTCCTGCCATTCAGTTAAAATACAAAACATCATAAAGTGTTTAATGGTGCGCCTCAGTTCACAACAGATTGCCACAGAGTCGGTTATGACACGGTACAGACATACGATAAGTTGCGAGGCAGCATTGTCATTAGACATTTTACAATATAAGACAATAGGCTTTAATGTAAATTAGAACAAATTCAACCATTTTATCTCATATGAAAATAATAAAAATAATACAAAAAATATAGTTTTGAACACTATTTGTCAAAAAAAAATGCTCTAAAATATAGGAAATAATTTAGTGGATTACACGGTAATCAAATTAAATTTCAGGTTTTGGAAAATGATTCGTTAGTGAAAACATCAACACATGCACGTGATGGTGATGTACAACTAAACAAGGCTACAAGGACTAAATGCGACTCCATCATTGCAACAACGCCTCTACAATGGCTTCTACTGTAGTGCTGTGCATCATAGCTCCTACGGACATAAGGAACACTTCTCAGAGTTCAGAAAGATCCTATCTACTCCGAATCTCCCCATTTTGCAAGATCTCCCACAACGTGCAGGACGATTAAATCTAGAAAACTACTTCTTCGGCTTGATAATAACTCTTCGGCTAGCCTTCCAGTTATTATCTAACGTATTTTCGTCAAAAACCAACTGGCCGTTAACTTGGGATATTTGACGGTCGAAACAAGTTCCTGTCATCAGACCCTATGACGGTCATCGGTGGAATTATACTATGTTGAGTCGCAAGTACTGGAATTGTAAATGGGCAGTGGCAAATGATCAGTCATATGATTATGGAATCGAGACTAAAACTATGGATCACACAGTTAATAACTGCCCATTGCATTGTTTTCAAGGGGAATTAGCTGGTCTTCATCCAATCGGAAAAGCAGGCGTTGAATGGTCACGAAACCTGGACTTGGCTCTGTGACGTGAGATCAATTAATATTTAAACACTAAGACCAAAGTACTTTGTACTTTAGATTTTATTTAAAAAATTTATTTTTAATTCCTCCTTCTTTTATTTCGGTAACTGGCTTTCAAAGCCATGCGACATATATAGGGTGTCTTTTTTTAATGGGTCACCATTGTGGTCTTGGAAATCATAAGTCTGATAAAAAACGTTAAATGGTGAACCTTACCTTGGTTTTGGAGACAATTAAAAATACGAATTCAAATTTAAAAAATGGCCACCATTTTCCAATATGGTGGTCAACTTTGTTTTTTATTATGGAAAACCCTATATTTTATGATAGTTTTAGATATAAATTGTAATTTTAAGACTTTTTATTCTTGGCAGATTTTCGATATTTTACTTAATAATGTAAATATGAAAACTCAAAATGTTCAGATTCCTTATGGAAAAAACGCGGGTGTCAGCTACTGACAACTTGCGCTGCCTGGTAGCCAAGCAGGGAAGGAGAGTCAACTGCCTCGACTGTTCAAATCACACGATAGTTTGTGGATGGACGGACCAACGACAGCCGGCCTTATGATAGTCAGTGGAATTGCAAGTATTTCCCAAATCAACACTAGGAAAAGGGTTAGAGTTTTGAGTGTGACAAAATTATTCTCTGCATAAGACTGTTACAACGAAGCAGCACAATAGACTTTTACCCAAATGCAATATCAAATTGCGAAATTTTCTGAAGGTTTTTCAGTCAGTGGGGTGAAGAATATACTCACTAACGAGTCCCTATTATTGCGTCTGTCAGAACACAGAGGATTGATAAAAGTTTCTCTATACTCTGTGGTCTAAGTAAGAATAGAGTCGATAGCCAGCCCGGAGCTTCCCACTTTGTCATTGTATTGAACTGTGTCACCACCAAATAATATGTATTGGTGATGCATCCACTTTATGAAAGTCAAGCGAGTCATGAACGAGCTGGAAACATTTGTTTGTTGATTTTTATCATCTTCAGTTTAAGTAGAAATACAAGCGAAGCAAAATAACGAAAAATCGACAAGCCGAGACCAAATATTAATTATATTGTTATATAATGTAATTAATAAAAACGCCAGCACAGAGTTTCATTATTAAGTTCTCGGAGCGGAGCAACTTTTAACTGTACAGTTACAGATGAACGACGGCAATGTACAAACAACCGAGTTGTAACAAAGTCTGGAGAATATAAAGGGGCGGGTATTAGTTGAATAGGCTAAGAATTTAATGAGGAGTAATTCTGCCACTTGTGCGGAGATGGAGTGGCGCAAAGTTGGAGGAGCAAATTATGAAACTAATCAAAGCAGGCAGCTATAAAAGTTGAATGTTCACGAGGGGGGTTGTAACATTGAGGGCAACTTAATTTACCCTTGTGAGACTCGTCTCACCTTTTTTACTGCCTCAATGACACCGATACTAGTCCCTAACTGGGTTCTACGCTTTCACATAACATACCTTCGCCTTAATTCCCTCCATAGTTCTTGGGTTCATATCTCACACGGCTCCTTCACCACCATTGTTACCTTCTACGGGCGAGGAATATCAACGATTAGAATTATGTAAATCTCAATATCCATTTCTCAAGCACCGTAAAACAACCGCCAAACTGATTCTAGTTGACGGTATTTACTTACACAAGTGTAGGAACATCGAGCGTGGCTGAGCGGTTCCACCTAGGTCACTGGTGGTTCGAGAATCCTAGAGAGTGCTTCCTAGTTCTAACTCCACCTGGTAAAATGAAACCTCTTAAGCAACATCCAACGTAGATAGCGTTACCACCTCGCTTATAGTCAACCTGCTTAAACCTTAGTTCTAAGATTACGATTTTTTTTAGTTTAACCCTGGCTCGCTTGAGTGTTGTGCCTCTCGCCATAAAGGTCGTGATGAGGAGCTCATATGTACGGAACTTGGCATCTAGACGAATTATATGCAAAGATAAACAGGCCAATATAAACGAATGATCGAAGTTAGTTTGCCCATTACGTGAAAAATATCAAATTTACCAAAAACATACATGAAAGATCATAGGATTCGGCAAGTACGCGGTATCACGACCTAAGCAACTAGAACGTATTCAAGTGAAGCGTTTTTAGATCCAATTTACACTAAAATTTAATATAATTGTAAATCCAAACTCTTGTTAATAAATACAACTCTACCAATTTGGTCAGAGACAAGTGTAATTACTTAATAGCTGGGCGGTGACTGACCGCCTACTTGATTTTGACTAAGCATCTTAAATTGACAAGAACTGCCAGCAAGACTGCACGACAACCTCCCCTGTCTCCCCCTTGACATGTGGGTGATTCCCGTGACACTGCAAGGGCTTAAGCTGAGATAATACGACATATCGTGGACAGTGTTCTCACAATGCGGTGTACAATAGTTGTGTGTCTCGGACGTAAATCCGAGGGCCTCGCGATTTGAGGACGTGGCTTTGCCTTTCCTGCTGGTTCAACTAGTTTCTCAGATCTTATAACTTTGGTATATCACGCACACATGATCCCTTCCAATAGTATTCATATCACAATATGTCCTGCTGTAATGATCAGCTGCTTGACACAGCCAGGTGGTTGATGTATCCTGAAGTCCAAGTCATGTAAGGTCCGTCATGACTTTACGTAAAAGTTAGGCGTAATTAGTTTTGACAGTGTTCAGACTCCGAACAAATAGTGAATCAGAAATACTTCAGACAACCTTGTAGGCCTACCTTGACTACAACAACTTTTCTCATTTTGAAATGCTCTTTGATCCGAGGACTAGGCCACCACTTATGTAGCACTTGTAGAAGGGACACCGCCACAGGAGTGGTAGGCACAGAACGGTAACGTACGAGCAATAGTCATCAGAGGCAGATGTCCATCTTTACAACAAGTCCGTTGTACCTTACTCTGCTACATAAAAATAGCCACAACGTTGGAAGTGTTTTCCTTATACGGTGTGGGCGATTTTTTGGCGGACAACTTGGAGATGGCACAATTCGTAAGCTGACACAGAAACTAGAAGTTGGATTAATTGGTTAAGTGAATGCTTAGAAACTCAGGTAAAGTGAGTTAAAAAATTATTTTACATAGGCATCAAACAATGTAAAATTATGATCGAGTTTTGCATTTCATTGCGTGTTTTTACTTTAGTAAAAACTGGTTTGATTTTTTTGTGCTTTATTTCTTTATTTACAGAAGAAAAATATACAGGGTGTTTATAAAGTCCAGCACTGGCTTAGTAATGTATGAACGGTTACAGATACAACAATAACACTTGACACATAATTACTGCACCTATATAAAATATACATTTTAGAGAAACTACCTATTGAGAAGAAAATCTTAGAAAAAAAGATAGGTTGAGTAGTATATCAAATTAAAGGTAGTTTCCGTGGGTGAGGGCTTTGTTATATTTGCAAAATAACTTACTGCTGGCACTATTAATTGTCAACATCAATTTAATGTGATTTTAATTTGTTTTTTATTTATTTCTATTTTAAGTGTAACGTATGAAAAGTATACTTTACCAAAACCAGAGATAGAAATATAAAGTTCTTATTTCGTTCCGAGACTTGAAATCGATTGGATTGATAGACACCTGGAAAACAGCGCCCTATTGTATATTGGTCCGGATAGTAAACGACCTGCGTGTTATATTTAGCGCATGCGCGAGATCCAGCGGCAGAGGGGATTCTTCCCACCTCTGAGCGGCCTTGCTTCACCGGCGCAACTAACTTCCACCTTCAAGTGTTCACCATTCGCAGCAAACACTGCTGAAAAAATTGAAAAAAAATTATAACTTATGTACTTCTCAATTTTGATTCATTGCTTTTTATTGTTTATATTACTATTAATTGCGTTATTTCTATCATTAATGGTTGTTTGAATACTAAATAGTGATTTAATTTAATCGTTCTAAGCTTGATTAGTTGGTGTTAATCAAACCAAACAATGTCCACTGCTGCTAATGACTTAAAGTGGGCGGAGTTTGATATTGCGCCTACCACTCTGGTTGCCATGGTGATATTTAAATAGAATTACACAGTGGGGGCAGAGTAGTTCTCCGTCTCACTTGCACCACTCTTTGCATCTCACTCGCACCAGTACGTTGAAAAGGTCGTTTTCTAAGTGGTTTATGTAGCATTTTTTTTTTTTTAGTTACTTTGACTTTTTTTACTGGTTTAAAAATATTTAATACTTTTACCGCCAATTTGTTATTGATATACATTTTCAAACAGAATCACGCGTTTGAAAAAATGTCTAATAAAATGATCAAAAACCAATCATGACGGCACAGCGAAAAATCAGATACGGTTTTACGTAAGAAGGCCGGTATAAATGCCCGGCTTTGTATTCAATACGACGCTTAGTGGCGTGCGAAACAATAGTACGGCGCAGGGACTGTGATGGGGCTTTTATTGCTAATCCACAGATACATTGTTGTGCGCTGCACTACAACACTATCTCCCGCCTCCAGGCCTCCGGACATTTATGACGCCATTGTCTACTCCTCTGTTCCATTTACCTTTATTCTCTGTTAATAAATAAAATATCCGACACTGGGTAGTCAGAGCTTTAGTCAGACAGCTCCTTTATTGGACGCGTTTCCTACCGCATTGTTACTAAACAAGGAAAAAAAATCACTTGTATTGTTTAATATCCGTGTATTATTGATGTTCTTAAAAAATAAATAAAAGGTGTGTAAATAATATTTCAACTATGTTATTATAATAATACATTGTTAACTGAGTTTCATTAGATATATTTCACAGATTGGTAAACACATATAATGCATTTTACCCTGCAATCAACCTCATCATGGAATTTAAACGGCCCGCTTTATAAAACTATACACCAATAAACGCACAAAATTGTGGTATTACTAGCCGACACCCATTGATTCGTTACCGGGGGGTTCTCTACACTTGCTTACCCTTCTCTCCGTGGATCTCGCTAAACCATCACATACATATAGAACCTCAGTCTGCTACCGTTCTCCTAGATAACAAAGTTTTGTAAACTAGAAACCCCTATAAGTCTACTTTAGGGGGGGGGGGTGCAAAGTGGTCCAATCATGGCAAAGTTAGTAGAAATGACCAAATAAGCCAAGCTTTTGTATCATGTTTACACCTTTCTATCAACCGTTTAAAATAAATTGTTAAATTAAATGAATGCCAATGTTACTCTTATAGAAGCCAGGACATTTTGAGGGGCTGTTTATATTCTCCAAATTTCATCAAAATCTCTTCGGAATTCAGGACATTTCGTGATGAGTTCATTTATTATTATTATTATATACTCGTATATTAAGATTGTACATTTTTATGTGTATTTATTTTGGAAAAACAAGAATCTTTAGCCTACATTTTTTTATTCCCGTTTGAAGATATTAAATGAAAAAAAACTAACACAAAACGGCACCTGATTGTAAATTTATATTCAACAATAATAATTGTAAATAGAATTCTAAAATACCTACTGGCAGATAAAGAAGGACTTCGAGTTTTAATGAAACAAGTAAACGGATGTGCTAAATTGATAGAAGTGACCAAAATGAGACCTTTAAAGTGTTTATAAGGTCGATATTTTCAATATTGTTCCAAGACTGTTTATAACCTTGCAAGTCAAGTTCAGGCGAGGGACAAGTAGCGCTGGCCGGTTTGTATAGGATAATGCGTTTATCGGTCTATCTTCTTCAGCTATTGATCCATCACAGCCGAGCCACCAAAAACCTTGCAGTAAAGACGACATTCCATCAGTGCTACCCACCATCAGTGCTATATAGATTGGTTACAAACGTATATAACTTTTGTATTATGTAAAACAATGAAAATCGTATGGTTGTTTAATCAATTGTTTTTATAATATACTTATATTAGAATGTAAATAGGTGATTTACAATGTCCATTTGAACAGGGAAAAAGTTTGGATAAACGTTTGAAAAATTCTATACACTTATATGAACAAACAAAAAAAATGCAATAGTACGTTCAAAAATCTAAACTTTAAATCAGAAAAATATGTTGACTAATATTCAAATAATATTATCAGAACAAAAATCAAACCGATCTTTCAAAGAAAGTTTTGAGTGGTGGTTATATAGAGCAGAGGCCTTGTCGATTGTTTGGCTGAAATATTTGTTCTTAGTTATCGTTATTCGGGCGCGGACATTTAAATCCCTTTAAGCCATTTAAACGACTGATAACCATCAATGTGATAACCTAGTGACGAGATTTCCGCATTCCAATCAAGGCCGCGGCCTTCCCCCTCCCCGACCTAAATCCCCTAGCTGATATTTCGTAGAAATATGAAGTATCATGTGAACGCACGCACGCACGCACGCACGCACGCACGCACACACACGCGCACGCGCGCACACACACACACACACACACACACACACACACACACACACACACACACACACACGCGCGCGCGCGCGCGCGCACACATACACGCACATATACTACACATTCTAGTACAGTAGTATTGACCCATCCGCCCACCCATACACGTACAGTGGTATTGATCCACCCACCCACCCATACACGTACACAGGTACTGACCTACCCGCTCACCCATACACGTACAGTGGTATTGATCCACCCACCCGCCCATACACGTACAAAGTTCCTTTATGTTCAAGATCATTGTTCAAACATAACTAATAAACAAGAACATGATCTTCCTTCATCGGAAAAGCTAGAAAAATTACGAAAACGAGGGGAAATGGGGCAATTTTTTATTTCCGTAAATATAGCGGTGTGGGTACTCAAACTGTGCGGGATTTTATCCAATTTAATAAAAAATGCGTTAGCACCTAAATGTACCGACTTTAGTAAGGTTATGTTTTGTTGGAGTAGGACTAGATTGGTTACTGGTAGGTTAGGTTAAGTTAGTTTGGGTTTGTAATGTTGTAGGTTAACTTAGGTTAAAACTGCAACATAACCTAACCAATCCAGACATAACCTTAACAAACCTAACAACCTCAACCAATCTAACATAACCTAACCAAACCTAACATATCCTAACCTATCAATACCCAACCTAGTCGTATCCTAACAGAACTTAACCTTACTGAAATTAGCACATTCCCAGCGCTACCGTACTTAACAATGGCAGATTGTAAAAACCTTGCTATATTCGCGATCAGGGCAAAATTCCGCACAATTTGAGTACCCACATCGATATATTCATGAAATAAAGGCAGTTTCCATTTTTCCTCATTTATGTAATTTTCAGACTTTTCCGCTAAAAAACTATTATATTCTTATTTCTTATTTATGTATATACTAAGAAACAAATTTCAGTGAAAAGGTCGACAAGACCCCTTTGGGCAATTTCAAATTGGGCATGCTGTGATCTCTTATATTAATTACATACTCTTCGAACTACAAAGAAATTCAATATTTTCAAGTCGAAAATATTCTTCAATCGTTCAGACTACGCACTACTTAACTGAAATAAAATTAAAACTAAACTCTAAACATTTTCTAAGTAAACCACGTATTTTTTAATTCGACACACAAAAGAAACACGCTAATCTATTTGACAGATCTTGGTAAATTTAAATACAAAATTATTGAAACAGATACAAATTTAATCCAGTAACAAAAAGACGGAACTTCTTTCTACGCAGTAATAAAAATCGAGATTTAATACTTTCAACAATTCATTGGAATAGTACGAAAAGACACGCAATACCATTTTTGTTTATGTATAACAAAAGAAACATAAATTATTGGAGACAATAAGCGCTACGAATGTCGTTGTTTCAAAGCGTCTTACGAAAGTTGGAACTATTCAATTTTAAACGTAAATTACAATTAACTAGTTGTAAAATAGGAAAAAAACACATAAAGTCCGTATACTGAGATATATATGAGATAATCCGTGTAATACAACATACTATCAAGTTAATAGCTGTTCACCGGGATAAACAAGGATGGTAAAGAAATATCTTGAACCAATAGATTGCATGCCTCAAAGAGTCCGCAATGCGTTGCTTAGGCTACTTGCAATTCCTTTACAAAATGTACATCCACATACGCTATTCGTATTCATATTCCTTTATTTATTCCAAACCTTTACAAACAATCTTCATTCGCCTGATGGAAAATCTTCTCAATTTAATACGGGAAAATTATCTTAAGTTTTTTTTATGGTGCCTGCAATTTTGTATGATTTCCTCACTATTGGTTGGTATAGTTTTAATTTTTTTACTTCCACAACACTTTTTTATTTCGCTAGTTTTGTTATTACTACGAGAAAAAGGTTTTGACAAAACTATAAGCTATATTACGCATGTTTTACATATTGTTCGTTACGTATGTCTAAGATATATCTAAAATATTTATTTCTCCTAAATGTTGCTCCATCAAATGCTTCCAATTACAAAATTCTTTAATATTTTAAAGAAATTTGTTGTTTAATTTGTTAAAACAATTTGCAAACTTTAGAGTTATATACTGCTGTATATTTTTGACACATTTCCATTCCTTGACTTGAATGATTTGACAAAATATCCTTTTGTATATTGCTACGTGAATTTAAACAATTTTCTTATCGTATATTTTGCCGATGTTGTTTTGCTTATTACCGAAATCATTCATTAAATGTTGTACTGCACATTAGTATTTTAGCAAACTCTTTGTTATATACAGTATAACAATTTATTATTTTGACAACATCGTGTTAATGGTTCTTATGAAAACCGCTTATCCATTTTCTGCTTTACATTATACTAAAATAATATTGATATTTTATTATTATTTTTAGGATGTAATAAAATTAAAAACTGAGTACCCTTAGCTTTTTTATTAAAATTTATTCATACTACGTGTTTCAACTTTATGGTCATTTTCAAGTGTAAATTAAATAATTAAATACAGTAAATAATAATTCTTCTAATAAAACTGTAAAACATGTTGTTTTAAATTTAATTATTTTAATTTTAATTGTTTAATTAAATTAAATTTAGTAATTTAATTAAATTAAATTTAATTATTTAATTACATTAAATTTAATTTAATTTACATTTGAAAATGACCATAAAGTTGAAACATGTTGTGTGAATCAATTTTAATAAAAAATGTTAAGGGTACTCAGTTTTTAATTTTATTAGGCCCTACATCCTAAAAATACGTAAGTAGCCCTAATTTTTAACTTTATATTACTTTATTATTACTATTTTTATTTGTTTTTGTCTTTACAAATCCGTTAATAATTGTAATACGCCAGTTTGAATATGATAAATAAATGAATACACAACACAATTGCGTAATATTAATTATTGCTAGTTGACAAACAATATATGTTTTCTTACATCCTCTTCAATTGTTGTAACACGTCGTTGGGTAGAATGTTAGAATGTTGACCAAACGTTGTCTGGCGAGTTCTGTTTGTATTCAAGTCTACTACATTCATGGCAACGTTGCAGTATACAGAGTACGGTATAATGAGAGAATTTTTGACTTTAAATGTTGCTTAATAATTGTGATTTCTAAAAAATTAACATATACAAACGATTAAAATACGTCATGTAACGATCTTAAAATATGTAGCCTATACAATACAGATCAAACACATTTGATTTTATCGTTGAAAACAAAACGAGCCAGCTTTGGTTAAAATGGTTAATAATGATTTTTAGTAAACCTATTGTTTTCACTTGGCCACAGGGTACGGCAGTGAGGCCGGTCCTGCACCGTCGAGACATCAATATTCAAGCCTGTTTGACGTGGCCTGTGCCGGCACTTGACTGAATAACCCAAAGGACACTGTATAATTTTACAGCAAACTGACTTCAGACAGAGTTAGTTAGAGCTAACACTTACTGAGTGGCAGCGACCACTTCCACGGAGACTGACAATGACAGGAATTTACGTCACAAGCATGTATTGCTTTGTACACTACGTGCCATGTGTATACTAGTATTGGCACGGAAAGTATCAGAGACAAGAATTTACGTCACAAGCTTGTATTGCTATGTACACTACGTGCCATGTGTATACGAGTATTGCACGGAAAGTATCAGAAAAATTAATCTACGTCACAAGCTTGTATTTCTTTGTACACTACATGACCTGTGTAACCGAACATTGGACGGAAAGTACCAGAGAATGGAATGTACGTCACAAGCTTGTATTTATTTGCACACTACGTTACCTGTGTATACCGGTATTGTACGGAAAATACCAGAGATAGGAAGTTACGTTACAGGTTTATATTTCTTTGTACACTACGTGACCTGTGTTTACGAGTATTGCACGGAAAGTATCAGAGATAGGGAGTTACGTCACAAGCTTGTATTTCGTTGTACACTACGTAACCTGTGTATAAGAGCATTGCACGGAAATTACCTGAGAATGGAATGTACGTCTCAAGCTTGTATTTATTTGTATACTACGTTACCTGTGTATACCGGTATTGTACGGAAAGTAGCCTATCAGAGATAGTAATCCACGCAATACATGCTTTATATAATATAGTGGAGTATTGTATGTATGTGTGACCTGTGTATACCAGTTTACTATGGAAAGTAAACTTTAACTAAGATTAGTTAAAGGGAAGTGTGCGTGACCCGAGTATTCCAGTATTCTAAGGAAATAATAAGAGTTACTGGAAAGTGTACTAAACAAGTTTCAATTGATTTATACGTTAAATGTGGTGGGGAAGAGTAAATTTACTCGAGCCGTGAATACGAGTACCGTATAGACATTATAAGAGGTTGTTTTTATTTGTACAGTAATGTGATGGAAGGTAGTAAGTGTGAACGTAACTTGTGTATACTAGTACTGTACGGAAATTGTGAGAGATAAAGAGAAGTGTACGTGACCTGTGTATACGAGTACTACAAGGGCATTGTAAGAAATAAAGAGAAGTGTACGTGACCTTTGTATACGAGTACTACAAGGGAATTGTAAGAAATAAAGAGAAGTGTACGTGACCTTTGTATACGAGTACTACAAGGGAATTGTAAGAAATAAAGAGAAGTGTACGTGACCTTTGTATACGAGTACTACAAGGGCATTGTAAGAAATAAAGAGAAGTGTACGTGACCTTTGTATACGAGTACTACAAGGGCATTGTAAGAAATAAAGAGAAGTGTACGTGACCTTTGTATACGAGTACTACAAGGGAATTGTAAGAAATAAAGAGAAGTGTACGTGACCTTTGTATACGAGTACTACACGGAATTGTAAGAAATAAAGAGAAGTGTACGTGACCTGTGTATACGAGTACTACAAGGGAATTGTAAGAAATAAAGAGAGGTGTACGTGACCTTTGTATAATAGTACTGTACGGAAATTGTGAGAGATAAAGAGAAGTGTACGTAACCTTTGTATACGAGTACTTCAAAGGAATTGTAAGAAATAAAGAGAAGTGTACGTGACCTTTGTATACGAGTACTACAAGGGAATTGTAAGAAATAAAGAGAAGTGTACGTGACCTTTGTATACGAGTACCACAAGGGAATTGTAAGAAATAAAGAGAAGTGTACGTGACCTTTGTATACGAGTACTACAAGGGAATTGTAAGAAATAAAGAGAAGTGTACGTAACCTGTGTATACGAGTACTACAAGGGAATTGTAAGAAATAAAGAGAGGTGTACGTGACCTTTGTATACGAAAATCGTACGGAAAGTATCACAGATAAAGGAAAGTGTTTATGATAAGCTTGTATCGATTTGTAGATTAAAATAATTAAAGAACATGTCTATTCAGAGCTAGAGTATACAATTACAGTGCGAATAATATAAGTGATAATGTTGATTGTACACGAGTTTTGTGTGTATTTGTATTGTTCAGCAAATATTAGGAACGATAATAAGTGCACGTGATCCGAATGAATGAAGTATTCTACGATTATGACGGATAATGGCGAATTTACGTGACCTGTGTGAATGCAGTATATTCCAAGAAACATAAAGTATATGTGACTTTACAGTCTTTATTTGAACCTAGACATCTTCGTGTGGAATTCAAATCACGAGTTATGTTAGGTTTTTATTTATTTTGACTTGCTTGGCTTTCGGTCCTCAGGCTTTACCCTACAAACCCTGGCAAGTTTATACTTCATAAATCATTTAGTGTCTACCGATTGTGGACGTCAACCATCAAGCGGACGGCGAGATAACAGCATTTTGAATTCTTAACGTAGTGCATAAAATCATCTATTGTGCAAATTATATTTGGCATAATCTGTACTTTTATCGTATCAATCGTTAAAAAAATACATCTTGATAGAATGTTGTTGATAATGGTTTGTAATTAATAACCTTACAACCACACGCAACCTTCGCTGGAACCGCCGAACTATTCGTTAGTTACGGTAAGGTCGACAAATGGGGGTTTACATTAACGGTTATACAACTTAGTTAGGTAAGTCCTCATTTCACTGCAATGTATCACGTAAAGTTGTGCGCGATACGTATCAGTTCTAACATTGCTAGAACAGTATCTCTCTCATCTAAACAGTAACGTAGTGACTGTGTTTACCCGGCACTGTCGTCTCACAAGAATTACTGTCAACTTGTACATTGTCTGACTAATGTGGCACAAAATTAATACAGCTTTACACTACGTCTAAGTTGGGTGGATGGATTAGTCTGTAGTGACTCACTGAAAATGGCAATTTTTAAAAATAAAATAATGTAATTAAAAAAGACAAACAAAATTTACGTTGTGATGTAATTTAACGATTTGTATGATTTGCTATTGCTAAACATGAAAAAAATGGGTTTGCTAATTTAGATAGCTCATTCATAGTAAAATAATCCTATAAATAAATCATACGATTTCGCCGGCGAGGTGGCTCATTGGACTGGCTTCGGGCTGCAGAGAGCATTGTCAAGGGATCGAACCCCTAACTGAGTTAACGGTCATTACTTCACTCGTGGAATAAATTTCACTCACAAGCCTGCAGGCCCATGTAAATTGGCAAGTGAAGTTTTCATCTTTAAAGTAAATATTGAGATATTTTGAAGAATAATACGCTTGCGCTAGCAATCTCATATATAAAACGCTTGTTTGGAATTAGTTTTTGTCGTATTTTTAAAGAGAACACATATGATTTAAAAAATAATACCTAGAATGTCTCTCAGGAGTTTTTTTATCGGATCCCCTCAATTATTGCTTACTTTTTCTACAGAGGTTACTCTTTAAGAGCATATCAAAAGTACAAGTATGAAATTTCGTGAAGCAAAAATCTGTTGGACATACATAAATATAGGCCTATCTCAATAATTCAACTTTGTTCAAAATATGTTTGAAAGTGGAACGTCAGTTTGTGAAGGCAAGAGGCGACAAACCACATTTTCCGGCTGCAACTCCTTGCCGTCGTGTCATTAATTGTCGGCCGTCATTACCGCTAATGATAAGTGATAGTAGTGGTGAGGACTTGTCGTTGTGTAACACCAGGTGGTCGGATTCCAACAACTCCGGCATTATAGTTAACCGGTCAATTAATTTACATGTAATGCGATCGCTTTATATGTAGCTTGGCCTGACTCGATATTGCTAAAGGGGTGAGACATTTAAACCTTATTCAGAATTTGCTTTTCAGCTAAAAGCAGTTATTAATGTTTTACAGTCAATCGAAGACTAATGAAAGTAAGGAGAAGTGGGAAACTATACTTATTCAGCTATGCGTCCCAAGTCTTTGTCCGAAATACAGAGTTCACTGTCATCGCAACGCACCTTTTGACCGTGAAGAGACAATATGTCCACATGCTCCAGCCCGGTCCGTTTATGTACCGCAAGCCCTGGTCCGCTCTGTATGTGTGTACCGCACATCCAGGTCCGCTCCGTATGAGTGTATTGCACACCTCAGTCCGGTCCATGTGTGAACCAGTAGCGACTACAGGAAATGCTTCCACCAGAATTTGGTGAATTCGTTATCCCTATTAATCCTTAAGGGAATATTTTTAAAACAACAATCAGTGTGAAAAATACACCTGCTGAGCGAAAAGGCGATCTTGATCGGCCTTTTAATTAATCATTGTTTAAGAGGTCGTACCATTGGGCCTTGATATTGTGTCAAACGGTTTCAAGTTGGTCTCTTCGGAGAGTAAAAGTTTTCCAACTGACGAAATTCTTATAAAATTGCAATTGGACAGAGTGCGTAAACGCATTTCCCTCCACTAACTAGCAATAATACAACTAGCAAGTGCAATACAGTAAAATTTAATATGTGCGTTGGAATATTAGTAAAAATTACAGCATTGCATAAAATAAATGGAGTATTGATAATTAATAAATTCATCTCTCACTGGGGAACACAAATCCTCAATCCTGCGTGTGAACGGTTTGTGATGAATATTAACACAACAAATTAATATTCCTATACTTTATTTACTTATTAAAACACTTTAAGTACATAAAAATTTTTATTGGAGGAACTGAATAAAAACCAAGTATTGTATTGTACAGAAGAAAAGATTATATATATCTGTAAAACATATTAATTAATTTTAAATCAAATTGAAAAAAGCATATTATAATAACTTAAAAAACAACTAAGTGTAAACATTCTTAAAAAGGGTGATGGAAAACAATCTAATTTTAAAAATGTACAAACACAGAACATAATTTTATGCACCGGTTTATTACGTAAAAGATAAGAACAGAAGAAGCCACTGCAACACTGTTACGGCGAGATAACACGACCACGTAAACCCCTTTACATCTGTGCCACGCAGTCGACACATCCTTTCTTGTGGGTCCTTTTGACATCCAACCTCTTTCATGCATCACATGAGAGATAATGAAAATGCATTCTGTTGATGCAATCTCGTCAGATATGAGGTTTCGTAGCTCGACTGCGGTTGCAAGACGATCCCCGCTGTAGTTAGTTATACAATGTTCTCGCGTTCATATTTCTTATATACAATACGACCTGTAAGGTCCAGTTTGTTGTTTAAGACTGACTATTAATGACCAGTTTTTAAATGCAGGATTAAAATATAAACCGAGTCATAATAGATTGTGCTGTGTTTACGAACTTCATGTTACATTTCAGAATAATTATCGAATTTGAATTAGGAAACATCTCAATGCAAAATATTCAGAGTGTAAGCAAAATACAAAGGAGGCCATAAAAATAAATAATCTATAAAAATAACATGATAAAATTTGAGACTGTGGCGCCTAGGGTGAATTCCAAAGGCTCAGACGATCTTTAGCCTCACGAGCGTGTTAAAAATGAAGAGGGCTATTGTAATTAAAACAGTAATCTCCTTTTAGAATAAAACATAAACAACCCAAGAGAGGAAAGCAAAAGAGGTCAAATCCGATATTACTCTAAATGTGTTATTTATCCAATTTGCCATGCAATGGTTGGGCCAGCATCTTGTCAGCCCCTTCCGTATACCCTCCAAAACCTCAAGAATAAACGCAGCAATTCTTACAGGAGAACCTCTTCTTTAATCTAAGTATGTATATGCGATTCGGTAAAAATTCGAGGCAAACAACAGTCGAGATATAGTTACTGTTGAAATCGATTACTTGATGACCTACGAAATAAAGACACTTTTAAGGAAAGTCGGATCAACTGGTAAGATATACTAAAGAATCATCAATATTGATTACACAATTCATATGAGGATATATATGGGTAATATTAAAGCGGCTCTTTAAAGAGAAATAAATTTAAAAAAAAGAGAAAGACGTATATTTTCATTGTTAGTTGTCAACAAATCTATAATGACGTTTGATTAAACGTCTGTGCTTTTTGTGTCGTTAGACGTAAAAAGTGTTATGTTTTGTAAATATCAATGTTTATAACATATAAAAGGCAAATAAAATAAGAGTTTTGTGTTTAAAACACTGTTTTGTACATCTTCAACGTCCATCAAAGAATTCGAAACGAGCCTTTTATAAATGTCGTCTGTCGGAAACGCTCACGTTATCTCCGTTTCACGGAAACAGGGAAAGCCGTTTCGTATTTTACTTTTTTTTAATTCATATATTCATGCCAATGTCACATACTATTTCTTTATTTGGAATCCAATTTTAAGCTGCACCAATATGTCAAATTTTACTATGATGTTCTTATGGACAATGGTTTGTGTTATTATTATTATTATTTTAATGTTATAGTATTTATTTATTCATAAGACGCCGATCGTCAAGATAAGGGCGAATATGGATTTCGAATAAGTGTGATGAGTGTAGATGAGCGAATGTAGTCATTGTTACAAACTAAGGCCGACTATTCCTTAGGCCTATTGCACACACACCGATTTTGGACGGCCGATAAAAAATCGGCCGATATTTTATCGTTTGAGTGCCGCTTGCACACACATCGAATTTTTACCGGTTAAAGAGTTGTTCGAGTATATGGTGTAATGTAGTGAGTGTTGTAGAGTGTTTATTTATCAGTGTTGTGAATGTTTATTTATCTGTAATGAATCCGAAACGTGTTGTGGCTATGTGGTTACTATACCACCGTATAAAGCATCGTAGTATTAAGCGGAAGTGCTGGATACATCGGATTAATGAAACAAGGGAACAGGTGGGAACCTTTTACACCCTTTTCGAAGAACTTCGACATGATGGAAATAAGTTTTTTAATTTCTTTAGAATGTCTACGGCTTCGTTTGATGAACTTCACGAGAAGTTAAAAGATGTCACTACTAAACTACTGAGGACGGTCGGCATAAAATCGGTGTGTGCGCAAGCTTGTGTCTAGTCACGTACGCCACTGTGTCCCCGGCACCGGCCCGGCACCGGCCCATGCAGTGGCAGTGGCCGGCTGCTCACCGGCATTTTACCGGCGCCGATCAGTGGTCGGCGTGTGTGCCAGGTTCCGTTCCCTCCTGTGGTTTACTATTGGAATTTGGACGGTCGGTAAAAAATCGGCCGTCCAAAATCGGTGTGTGTGCAATAGGCCTTAGACAGTGTCATTAATTAATAGCCCAATGAGAAATGAACAGCCGGTGATTATCAGCTGATCCTTCTCAAAATGCATTTACTCTGATTGGGATCGAACTGAGAACCTTTAGCACATGAAGCGGGGATTGAACCAACTACGCTACTGACCAATTCTTTTTTTTCTTGAAAAAGTATTCTTATTTTTCAAATTTAACGGCAGTTATTACGGCAATTCTTCTTCACCCGAACATTTTTTAAGTTAAAATTTGTCATACACTAGTAACAGTGATTAAACACCGACGAGTGGATCATTCTGACGTCATTTCTATGTTGTTTTGACTCTTAATATTATATGTTTTCAAAGCAACGTCAATCAATATGTATGTGGACGGGTAGGTGGGTGGGCCAATACCACCAGTACGTATATCAGTGAGTGGGATGACTACTACAACAGTACGTGCAATGGTGGCCGGGAAGGTACTGTATTATGAAACTTTTGTTGTAGTTAGTTTTGATCCGGTATATTGAAATCTTTTATTTCGTAGCAAGGAACTCGAAGCTTAGTCACTAAGAAATACATATTCATTTAGTAAACAACATAATCTGTACAGAAATCGTATAATCTAACGGTTATTTCCTAACAAGTCACATTCATGCAGAACATAAAAAGTCACAAAACGTAATCGAGTACTTACATACAAAACTGGCTACTAACTCTCCATTACTCACCTGAAAAACATTTCGAATATTATACAAGAATAAAATATCAATTATACAATGAGAATATATTTCAGGAAACGTTGATATCCCTAGTTATATATCAATAACTAACAACACTTGTAGAGACAAGTGTACAATTAACTTCGTACATTTCATTTGAGTGATTGCCTTAACCCAGCACAACTTTACCCAGACGGATTCGGTATTCGTTGGTGACCAAATCGAGTAACGATCTGGAAGAATTAAGGTTGACATAACGTATAACATGCCAAAGAGGACTGTGACAAAACAAGTTGGCCTCAACTAAGTAACTTGCGACACGGTAACTTTCTCCACTCAGTTACCGATTGCTGTCACGGTGCAGTGTTATCGTTGACACAATTTTACACTGAACATATCTCGCCATCCAAGGCTGGGACATGGCAGACAGCGGGAACTACTGCAATGCGACACGCTTATATTTCACGGCAGTTTAGTTTTTAAAATTTATTTACATTAAAACACGATATAAATCTATACATGTATTTATTTAATTATAATCGTTGGTGAAAGTAATACACTACTAAAACACTGATCCTACAGAATCACACACCTGTGAACAAGGCATTAGCCCACCCACCCATCCACGTTGTTCCACATAATTGATTTTATACTCACAGAAATAGATTTACCATCCAATGATAAATGTTGTGCCTCAGATTATCAGCTGCTTTTGTGGTTCATTGTGGAGCGCTAGTGTCACATGTAAATGTAATGCAGTTTAAAACAGCTGTAGAAGATCTCACTTCAAATATTACTATTAGATGGGATATTTATTTTTTTATTTATTCTTAAGACGCCGATGATCGTCAAGAGTTGGCCGAATATGGATTTCGAATGAGTGTAATGAGTGAAGATGAACGAGTGTAGTCATCGTTACTGTCTGAGTTCGAATTAGCTCAGAAAGGACTATTTATTAATAGCCCAATAATCAGGGCAACCATGGGACCTACAGCTTTACGTGGAATCCAAACCACGTAGTGTTGGTCTGATTTTCAGCTAACTGACAAGTCTGACACTCAGTTCTCTTCCCTACACATCTGAATCTTGACTACCATCCAACATGAACACCCCAGACTTCTCTAGTAGTGTACACGTCGATGGAAACCATTTTGAGCCATTAAATACATCTGTTGTAGGTGTATACAATCGAGGTCCATATTTTATTACGGCATGTAATATGTTTAATACTAGGAGACACCCCTGCACGCTTCCTGTGCAAACCCCGTCACTCGCTGCTCTTCAGCCTCGGCGTGTAATGTTTAACGACAAATATTAGTGGTTAAACACAATAAAGTAAAATCATATTATGTAAATTTATTTATGGTAGTATACTCATTGCACTTGAGTTGCAACCTATTTACAGTTTAAATCCAAACACCCAGTGTTATTGCTAAGATTTTATAAACATCATTATTTACATCCTAACAGCTGTTAAAATATCGTAAACATCATTATTTACGTTCGAACAGCTGTTAATTTTTTATTAATTTAAATCACTCTCCTGTTGTACTTATGGCCGAAAAACGGGCGTCCCATGTCCTTTAGGGTGAAAATATTTAACAATTAAGACCTTCCTTATTGTACAACTATGAATAGAGGCAAATTTTTTGACACCTCAACTGTTTAAATTGGTCAAGAAATAAGGCAGTAAAAAACGTCGTTGGCAAAAAAAAACTATTTCACGTATTATATAAGGATGAAAAACGTATTTACATGGCCCCAGTATTTAGAATTCAAGAGAGAAAACTACCACGGTAACATTATTTTAAAATGCATTGTGAAGTGTACGGGTGGGGACGCCATTTATCCAACATTCACCGTACTGCCGAAGTTGGAGGTTGGAGTTTTAAATATTCAGCGGCGTGCAGATAGGAACTGCAGAGGTCCGCGCTTCCCCTTCATCACGCCCTTCATAAACCCCACTTCCCTGGCCCACTTCGGTGGTTATTTAAGACGCTTTGTCATAATTAGGGAGACTTCCTTCTCACTGGCCTTTTTCGTTTCATTACACCTTAGTTTCCTTGGCATTTACTAACGACAGACTAATCTACCTCCTTTTCCTCCCGTAAAATATTAAAATATATTTGGTTAATAAAAGTTACACATATATTAAATTTAGATTTACTTAATTGTATATAGTGAACTGTTACATAACACTTATTAAAATACATTATTATTTATTTAAAATGTTGACAGTTTTAATACAAGTAACTGTATTAAAAAAGGTTTTTATTTGAGGTATAATACACAACAATCCAAATAATTATTTATCATCATTAGCAGTTCCTTCATCCTTATGTCGCTGGTCGTAAATATATTACGACCAGCGACATAGTGAGTGTGATGAGTGTAGATAACTAGTGATGTAATAGTTACAAAGTAAAGTCGACAGTTTCTTATAAAGAACCTTATATCGATAGCCCAATATATGCAGGACAACTGAGGGTCATACAGCTTTAAGTGGAATCCGAACCACGCAGTATTGGTTTGATTTTCAACTGATAAGCCTGATACTCAGTTCTCTCCCCTGCACAAAACAACCGGACACAAAACAACCACCCAACACACCCCACTGGACACCCCAGACTGCTCTATATAGTAGTGGCCATGTCGAAAGCAATCATTAATCGGACACCTCGGTAGGAAGCAGTATGTGGAAATAAGGGCGGTGGACGAAGCCGGATATATTCGACCCTACTGTTCTGCAGATACCAACATAACAAAGGGGGTTCCTCAGGGCTCGGTTTTGGGGCCTGTTCTATTCCTTTTATACATCAATAATCTTCCTTCATGCTTATCTACGGCCAAACCATCCCTGTTTGCTGACGATACCTCCCTCTCAATATCTAGCTCTGACATCAATCATTTAGAACAACTATCTTTTAATGAGGCCAATAACTTGTTTCAGTGGTTTGACAACAACTTACTAGCTGTTAATTCTGAGAAAACGACATTAATAAACTTCTGCATGAGTAAGAAAAACTCCAAAGGTTTTAGTATTCTTTTTAATGAATCCATGGTACAGCCTACTCATGATGTCTCCTTCTTAGGATTGGTCCTGGACGAGTACCTTAGTTTTGGCGGCCACATTGAACACGTTTCAAAAAAACTTAGTTCAGGAATCTTTGTGTTGCGTAACTTGAGACATACATCGAACGCTGACGTCCTCCTATCTGTGTATTATGGGCTTATCTACCCCCACTTAGCCTATGCTATACCAATTTGGGGGTGTGAGAGTCAAAAGACTAAATTTTTATTTAAACTACAAAAGTGGGCTGTTCGGACTATGTTCTTCCTTCGCAGAGATCAGTCCTGCAAGACTTATTTCCAGGAGTCAAGAATCCTAACCTTGCCATCTATCTACATTCTAGAAACTCTCACTTTTGTCAAACAGAACTTTCCCAAATTCAATGTTTCAGTCCAAACACCATATCTATTACGCAACTCAAACAAGTTATCCATTCCTAAACATTCTACTACTTTTTTCAAGAAACACTTATTTTACAATGGCATCAAACTGTAAAATAGTCTTCCTCTTACACTAAATTTGGAGTCAAACCATATTAAATTCAGAAATAAGCTCAAAAATTTACTGGTACAGCTCTCTTGCTACAGCGTCCAGGAGTTTTTGACTAATACAACTCTGTAAACTTTCTTTAACTTAAATCTAGGTTAAAATATTGTATAACTTGACTGTAAATTAATGACCTGGCTAATGCAATTTATTGTCAATTTGGCTTAATAAAATGATTTGATTTGATTTTGATTTGACACCATGTAGGTATTAACAGGACCGAGCATAGAACAAATCACCTACATCTCCACTACAGTTCGTCCCCAAGTAGTTTGGCTACAGCATTGCACCACTAGTGCGCGAGAATGTACATTTTATATGCCTTAACTGTTTTAGAATTTATTAGATTTACTCCAAGAGATGAGATGTCGAAAACAAAAGTATATTACAGGTTATAATTAATGAAAATATGAATTATTTGTTAATGAGGCTGCAGTGATGAGAAATGCTGGTACTTCCGGTCCGGTTACATTCAACAACCAAGCGAGTACTTCCCTCTGTCAAAACTACAGAGCGTCGTCAAGTAATATAAATAGAGAAGGCATCGGCAAGCCGCACCAGTTGAAGCCGAGTCTGCCATCTCGATGATGGCCAGCCTTCTAGTGGCACGCCATGTGGGGCACACAAAATTAAAGTTGGCGCAGGTTAAAACTGTAAGCAACCAACATTTTGCATTACTATACCTATAAAATGATAAATAAAACATAATTCTTTCTCAATTTACTATTTTATGATATAGTTCTTTCTCTCGATTCCGTTATCCGAAAAAAACCTAACTATAAAAGATAAAATATAGTTACAGTTCCAGCCAGCAGATTGCTTTGCTTACACATGTAGGCTAATTTCCATATATTTATTTTTAAACTATTCTACAATTCATTATTTATTTTTTAAATACGATAGGCCTACTATAAATTAAAATTTTATAATAGTTCAGTTAGCTTTTTAAAGAAAGATTAAACAATGTATTATTTAGTAATATTTTCAAAAATCTTTTATATTATTAAAAATTGGAATGAACTTAATTTCATTTAATTCCTTTTTATTTCATATAATTGTATCGGAGAAATACGCGAAATATCTGTAGAAACATTTAACATTAATATAATGAAGAAAATCCCGAAAATGTAGTAAATTTACTAATAAATAGATATAGATAGGAAAATCCGCTTGAACCCGAAATTTAAGGCAGTGGTAGAGAGTCCGTGAACATTATTCGCCGCAAGTGGCTAGGGGTGGAAATGCCATCAGCATATATCACAAGATGTAACACCTCAGGGGAAGGGCTGGCTGCTGACAACCACCTTCCTACACTAAACCTTCCCCAGTCACTTATCTGATTCATATTTATTACTCGTCCCAGATAGCTGACAACGCAATAAAGTGGTAGGAGTGGAAATACTATCAGCATATATCACAAGGTGTAACACCTCAGGGGAAGGGCTGGCTGCTGACAACCACCTTCCTACATTAAACCTTCCTCAGTCACTTATCTGATTCATATTTATTACTCGTCCCATATAGCTGACAACGCAATAAAGTGGTAGGAGTGGAAATACTATCAGCATATATCACAAGGTGTAACACCTCAGGGGAAGGGCTGGCTGCTGGCAACCACCTTCCTACACTAAACCTTCCCCAGTCACTTATCTGATTCATATTTATTACTCGTCCCAGATAGCTGACAACGCAATAAAGTGGTAGGAGTGGAAATACTATCAGCATATATCACAAGGTGTAACACCTCAGGGGAAGGGCTGGCTGCTGACAACCACCTTCCTACACTAAACCTTCCCCAGTCACTTATCTGATTCATATTTATTACTCGTCTCAGATAGCTGACAACGCAATAAAGTGGTAGGAGTGGAAATACTATCAGCATATATCACAAGGTGTAACACCTCAGGGGAAGGGCTGGCTGCTGACAACCACCTTTCTACATTAAACCTTCCTCAGTCACTTATCTGATTCATATTTATTACTCGTCCCAGATAGTTGACAACGTAATAAAGTGGCAGGGGTGGAAATACTATCAGCATATATCACAAGGTGTAACATCTCAGGGGAAGGGCTGGCTGCTGACAACCACCTTCCTAGACTAAACCTTCCCAAGCCACATGTCTGATTTATATTTATTACTCGTCCCAGATAGTTGACAACGCAATAAAGTGGCAGGGGTGGAAATACTATCAGCATATATCACAAGGTGTAACATCTCAGGGGAAGGGCTGGCTGCTGACAAGCACCCTCCTACACTACACCTTCCCAAGTCACATGCCTGATTTATATTTATTACTCAACCCAGATAGTTGACAGCACAGTAAATTAAGCTAGATAAATATGCATTTTTTATTTTTGAAAAACAAATAACGGAATTGATACAAAACGTACAATATCGGAATCCCATGAGCCAAACATTTACAGCAATCCGACTGACTGTATTATGAGGCTTTATCAGTCACTATCAATCACAAATGGTCCTTTTTTTGTGATGAAAAATGAACCAAAAGCTGTACAAAAGGCTCTGTAAAAATATGCATTTTTGTCTTGCTAGGAAGCATTTTCCATTCAGAGGTTACTCGTTGTTTATACGAAAAAAAAAAATACTGGGATTAGAGCAAAGAAAAACAAAGGTGGCAGAGAGTACTCCATAAATATAAATGAGCCCTTTTGTCCAGCCCTTTCTGTCGGGGCGGTGGAGGTAGCGATAGTACGTCCAGACGCCCTTCAACCTTGCTCGCACACTTTGCATCTTCTTGCTTTTTGCACTTTATATTTATGCAGAATTTGATTACATTGCTACACAGCGGTGTTATCTGTTTATAAATAAGATTTTTACCTTGGGATAAATAATTTTTTGTATCCCAATAAACGGAAACACGTAATGCACTAAACTTAATTTTTGCGAGTTGTTTGTGCTGATAATTATTATAGTTCACGATATTTTAAAGAGTTTTAAGAGCATATATCACCTACACGATACACTGACTGAGTCATTCGTCAACAGTTAGTGCCTGGCTCTTCCCAGTATCTAAACCTAGCTATATTCTTTCACCTTTATTTCTCGTTTTCGTTCGCGTTTCTATCTAGGTCTGACATCTCCTGAAAACTGAAAACCAATTAACTCACTCTTTGTTAATTGGTCTGTAAAACTGTGTGCACACCTAAATGAACGAATTTGCTATTAATGAATCGAATGACAGACCGAGGTTGAAGGTGTGACACGAGAGCAAAAATCTACGTGAGAGACGATGAGCCAAGGCCAAAGGCCGAGGTGGGAACGAATGCAGTGAGTGACACGGTGTCTCTAGGGTGGGTGGTTGAAATGAGAGGAGGGGTGTATTTAGTTATAATATTCTGAAACTTAATAATTCATTATCTCTTTTTACTCTTTTTAAGACGTTAATTTTAAAGATATGAACGAATTTGACGGGTGAACGAGTGTGATGAGTGTAGATTAACGATTGTCGTCATTGCTACTAAGGTCGACTGTTCCTTAGAAAGAGCTATTTACTAATAGCCCAATAAACAGAGCATCTAAGGTGGAATCACGTAGTATTGGTGTGATTTTTAACTAATTCGTGTACTATATGATAAAATATCAGACATTGTGCTGCCATTTTACCAAGTAATAGCAGATATGAATATCAAGAAAGCGTTTTTGTTTAAATTATTATTCTATATATTTTTGTTGATTTAAAACATGTATTTATAATGAGGGAAAATAAACGTAGCCATTTGAGCACCAAAATACAATTACCAGATTCTATAATCACCGGTATGGTTGCAAAGTGGGATAGGATTAAACAAGAAGAGAACCGTAGTTGAATACAGATTAAAATAAGGGTAAATACAGATTAGAATTGTACATACAATCAGCAAACAAGAAATTAGCGGAAAATACGCGATGTAGGAACAAAACTAAACGTAACATTAGCACATGAGATTTGAAAGGAGAAAATTTTGTTGACAACCCAGAAAAACAAAGTGGAAAAGAGCAATAATATAAGGCATGACAATGGTAAGACAAGTAAGCAAAGACGAATTTTATATAAAATCGTATAAAACAGCTACTGTAATTTCTAATAAAGGACAGACATTTGTTGGGATCCTGCATCAGTAAAGAATGTTATTAAAAATTGTTTTAGAAATTTTAATAGATATGAAAAAAGGATAGGAAGGAGAAGATACCATGTAATTGGGTTGATTAAAACTGAAGGAAGGTGTAAGAGCGAGAAGCTTGTGGGCGAGGATGTTAAGATCAACTGAAGGTGGATTAACACCATACTTGGTATGAAAAACTATAATTGGACCGAGACAGTAAATAATTTTTTACGACTCGTACCTTTTCATTCCCGCAACCATTTTGAAACTCAGGTTTTAATAACATTTTTTAACTTGCTTCTGTTCCCAACTACAGGTAGATCCTATTTGAACGATCTATTGTGAATCATATTTTGTAAACCAAGGGACACTCATTATTTTCTGTTATTTAAAAAAATTAACCTGCTACCTTTAAGGTATTTTTATGTATTTAAAGTGTTAAAAATATATTATAATAGATTTAATGCCTATAATAAAGTACATATTCGAGAAACTAGAAATAAAAGTGTAGTATTAGAAGTGCCTTTTGCAAGTAAAGAAATTTTTAGCAATATATATTTTGTTTTATAGATTTTTATAATTATTTACCAGGTGAAATAAATCAGTTACGAAATGAAAATGTGTTTCGAAGAAAGATTTGGCTATAAATCGACCAGATGTCGAGTACATGTTCCATCCATGAATAGTATGGAACATGTATTGACCAGATGTCGAGTACTTGTTCCATCTACTATATAGTATGGAACATGTATCGACCAGATATCGAGTACTTGTTCCATCTACTATATAGTATGGAACATGTATCGACCAAATATCGAGTACTTGTTCCATCTACTATATAGTATGGAACATGTATCGACCAGATATCGAGTACTTGTTCCATCTACTATATAGTATGGAACATATATCGACCAGATATCGAGTACATGTTCCATCCACTGTATAGTATGGAACATGTATTGACCAGATATCGAGTGCATATTCCATCCACTGTATACTATGGAACATTTATCGACCAGATATCGAGTGCATGTTCCATCCACTGTATAGTATGGAACATTTATCGACCAGATATCGAGTGCATGTTCCATCCACTGTATACTATGGAACATTTATCGACCAGATATCGAGTGCATGCTCCATCCACTGTATACTATGGAACATTTATCGACCAGATATCGAGTGCATGTTCCATCTACTATATAGTATGGAACATGTATCGACCAGATATCGAGTACTTGTTCCATCCACTGTATAGTATGGAACATGTATCGACCAGATATCGAGTACATGTTCCATCTACTATATAGTATGGAACATTTATCGACCAGATATCGAGTACTTGTTCCATCTACTATATAGTATGGAACATGTATCGACCAGATATCGAGTACATGTTCCATCCACTGTATAGTATGGAACATGTATCGATCAGATATCGAGTACATGTTCCATCCACTGTATAGTATGGAACATGTATCGACCAGATATCGAGTACTTGTTCCATCCGCTGTGTAGTATTGAACATGTATCGACCAGATATCGAGTACTTGTTCCATACACTGTATAGTATGGAACATGTATCGGCCAGATATCGAGTACATGTTCCATCCACTGTATAGTATGGAACATATATCGACCAGATATCGAGTACTTGTTCCATCCGCTGTGTAGTATGGAACATGTATCGACCAGATATCGAGTACTTGTTCCATACACTGTATAGTATGGAACATGTATCGGCCAGATATCGAGTACATGTTCCATCCACTGTATAGTAGGTAGTAAGTATGTAAATTAATTTTTTTGTTAAAGTTTATCAGGTTTTGTGTATCATAGTTAATAAATGAAATGTAAAGTCTGGCTGCATAGTGATACTTAACAAATTATATTGTAGGTGATGAGAGCAAATTGTTTATGAATTAGATAAATGTTTATAATAAGTTAGTAATGTTTGTATGTATTTTTTGTATCTTTCTAGTCACTGCTCACAGTTATTATAGTGAGTAGGAGACTCCAAGAAAAAGCATTTGTAAACGCATCTTTTATTGTTCATATGATGAGAATGAAGATATTATTGTATATAATATTATATTTACAAATATTAAATAAAAAGTGCATTCTTCACCAAACTTGTATGGGAGGGCGGATGGATTAGTAACACCATACTTGTATGGGTGGGTCAATAAACACCGTACTTGTACGTGTAGGCGGATGGGTAAATATCACCAACGAGTGAGGGTGGGTGGGTCAAGTTATGTTTGATTGGGAGGGTCTGTATTGGAGGGGGAAATGATTGTATGGGAGACTACTGTAGATTAGTGAATCTAGTCTGTGTTATCAAGAATGATAGTTCCCTGGTATGAGTAATTAATAATATTCCACAATAACAATGAAGACCTGCAGATCGAAGTAAAAATGGATGTAACTTTGACAGGACTAGGTATTTATAATATGAAACTAAATGGACAGGCCTAAATTAATGTAACAACCTTCGGGACTGTATCACTACATAATTAAATGTAATGTAACGCTGATATATGGCCTTTGGAACATTTTAAAGTGATATTATAAATGAGGCTGGAATAGTTATTTGAATATATAATAACGTAGATGAAATATAACGACAGCGAAATCTATTCGATATTCGACGCTAATTATTACATTCTGTGTGATGAAAGGCACGGGCATACATATTACCAGTCAATATTAAACTGTCAACTCGGACACAGTAATTAGCAGCCGCCATCCCCAAGTGAGATCAATCAGTGTGGTAATCAGATACGAACTGAACAACTGCTCTTACATAACGTTCAACTCATTGAACGGTATTTTCACTCGAGGCGTTACATAATCTAGACTTGAAAAGCGGTAATTTTTCATTGTATCGACTGTTACATGATGGTTCGGTTTGCCTGATACAGGTTGGTTATTTATTCGCCGAAATTGGTTAACTGAGAGGTTTCGATCTTTCTACGTAGTTCATCTTATAACATCCTGCCAGAGCTCGTTTCATTCAGTGACTAGAGGCGCACTAGTCTACTCTGCGGGTCGGTGTTCGTTAAGGATGTCTACGTACACGGAGGTTAGCAGACGAATGTTCAATACTGTTCACAATATTGAAGTGCAATGGAATGTACGCCGTTTGTATGGCAACTATTAATAACATCCTGCCAGAGCTCGTTTCATTCAGTTCTGCGGGTCGGTGTTCGTTAAGGAGGTTGTCTACGTACCCGGAGGTTAGGAGCGAATGTTCACAATATTGAAGTGCAATGGAATGTACGCCGTTTGTATGGCAACTATTAATATATGAAGTTATGATGACCTGTTTTTGAACAAACGGTCGTTCAGACTAGTCATACCGCGACAAAACGAGTCCTCAATCAAAATTTTACGATGTGTAGTTTATTTTTTAAATGTTTTCAGCATGGCAGTTTTTAGCATTTTCCCAAAAAACCAGTAAAAGAAGAGGTGATTGGTGGTGATAAGCCGGGGCGTTTAGTGAACAGACCCATCGCTGACAGAGGTAGTTCTAGATATCCAAATGTACTGTCGTGGCCACTAATTATCGAGAGCGCCACGGCCCTCCCCAATTTGCGGGGCGCGGCAAATCGTGATTTTTTTTTAAACCCCTCTCCTTCCTACAAATTTAATGACAGTTCTAAATATTTCTATATTTCTCCTCTTCGTATGCCTATGGTTCCGTTAGTTAGGATACTCCACTTCCTACGTATATTATTCCACCATTAAGATCCTCTTAGAAGGGAAATAAAACATTACTGACGCCTTTTAACACGAGCCACTCCAGCTCTGATAACTTGTATATATAATTATTTATTGACTTTATCACAAAACTAAACAATGTTACTAAATCTACGGCTTTTTATTTTTTAATTTAAAAAAATTATGAAACTAAATGCTTAAAAATAGTGAAACTTGTGAATGCAGTATGATACTTTCCAAAGTCAATGGATGAGATGAAACGCTGTTTGAGACTGACGTGATTAATGTTAACTGACATTACTTACTTGGCCGTTAATTAACTAGGACTGACATAATTAAATGTCGACATGAACCTCGACTAGCAAGCAGCTTTCCTCAACAAAAAAGTAAAGCTAAGACTTACACATTTGTCATAGGGCTATAAATTAATGACACTTTCTAAGGAACAGTCAGCCTTAGTTTTGACTCTCAGGCCTCGCCCATATCTTGACGACCGGCGTCTTACGAATAAATATATATATATGAAGTTGTTTATTTTTTCGTTTTCATTTTCCCCAGAAATTTTTAGATATTTGAAATTCACATAACTATTCAACCCATGCCTAACTAAAGTAACCATGATATTTCCCGGAAAATCTTTAAATTTTACGTCATTTTTATATTTATTTTTAGCTGAAAATGCACTAAATATGATATTTTAACAATTGATACAAACACTTTATACTTCGTTAACAATACTTTGATGCAATAGTCAAATTTTGAAAGATCGAAGAAAAGAAATCATTGTTTTCTTGGCTTCAAGAGGTCGTAACATTAATGATTTAGTCTTGTTGCAATCCTTATGACATGTTTAGTTACGATACATTACTTTTATATCTTTAAAATCGACACAAATCAAATTAACATAACTTTAAATTAATATATTTATTTAAATCAATATAATATGTGCATTTACTTACACATATTAAAGTAATGTATCGTAACTAAACATGTCATAGGGATGACAAGTAGTTAGTTGTACGACCTCTGGAAGCCAAGAAAACAATGTTTAAGGGAATTGATAAGAACTTTTTTCTCGGAAATTAAAAACTCTAAATTTTATAAAACTTGTAGAAAACATTCCTATTAACCAGGTAATAATATATAAATGCGATACATTGACGGGTTTATGGGTAATAACGGCGTATATTTGATGTACGGTGATAACTAGTTCAATTTCCATACATTTTGTTCCAACTAGTATAAAAATTATTAAAACTTGTAATAAAATTTAAAACCGCTTATGACATAACGTACAATTAAACGAAGAAAATAGTGGTATTATTAGATTTATCGTAAGCCTCTTAGTTCCTTAGAAAACAACCTTCAAATTCGGGTGTACATAATTTCTGCGCCGACAGTACAGTAATTGATTTAGGTTGAACTATAACTAACATATTTGTAAATTATAGGTTTGTGCCAGTTTATTTTACTATCAGACCGAATAACTGCCTTCAAGAATTCTGTAAAGTATTGGCACACGTCGTTTATGGTCTTGATAATAATGAAATGAATGCGTGGATTAGTACAAACAAGTTGTAAAAGTTTATATATTTTACAGCCCACCAAAAAATTACAGTAGCCTATATTACAAAAGTGCAGGACACGTTTACAGTACAAAAACGTCCTCTGTTAAACGGACATACTCCAACCAGGAGAGTAGTTGCTGATTATCTGACTCCAGAATGTATCCATTTGAACCAGTGTAGTTAAATGACCTGTGCAAACTGACCAACGGCCGTTCAGTTGACAGACCTCTTCAACACTGGACAGACACTTCCTGAACGGTTTACAGTACAAACAACGTCCTCTGTTTAACGGAGATACTCGAATCAGGAGAGTAGTTGCTGATGATCTGACTCCAGAATGTATCCATTTGAACCAGTGTAGTTTAATGACCTGGGTAAACTGACCAACGGCCGTTCAGTTGACAGACCTCTTCAACACTGGACAGACACTCCCTGAACGGTTTACAGTACAAACAACGTCCTCTGTTTAACGGAGATACTCGAACCAGGAGAGTAGTTGCTGATGATTTGACTCCAGAATGTATCCATTTAAACCAGTTTAGTTTTTTTTCAATACCACTGTACGTGTATGGGTGGGCGGGTGGGTCTTTACCACTGTACGTGTATGGGTGGGCGGGTGGGTCAATACCACTGTACGTGTATGGGTGGGCGGGTGGGTCAATACCACTGTATGTACGTGTATGGGTGGGCGGGTGGGTCAATACCACTGTACGTGTACGGGTGGGCGGGTGGGTCAATACCACTGTACGTGTACAGTTGGGCGGGTGGGTCAATACCACTGTACATGTACGGATGGGCGGGAGGGTCAATACCACTGTACGTGTATGGGTGGGCGGGTGGGTCAGTACCACTGTACGTGTACGGGTGTACCTGGTTAAACTGACCAACGGCCGTTCAGTTGACAGACCTCTTCAACACTGGACAGACACTCCCTGAACGGTTTACAGTACAAACAACGTCCTCTGTTTAACGGATATACTCGAACCAGGAGAGTAGTTGCTAGTGGTTTGACTCCAGAATTTATCCATTTGAACCAGTGTAGTATAATGACCTGCGTAAACTGACCAACGGCCCCCATAGATCAAATGTCACTTCGGATGATCTATTTATGGGATCAATATATATTTGAAAGGTCATGTAATCGATAAGGTAATTATAGATGTACGAACATTATTAATTAATCCACATAATTAATAACATAATTAATCCAGCGAAACATTAGTTGTGTGATATAAAATAAACATGGATCGGAAAATCCTGTTTTCCTGATCACACATGATACACTGTATTTGGTTTAGTGACTGCAGTACCGTACATGGTTGGTACACCAGACAACGCCTCTTTAATACATTTCCTTATCGTAACATAACATTACACTTATATTTCAATTAATATAATATACGAGTATTCAGTTTTATTGTCCGTCTATAACCTTTTTTTTTGTAACAATTATATTTTTTAATTTTAAGGTAGACAAAATATTTAGAACACTAGTAAATTTGCGTTATGTAATAAAAAGTAAGGCAAGAAACAAAAAGGCCGTTGGAGGGAATATGTGAAACGGACGGTGAGTTTTATACGTCAACACTGTGGACGATAACACAACATGTAAGTGACGTCAGCTGGTAAGGTATAGCCTCAAACAGTTTCACCTGCACTCAACAACTGATCTGCAACAGTGAACATGTACTTGGAATTAATTCTCTTTATATTAAACTATTTTTGTGGACAGAAAGCCTTCAAAATGACATTCATAAAGATTTTCATAGGAATTAAAGAGACGTGTAACTATTTATTATTGACAACGTTCACGACTATAAATAAAATAAAATTGCCCTCTCCTGAGAGTTGTTTGTACACTTTGGAAATGTAGGAATGGATGTATTTAAATTTTTTTTACGTTTGTGTTTAGTCAAAATTATTGAATTTCCAACTTTATTTATAAATTCAGATGAAACATAAATATGATTTTTATATTATAAAAAGGATTATAAAACTAACATTATAATATGAGTGAGTAATACAAAAAAAATTGTTTATTTACTAATTATATTTTTAGAGAGATGTTTTATTTACAATACACGTTTTAATTCCTAATTAATTGCTTGACAAGGTAGTTGTTGAAATAGTCTCCCAGAAACGTTTTTCTGTAACTTTTTGTGAAAATAATACGAATAAATAAATGAAAAGAATTAAAAACAATAAAATATAAATACATTTAACAATGTTTGCTGAAAACAATAAAATTATAAATCACTGCTAGCCTTTGAAATGCGTGTCTTCTTAATAAAGCAAAGACCAGAGCGATTTTTGATCTAATCAAACATCTCATTCCAAAATACAGTCCGAAACGTCGCGTTCTCTGCATGACACGTGTCTTGAACACGGCAAGAAGCACATCATTGATTGATATGATAAAACTAACCATTCCAATATTTTGTAAATCACGCAACATATCGTGCTCTACACGACAAGATTCACATCATTGATTGCTCTGACAGAACGTCTCATTCCAAAATACGGTAAAGCCCGCAACGTCACATGCTCTGCATGACACGTGTCTTGAACACGGCAAGAATCACATCGATGATTGATATGATAAAACGACTCATTCCAATATTTTGTAAATTACGCAACATAGCGTGCTCTACACGACAAGATTCATATCATTTATTGCACAACAAAACGTCTCATTATAAAATACGGTAAAGCCCGCAACGTCACGTGCTCTGCATGACATGTGTCTTGAAAACGGCAAGAATCACATCAATGATTGATATGATAAAACGACTCATTCCAATATTTTGTAAATCATGCAACATAGCGTTCTCTACACGACAAGATTCATATCATTTATTGCACAACAAAACGTCTCATTCCAAAATATGGTAAAACCCGCAACGTCGCATGCTCTGCATGACACGTGTCTCGAACACGGCAAGAATCACACCATTGATTGATCTGATAAAACTAACCATTCCAATATTTTGTAAATCACGCAACATAGCGTGCTCTACACGACAAGATTCACATCATTGATTGCTCTGACAGAACGTCTCATTCCAAAATATGGTAAAACCCGCAACGTCGCGTGCTGTGCATGACACGTGTCTTGAACACGGCAAGAATGAAACCATTGATTACTCTGATAAAAATTCTCATCACAAACTACGGTAAAGCCCTCAAAGTCATGTGCTCTGCATGACACGTGTTTTGAACAAGGCAAGAATCACATCATTGATTGCTCTGACAAAACGTCTAAGATAAAATGAGGCAGAGCCTTATTGCTTGTTTAAATATAAAAAACGTTTACCAATAGTTCACAAGTATCTACAGTTCAAATTGTAAACAATAAAAGGAAACAGTAATACTATTTAAAATGCTCTTAGATATTATATATTAACATTGGATACTTCGTCCGCAATATTTCCGATATGAATGAGATACAACATACTTACAAATTATCATATTTCATTAATTAGTTTTACATTTAAATTATAAATGCCTTTCACACGCACAGATAGCCTCACCATATATTTTTTTGTTAAAAAAGCAATAATAATAAATACATATCAATCGGCTGAATTTTCGTCGTTTTGTAGCACGATACCCAAAAAATTGCATAAAAACAATTATTATTACCCTGGAAGTTTGCCCAGCTTCGTAAACTGATGGTGTATCCCAATCGGAGGAAAAAAATGTTGAAAGGGAAGAGCGTATAAGCAGCGGTTGTTCATTTGTCATTAGGTTATTAATTTAGGACACTTTCTAAACATTTGTTAGCCTAAGCTTGTAAAGAAGATTACATTCGCTCATTATACTCATTAGAAACTCATATTTGCCCAACTCTTGACTATCGGTGTCTCCAGTAGATAATTTTGTTAGACTCGAGCCTCCAACTCTCTACCTGGTGTTTACTTCTGAACTACTTCTAACTGCGTCTGTCGTCAGTCCGTCCGTTCCCAAACCATTGTGTATTTGAACACTCATGGCAGTTAACTCTCCTTTCCCGCTTGGCTACCAGGCAGCGCCAGTTATCAGTAGCTGACGCTTGCGTTTTGTAGTTGAACATTACTTCACTTAAATACGTTTTACGTTTACATTTTTTAACGTATGTATTTCAAATTGTAACATGCTTTTTAGGATAAGTGTAAATTGTGCCCTCTGAGATAGATTTGTTATAACCGGGTTTGTTTTAATTTAAAAACTATTGAATTAGAACAATAATTATTTGTGTTTACAAAATAAATCAAGGTATAAAATTAAAATGTTATCTCAAGAGGCACCATACGATTTTGTTCTCTTAAAAAAGTCAACTATTAAATTGTTCGATCATAAATAAAGCTGTAATATTTAAAAAAAAATTTTTTTGTATGGAGAAGCATATAAGGTGGCAGGAGTAGCAGACTTTAAAGAATAAATAAATATAACAGTGGTAGTTAAGAAAGTATTGACTCCGTCGGCATTCGACGGCAATTAAGTGCTTGTATTTTTTTTTTTTTTTTTTTTATTAATAAATAAAATAGTTATTAATATAAAACATATAATAGATTATTATTGTTTTATTTATATTCTAAATAAATTAAAACTGTTGTATGTATATCGCTTGGAACAGCGTGATTTTACCATTCTTACACGTTTCTAAGACTAGATAGTAAGAAACAAGCCTTATCTAATCTTGGTGTAGGCAAAGCTTCATTTGTTCCCTTTTCATGAGATAGCGAGTAAATCTTTTTAACGACACTTTGAATAATGAACTACGAGTCTATACAGTAGTGAGACAGTGGTGACAATAAAACTCAAACGTAGAAGCCATCCCCTACCGAGCGTTAAGGTAGAGTTCTCCACAAACAGTAGCTTGGCAACCGATAAACATGTGATAGATACATCAATATATATTGTCACCGACTCAGAAAGCCTAATGGTGTTCGATAAAAAATTATATTAAAACTTTTTGAATAGAAGTGTTAGTCTTCTTACACATAATAAATGTGTTGAAGGGATAATAAAAAAATAAAAATGCTTTACAGCAATATAGCTACCTAAAGTAGCTAATATAGCGTTTATAGATATAAAATTAATTAAGTAACTACGCGATATATTTTATTAGAAATTTGGAAATATAGTGGACAAAAGGTAATAACCAACCTGGTGTAAAGTAAAACGAAATAAAATTGTAAGTGTCAAATGTTATTTTTCTATAAATAACACCTTACAATTTTGAGTTGGAATTCGTACAATTACCTTTGGATGAAATATTACATTAATAACATAGAGATACTACATTGCTAGAGTTTACTATAAACAAAAGAGTTAAGTTCTTCTGTACAATTTGAGGGTTGGGCAGGCGGAGACAGTGAGGGGCGGGGGAACACGTTGTATGTGTGTGTGTTAGTGAGGTAGGATTTTTGCTTCTCCTAGCAAAATTGCGATAAAATCTATAACTAAATTCCTTAGAGCGTTCAGCTGGACGCCTGGATGAACTCCCTTATTATGAAATACTGTAATTTTATATTACTGTGTATATAGAGTACCATACTATATGTATAGTGTACGAATGATTGCTTCATTAACATGGAACTCCCTTATTATGAAATACTGTATTTTTATATTACTGGGTATATAGAGTACCACACTATATGTATAGTGTACGAATGATTGCTTCATTAACATGGAACTCCCTTATTATGAAATACTGTATTTTTATATTACTGTGTATATAGAGTACCATACTATATGTATAGTGTACGAATGATTGCTTCATTAACATGGAACTCCCTTATTATGAAATACTGTATTTTTATATTACTGTGTATATAGAGTACCATACTATATGTATAGTGTACGAATGATTGCTTCATTAACATGGAACTCCCTTATTATGAAATACTGTATTTTTATATTACTGTGTATATAGAGTACCATACTATATGTATAGTGTACGAATGATTGCTTCATTAACATGGAACTCCCTTATTTTGAAATACTGTATTTTTATATTACTGTGTATATAGAGTACCATACTATATGTATAGTGTACGAATGATTGCTTCATTAACATGGAACTCCCTTATTATGAAATACTGTATTTTTATATTACTGTGTATATAGAGTACCATAATATATGTATAGTGCACGAATGATTGCTTCATTAACATGGAACTCACTTATTTATACTAAATTATTCAAGCTGATGGAATTCTTCCCCAAGATGTTATCGATACCATCTTGCAAGCCGATAGAAGAATTCTGCAACTGGGAGGAAGTATTGTATTTCGTGTGCTTCAGCATTCCGCCGGACAAGCCTTATCTGACACCACAGCTGTGCTGACAGAAAGACTGCTAACAGTTCTACACACGTTCATTCAGCGTCCGTTATGTCATGGTAACTACGTTTTCAAGGTAAAACAACTGATGCTCTTGTACTCAACGAAGGTAAGTCCAAGGTTTTAGTCTTATATATTCGTGGCTTGTCCCCTTTGTTCCTTTCTAAGAGGAATTCCCATCATCATCATCATTATTTTTTTTTTTTTTACACAAATTTGTATTTAAACTGTCGATGTCGTAACTAAACGAACGAAGTTTTTACTTAAGATTTTTAAGCAAAATTATTAATAACACCAATATCTGTATGCTATTAATAAAAACTATAAAAATTAAAAATATGACTAAGTAACAGCATTGACATTTCATTGTGGTATAATGCTGTTAGGCTCGTCCATACCTACAACCACGGTAACTTTGGAGGAAGGCTCCAATGGTTGACCAGTTACATGAAACTGCTCCAGTACACTTTTCAAGTCCAAAAATGGACAGAATCAATGGACCCATAAATGAAAGTAATTTTTCAAAATATTTTGTGAAGCTTTTTAGTAATTGAGTATAACTTTATTAGCTAAATAAATCAAACTAGGCGTTGTGTAGGCAATTGACATACACGGGGTGAGGAGTCCTGTAGTCATATTGCCTATCGAGCGCCGTCACATCTTACAGGGGAGACGTGACCAAAAGAACATTTTGATTTTGTTCTTTCGCGGTGGATTCAGATAACGTTGGTGATTTCGTTTATGTACGGTTTTTGTGTTTTTAAGAGTATTTTAATTTGTTATCCTTTTTAATGATATGCTAGGGGACACCCCTGAACGCTTCGCGTGCCCATCCCGTCACTCGCTGCGTCCGTGACGCCTCGGCCTTCGGCCTTGGCATATAAATGTTGGACTGTATATATTAGTAATTACACTGTATTAAGTAAAATCATATTATTTAAATTAATTTACAGTAGCTCACTCATTGCACTTGATTTTCACTCTATTTATAGTGTAATATTTATAAACAACCAATGTTATTACTAAGCCTATTTCAAATGTTTTCATTTTATTTAACGACTGATGATAACATACACGCAGACAGACATGTATTCGCTCTTTTATAATTAACTTTATATTTTACTGTGTTGCTCTCTATGTTTAACCTAACAACTTATTTTATTTGGACCATTTAACATTTGTTTATGTCATCAGCTGGTCAATTAAAATTGATCTCCATAAAAATAACATTGCACTTTAACGCCGTGTAGGAAAAAAACCTACGGGAATTTCAAAAATCTAGCTCCGTTAGGACTTAGAAAACAAAATTATCTTTAGAATAAAAAATTATTAATCAAAATCGGTCAAGCAGAAAGTGAGTGAACTAAATTACCCGATTGTTTGAATATATAGATAATCGGGCAATAGTGATAATTAATGTTAAGGCAGAAAACATAGATTTATACATTTCAACGATTTTGTACATAATATTGATTGAATCTCAACACTTCAAGTACCGATTTACAGTTAAAGACCAGCTTTAGACTACCATAAGTTGCTTTTTGTAAAAAAATGAGTATTTTAATATTTTTGTAGAGTTAAATATGTTAAACGTTAAAATATCATTCTTGACGATAACTCATAATATCACCTTGTGGTCCAAGTTGTTTGGATCTTGAATACTCATACGATGTTCACTACAACTTTTTAAAATAATAAACACAAGCCACACAGTTAAAGTAGAACAGCGTGTTTTAGACCAATGACGATAAGATTGCATGGCTGTCTGGGCCTGTCGACTTCACGGCGGAGGTTACGTGTTCTACTAGATTTGAAACGATGAAAAAGATAGATACAATTTTTTTTCTCATGGCAATACCGAACGACAGATAAGTAACCGTAACGAGACTTTATCGTAGCTAATTAGCACAAAAACCACTCACCTATTAGGTTAACAACTGCTAATTAGCAGAAATCAATATCGTAATCACATGAGGCCAAGGTCATGCGGTGGTCATTGGGTCGCGGAAACTGGCGTGAGTGCCAAAAATGTGGCTAGTTACTGTAAACAAGCGCGGTGTTTAAACGTCTGGCACAATCTTGGGTAATTACGGGTGTCCATGCAGTCGTTCAGTTGAGCCTTGTAAGGAATTTAGTTCAAGATTCCACGCAACTCACTAGGTAGTAGTAGCAAAGAGCCTGTCTCACTAACACACATACAACATGTCCCTTCCCCTCTCTCACCCTCACTGTCCCCTCCTCTCCCACCCTGCAAATTGTACGAAAGTACATAACTCCCTCATTTATAGTAAACTCTAGCAACGAAGTTTTTATATATCATTAATTCACTCTTTCAGCCAAAGGTAACTGTACAAATTTAAACTCAGAATTTGTAGGCTACAGTTGTCATTTATAGAAAAATAACTGATTACAACAACAAAATTATTTTTTAAACTTTTACTTAACACTAAATTGGTTATACATTTTGTCCACTATATTCTCAAAACGAAAATAAAATATATCACACGGCTTCTTAATTTGCTATGTACCTAGAAAGGCCGAATTAGCCACTTTAGGTAGCCGTATCTCAATAAAGATTGATTCTTTTTATTTTTCCCTTCACAAATTTACTACTTATAGCTAGCTACTTGTAAGGAACAGTCGACCTTAGTTAGTAACAATGACAACATTAATCCTCACTGATCACATTCATTCGCTCTTCATATTCGCCCATATCTCTTAATAATGAATAACACTTGTAAAGGTCAAATTCCTGAACCGCTGTGCATGGATCCATTACATCTATTAACTATTGGATTACAATCAGTAAAACAAAGGTAACGGTTCTACTTGTAATTCAATTCAAATCGTTTCACTGATGCCAAAAATCAATGTTTTCCTCAGTTGATTAACAAGACGGCGCTGTGGCGAACTGCTCAACTCAACTATTTCAGGGTTAGAGTTGTGGATATTGTAAACGAAAAAGATTTCTCTCAGTCATGAGGTAAATATTTTCATTATTATTACAACTATTACATATCGACACAGAAGTTTCTCAATGATTGCCATCGGCGGAGTGGTGGTCGAATAATATAATTATTGTTATAAAATAAAACTTGTAAGAAAAGCTTGGGCTAAATATTTCCTTCTCAAAAATAAAAGTCATGAGTAACTACTGCGAACTTGAAAGTTTGAACACAAAATACGGAGATATCGAAAAAGTATAAGAGTTTCGATATTTTGGTGAATCATAGAACCATCAGGAAAAGGACAGGCGGCATTTGAGACTCGGTTCCAACAAATGAAGAGGGCCCTCGCCTGCCGAACGCAAAACGTTTACAATAAAAAATACCTATCAATCTTTATCAAAATTCGACATTACAACGCCATAATAAAACATGAAGTCCTATTGTATATGCAAACGAAACTTTACACATCAACAGAAAAGGAACCCCCGAAAACATCAGGAAAATTCTCGGCCCAAAACTTACTGATGAAGGATATCGACGGCAATCCCGCACAAGACCATAAGTGATCTCAAACCTTGCAGCCGACATACAGAAAATACGCTAACAGTTTTATGGTCACATCAAACGCCTGCCAGGAAACAGACAGACGAAAACCTTACTATAACCCACAAAACAAATTCGTGGACTTCAGAAATTCGAATAGACCTAGAAAAAGCTGAAATCGAAGTAAATTAAATTACCAATAGATCAATTTATAGATCTAAAATATACAAATGGGAAGTGGAGTCAGAGAGAAATCAAAAGAAGAAAACAGGAGCCAAATGGACAAAGGAACGAAGAGCCATGACGAAAGAAAAATTAAAGGCTGTCTGGGAAAGACGAAGAAACACGTCTAGAAAGTGAACTTTACGTGATCAGATTGATTGGAATTTTTCGCAGCTAATATAATAAAAAGAAAAACAACAAACAAACAAAAAACCAAATCTTGGTCTAGTTATCGATAACAACATAAATGGCTACTGCGAAATAAGCGACAAGAAAAAAAACTATCCTGTGTGTCAAACATGTGAATAATGTACGATTGGAGTAATAAACATTAAATAAATTTGTAACATACTGCCTGAGAAAATCATGAGGACCGGATCTTGAGATTGTGAAGACGGTAATTGAAAGTCAACTATATGAAATAAAATTAATCAAAAAATCAAACAACAAAACATTATTATTAATTTACTATGATTAGTGGCAATAAAACAAGATGTTGGGTAAATAACTAAATTGAATATTTTATTTCAAAATAGACAAAAATGAGACACTAATTAAATATGAATAACAGTATTAACAAGTATTTATATTTATCAATAGCTGATGAAAATTATTGTTACAGCCCGAAAAATGCATTTTTTACTGACCTAACCAAACATAACGTAACTTATCCTAAACGTTTATTTACTAAAAAAATCGTAATTTGCGTTAAATTCGGGTGTCTGGTATCCGTAATGGCCTGCCTGCCGTCACTCCGACGGGGATGTTAGTGAATTCGGTTTTTGTGATAAATATTTGTTGTGTTTAATAATCGCGTAGTGGCCGATAATCGCAAAAGTAATTTTTCCGTTATATCTAGAGAAATAATTGTAATAGAACAAAATAGTTTTCAAATTCGTATTCAGCGCAAAAAATCTAAATAAAAAAGATAGTTAAAATCCCATTTAAATCAACGGAAATATGTAAAAAAAATACTAAAAGTTGTGACATTGGGTTTCACGATATCGCATCGCCTTCGTCATATTAATTGAAATACCGAGTAGAACCGAGACAGGGATATTGGCGCGATCTTAGGCCTGTTTTCAGTTTTAAATTTCCCTCCGCGGTCCAGCTTAGCTCGAAATCCTCGGATGTTTCCCAGTTTTTCAAGGGCAAATCGAATTCCCAAAAATATCTCGGTTTTCCCGATTTCCCGTTTAGTAGACACCCTGAAGACCCAATGACTGGCTGCAACATCTATTTTACACCGTAATAAAACTGGAGTGCCTTGTAATGAATTATATACTGCCAGCCTTTTTATTGTAATCTTTTTTAAATACTTTTTTATAAACTGACTATTTCAATATCGACGATTGTTAATAAAGTATAATTATATCCAACTGTATTATCAACGTTTCTATTTATTTGATCCCAAATCGGTGAAAAACCGGGGGGGGGAAGGAATTAAACAGAGAGGAACAATATGATTCTTGTGGTATTCATGCCATGTGTGTTTGTACATTAGGCTCGGCCTAGATGGGCTGTCATCGATGTCCACCGACAGTTGATCATATGACAAGTACATTTAACTAACTGGAACTAAACAACACATAACTATAAGTTACACAGTAGACATATTTATTAAATACGACACAGCTCGTTAAAGTGACGAATCCTTATATAAAAATACTTGAGACCGTTTTTTGTCAACGCAAACTCCTCCCTTATTTCTCGACAAATTTAAACGGTTAAGGGGTCGAAAAATGTGCCTTTGTTCGTAGTCGTGCAATAACAAAATGTTCAGCATGAATGGCACGGGAAGCTCTCAAAGTCATTTTCGGCCACAAGAATAACATGGAGAGATTTAAATGATTCGAAAAGTAACATCTGTTCAAATGTAAATAATGATTTTCGAAAAACGTTTTAACAGCTGTTGGAATGTAAACAATGTTGTTTGTAATATTGAGGAGGTTATATCTTTCATAATGTTAAACCAGGGAAGGTTGAAATCATGGTTTATTCACTTTAGATTGTAGGGCTCCCTCTATTGGACTTGAAGGTTTCAATGGTGATATATGAAGTTATTTTATTCATTTAATATTCAGATGTTAAACAAAAACAAATAAAAAGAAAACGTTTTAAATAGGCTAAGTAATAGCATTGAATATGTATACTAAAAAGTAGGTAGCACCGCCAGAAATGTCAGTGAGATACTGTAAACAAACAAAATATTGTGATTTTACGTTATACAGTTAACCTACTATTATTTATAGTCAAAAGAATCTAAATAATCTATAGTCAAAATACCGTAATGAGCGCAGCGAGTGACGAGGTTGGCACGCGAAGCGTGCAGGGGTGTCCTCTAGTTAAAATGTATTCCTACCAAATTTCATATGATGACACAAAAGCGGGCATTCATCTTGTTTGGTATATACGGGGTGTAACTAAAAAGGTGTCCTGGCTATATATTTTTGGATTCTACACCTAATTTAGACCGGAAAATGAAGAGTACATTTTTATCGAATTCCGCTCCGTTTAGTGTACATATGTCTGTATATGTTTTTAAAAACATATTGCACTGAATCAGTTTGACAATTGGTTAAAACATTGAGTTTGAACCAGTTTGGTTCAAACTCAAGAACGGTTTGACTGACTGTCTTGAAATTTTGCACAGTTATTTACATTAACATTATTAAGCAGTATAAAAATAGCCATTGTATTATCTTTAGCCATTTCAAAATGGAGGTTATTTAATTTTTTTTACAAAATATCATGTAAACTGTAAGGTTCGTCAATTTTTAAAAAACCATAAGTTTTTGTTGATTTTATTACAAATCTATTGGTACCTTCATTTTTATTGTGATCCTATTATTAGTGGAATTTCTATAGCAATTGTATTTTAATGACAGGATTTACAGCATCCAGAGAATTCAGTAAACTAGAGTCTTACCACATAAATAATAATATTATGATAAAAATCAAGGTACCAATAGATTTCTAATAAAATGAGGTAAAAAGTATTGTCTTTGTGTAAAAATGTATAAACCTAACAGTTTCTAATATATTTTGATTTAAAAGGTTTAAACGACGTCCACTTCGAAATGGCTAAAGATAAACCGTTCTTTGAACTTTTATAGTGTTAAAAAAACACATACAGGCAGATAGACACTAAACGGATCGGAATTCGATAAAACTTTATTCTTCATTGTCTGCTCTATATTAGGTGTTGAATCCGTTTAGTGTCTATCTGCCTGTATGTGTTTTTTTAACACTATAAAAGTTCAAAGAACGGTTTATCTTTAGCCATTTCGAAGTGGACGTCGTTTAAACCTTAGCCAGGACACCTGTTTAGTTACACACTGTCGGACTTAAATATGTATAAACATTTATCTTCATTGTTTTCCCCTCTAAATGAAATCTCATACATCATACAGAAACAAAAATACGAATTTGATAAAATCAACCTTTTTACACATCACTCCGTGCCTACGTACGGGGTTTTCTTGAAACAATAAGACCACAGCATGGTGTTTTCATCGTATTTTTTCCTTATTTGCGATGCACGTCAGGATTTTCCTCGTCGTACTTTTTACTGTTCTGCGGTACACGGCAAGCAGTACGTCAGGTCGTGGTCAAATCTGATAAGAGAACTGATAAAGCGAGTCTTACTATGGACAGTGTCCGCCTCTTCTGACCCGTGATACAGCACTGGGATATAATATATTTGTACTCCAGATGGACAGATTGTAAACGTTATTGACCACTTACTTGAAAATGCATTGAAGTAATTCAAAATATTACACAGATAAAAGAGCTATTCAGGCGAGCCGGTGGCCGAGCGGTCTAAGGCTACTGGACTTTCCACTTGGGTTAGAAATAGCGCTGGTTCGAATCCGGTCTAGACTGGAAGATTTATCAGTAATATTCAGCGTCTACTGTACTGGTTCGCCCCCTTACTCTGTCTGAATAAGTTCCTCGCACAGATCAATAATCTATGAGGAATGGACAGAGTAAGGACATCGGCCTCTCCTTAAAAGAAATCTTATATTTACTTTAGAAAAGAAAACTAATTGTTTTAAAACTCGTAATTTTGTTATTTCCTTCACATTTCACACTTACATAGTTTAAAAATAAACTCTTTATATTGTACCACCATTAATCTCTCTCATTTTTATGGTGAATGATAAGAAAGGCTCTGATTGGCCGATAACGGGATATTTACATCTACCTTATTTTAACTCTTTGTGAGATAATATTTTAACTTGCTTGCTTAGTAGGCCTTCGCATTTACAGCATATAAAGAATATTTGCGCCAGGTTTGATGGGCCAAAGCCTTATAGTTTTGGAAAAACTGTAACCAGCCAGTCAATGGAATTTGGCTTTTATGTTTGCAGAGATATTATTATTTTACTAGGACCGCATCCAACTTAAAAGTTTATAACTTTATACCCGTCCAGACTGTGGTGATTCAAATATTCTAAGTTATGGTATTTCGACCAAACATATCCGACAATAAAGCAGCATTTCACTTTAATGAGTGACAATAATACATGAAAGGGGGAGGAGTAATAAAATCTCGTTCACTACTTGTAAATAGTAGTAAGTCATCTACTTAAACAGCTGTGCAAGTAGTCGGAGCCAACCGGTTGATAACTGCGACCCAACTAGGAGCTACTCAATCTTACTTTTTATCTTTAGCTAGGTCTTGCTGGAGAAATTAAAGGAAAAAAAAAAAAAAAAAAAAACGCTTCACCTTTTAAAACATAGAACACTTATTTCACAATGTACATGGCCTAGCCGGTTGAGTGCGTTCCCGTGTCGCCGCTAACATCCGATCGATGTACCGGCCCTGTTATGGCAATCCTTTATTATAATTGCCGCCCCGGATCAATGTCCACATCAACATTGTTACTAGCCAGACATCAGGAGCGAACTTTGCAAATTTGTATTTGCATTACCTGACACGATTGTGAAATAGAAATTCTGCACGGATCCAATTCAATAGCCAGTTAACATTATCTCCGACATATTCTAGAAGAAAGACATATATATATTAATCAGAACAGGGCAATTCCCAGAATATTGGAGATAATTAATGTTAAGTTAATGCAATTATACTTGGGGATTAATGGTATTAATGGCTAGTATCCGTTTAGAGGGATGTAAAGTGAGGGAGAAGATTTTTAAGTGGTCGACGAGATTCTCAAGTGGTATAAGGGAATTCTAAGTGATTACTTAGTGGCAGAAGGGATTCTCAAGTGGTAAAGGGGAATTCTAAGTGATTACTTAGTGGCAGAAGTGATTCTCAAGTGATAAAGGGGAATTCTAAGTGATTTCTTAGTGGCAGAGGGGATTCTCAAGTGATAAAGGGGAATTCTAAAGATTAATTCGTGGCAGAAGGGATTCTTAAGTGATAAAGGGGAATTCTAAGTGATTACTTAGTGGCAGAAGGGATTCTCAAGTGATAAAGGGGAATTCTAAGTGATTTCTTAGTAGCAGAGGGGATTCTCAAGTGATAAAGGGGAATTCTAAGTGATTAATTAGTGGCAGAGGGGATTCTTAAGTGGTAAAGGATATTCTTCAGCAGGGGGATCCTAAGTAGTGTAAGTGAATATTGGGATTCCTAAGCGTTGTACGTGATTACCGTAAAACGTGGTAGAAGGGATTTTTAAGGCTCTATAGGTCATAATAATCCTACTTTGGTATTCGTTTGCTCATTAAGTCACATTTTCAAACAGGGTTTAAGCTTGTTTGGAAAAGTGATAAAATCGTAAAATTTTATCAGGATTTCAACATCGAAATTCAAACCTGAACAGATTCTGGATTGCCTTATATCACAGAATAAAGAGTCATGTCTATTGATTGCTTCGTCTGTACACGTTTGTACCTGAAAAATAAATCCAGGTACCAGATACAGGCTAGGAATAGCGAGCCGAGAGTATTACACCATTTAATATTCACTGGTTATATTGAGTGTCCCACATAATGAGTACAATGGATATAGAATCTGAATTAATCATCGCCAAAGGCACGTGTAGTCTGGGACAAGTTACTGATCGACGCGCGTGAAAGGTTGTTTTCAAATGTCGGGTTAATTGTTGTTCATTCAGACTGAAAGCCAAAGTTATTAAAATTCGTGAGTAATAGCATAGTATATTATTCATTAAAAATATATGTTGTTAGTTTTATGTCGTCGACCTTTAGATTAATACATTTTAAATACCTTTAAAAAAAGAGAAACTAAAATGATGGTTTGCAACGGTCCCCAGACGCCAATCACCGTTCACTGCAATTGATGATCTGATGAACAGATAAAGTCATCAATTCTGCTTTAAAAAATACTTTTCGTATTTATTTGTTTTCCTTCTAAATATATTTAATAGTTCGTGTTAAAGTGTGTCGGATACATAAGAGGTGCTATAACCAAACTATTTGGGGACAAAGTAGAGATTGTAGGTACTAGTGGCACAGTGTTATAACCCAGCTACTTGGAGACAAAGTGTTGTGGAGATTGTAGACACTAGTGGTGCAGTCGCTGTAACCCAACTATTTGGGGAAAACGTGGAGATTGTAGGTACTAGTGGCACAGTGTTATAACCCGGCTACTTGGATACAACATGTTGTGGAGATTGTAGACACTAGTGGTACAGTCGCTGTAACCCAAATATTTGGGGACAAAGTGGAGAATGTAGGTACTAGTGACACAGTGTTATAACCCGGCTACTTGGATACAACATGTTGTGGAGATTGTAGACACTAGTGGTACAGTGTTATAACCGGGCTACATGGAGACAAAGTGTTGTGGAGATTGTAGACACTAGTGGTGCAGTCGCTGTAACCCAACTATTTGGGGGAAAAGTGGAGATTGTAGGTAATAGTGGTACAGTGTTATAACCGGGCTACATGGAGACAAAGTGTTGTGGAGATTCTAGGTACTAGTGGCGAGTGCTTTAATCCAGCTACTTGCGGTCACGGTGTTGTGAAGATTGTAGGAAATCCTATAGTGCAGTCGCTGTAACCCAGCTACTTAGGGAACAAGTTTTGTTGTGGATATTGTAGGCGATAGGTTCTATGGCCGGTCCTCTAATGCCGTCCACTCAATGGTTGCTAGCGGCGTGGATACTACCTTAGTAGAGAAGTCTGGAGTGTCCGTGTTGGGTGGATGTCAGGATCTTATGTACGGTAGATAACTGAGTATCAGGCTTGAAAATCTGGCCGTACTGGTTCGGGTTCCACATAAAGTTGCAGACCCCTTAGTTGCCCTGGTTAAATGGCCCTTTCTGAGACATAAAACGTACCGGTTAGTAACCAGTTAGTAACCAAAGTGTACCGGTCATCCACACTCATACTACACCCATGTAATCATTCATATTCGCCTTGAAATCAATGAACAAGCTGTATAGGCATCAAAGATTTTAATACATACAAAGGTGACAGTTAATCAGCCAACGTTTTTTTTTCTTTTTTTATTTTCACCGTAGAGTGTTACATGTCATTTTTACCTTACCAGATGCGACAGAGAGCTCGCTTGAGTTCACATTGGTGCATGAGAGAGCGTAACTCTCGAAACAGACCTCTAGCAGTATCTCGTATCCATGGGCAGAACTAACAGTAGACGATTTATCTTCTTAATTTGTGCCTCTACCCAAGTTGTAAATACATTTCATTAATTATTATTATTCAGCATTCATTAGTAAGACGCCGATCGTCAAGATATATGTTAATATGAGGGGCGAATTTGTGCGATAGGTGTAGATGAACGAGTGTAGTCATTGTTACGAACTAATGTCTACTGTTTCTAATAAAGAGCTATTCATAAATAGCCAAACAGCTTGGGAAAGTAAGGAACCTACAGCTTTACGTGGAATCCGAACCACGTAGTGTTGGTCTGATTTTAAGCTGATTTTAAATTTTAAATGATAAGGAGCCGGACACCAAGTTCTCTTCCCTACACACCACCCGGATCATGACTTCTTTAGTAGTGTTCACGTCGATGGCAACCATTGAGCGGAAGCCATATCGGTATTAAGAGGACCGAGCAAAGAACCTATAGGCCTACTATATGTAAATAGTAACTTACATCAATTAGGTAACATTCCTAATGTGTATTACCAACTTTGTTTTCTTTTTCCAATATGGATAAGGTAAATATATAAAAAATAAACGTTTACAATTTCGGCTAACAAAGCAAATCCTCATTCTGAAAATATTAACAAGCTGTTGTCTGGCAAAATAACTTGAGAGTTTATTGGAATTTCTCACTTAGATCTAAAATGGCATTGAGACTTGCGAAATTGTATATTAGAAGAGTTTGTGCAAACAATATTTGAAATAATAATAAATCTTTATTCCATAAAAATCTTATAATAACGAAAATAAGAAAAACATAAACAACTGGAATAAAACCGGTCATTCAAACCAGTGACGACGGTCGGCACAATTAAATTTACAGTGTAATTGCATTAGACAGTCCGACAAAAACTTTGACGGGCCTCCTGCGGCGTCAGCCAGCTTGCGCTTGAATTGCAATTATTCTAAATTTATAAATAAAAACCAATATGCATTGCTTATTAAACTAAACCTGTCATGACAATTATTCAATCAGAACACTAAATACAATATTCCATAAATATACACAGATATACATAACAGAATGTGTCTATTAAGATGCACCATTTAAAATCTTCACATTCTCCCCGTCTTCTCAACACAATCCAGGTATATATATATATAAAAAGTTCAAAATTAGGGCTACTTACGTATTTTAGGATGTAATAAAATTAAAAAACTGAGTACCCTTATATTTTTTATTAAAACTCATTACACAACATATTTCGACTTTATTGTCATTTTCTAGTGTAAATTAAATAATTAAGTTGAGTATATAATAATTTTTTTGATAAAATTGTAAAACATGTGGTTTTTGTAAATATTGATGAATATGGATAAGTTGGTGATATTTTTGGTCGGGCCTTAACTGAGCGAAGTGACCTGAGTCAAGTAGCCTGGGTGCCTGAACTGAGCGAAGCACTCCAGGGAGCCCTCCGAGACGTGCCTTAACTGAGCGAACCGGCGGCCCTCTTTGACTATGAACATTCACATAGCATATTCCACTTTTAAACATAGTAGAATCTTACACAAATATACAAAATAAAATTCCCCAAAAAATTTTTGGTTAGGTTAGGTTAGGTTAGGTAACGGGGTAGCGCGTGCCGGAGCCAGGTGGTTGTCCGCCTCTGGTATGCGGGTGGGATATGATGCTACATAAACAAGAACATTCCTTGTCCCGACAACTCGCATATACCTGGACTGGACTTCGCTCAGTTAAGGCACGTTTTTGGGGGCCCTTCGAGGGCTTTCGCTCAATTAAGGTAATCTTCGCTCAGTTAATGGGCGACCATATTTTTAGTTATAATTTTTAATGTTTCGAATCTTATGAAAAATAGGGTTTGTATAATTGATTTGTGTGTTCAACATGTTCACTGGATTTTCTTGTTGTACTATATATATATATATATATATATATATATATATATATATATATATATGTAATTCTTCTGTTGCATTCATTTCTTGCCCCTTTTTCATAAAATTTAATATTTTCATGTTTTCTTCCATTTTTGTGTACGTGTGGTCTGTAGAGAGCAAGTGTTCTGCGAATGTGGATTTCATTGTAGTTGTGTTATAGCTTCTGAGAGCTTGTATATGTTCTTGAAAGCGTGTTTTGAATGGTCTTTCAGTTTGTCCAATGTAGAATTTATCACAGTCTGTACAATTAATTTTGTAAATACCTGATTTGCTGTAAATGTTGTCATTATTATGTTCTTTTTGAGATTTTTTATCTAAAATGTTGAATGTGTTGTTGCGTGTGGTGAAACTTAGTTTGTAATTTGTATTTTGAAAGGTTTTTCGAATAGCTTTGTTTAGGCTTGTGTTATATGGTACGTTTATAAATTTGATCTTCTTTGGGTCTTGATTTGTTGAGCTGTTATTTCTTTTCTTCTTTTTGTTTCTTATTAGTTTGTCAATCATGTTTGGTTTGTATCCGTTTTTTATTGCCAAATATTTTATTATATTTTTTTCTTCAGTGAAGTGTTTCTCGTTCATTGGTATGTTTATTAGACGATTTATCATAGAATGGAAAGTTGATAATTTGTGTTGCCAGGGATGATTGGATGTAGATGGTACTATAAGGTCGGTTTGTGTAGGTTTTCTGTAGATTTTGAATGAATGTTTATTGTTGATTTTGGTAATTGATAGATCTAAATAATTGATTACATCAGTTTGGGCTTCTTTAGTGAATTGTATTTTGGGGAATATAGAATTTAAATAAGATAAAAAATCATTACTTTCTTCCAAGTTTCCATCAAATAAACAAATAATGTCATCTACATATCGGTACCAGTATATAATTTTGTTTCTGAACGGGTTGGAAGGGTGCATTATTTTCATTTCTTCCAGATTGTGTATAAATATATTTGAGAGAAGACCTGATAATGGGGAACCCATTGATAGACCATTTGCCTGTTTGTAGTATGTTGTATTAAATTGGAAATAATTTTGATCTGTACAAATTTTTGTTAATGTTGTGATGTCTTTTATTTCTTGGTTGTTCAATGAGAAATTTTTCTTCAAATCATTTTCTAGAATTTGTAATGCTTCTTGAGGGGGTATGTTTGAATACATGTCTTTTATGTCAAATGAAAGAAATAAACTGTTTTTAGGTATGCGAATGTTATCAATCTTGTTGACGAGATCTATTGTATTTCTTATGTTATAATTTGTATTCCAAACAATGTTATTTTGTATAGTTTTGTTCAGATATTAACATAATTTGTATGTTGGTGCGTTTCGAAAATTAACTATAGGTCTGATTGGTATGTTGAGTTTATGTGTTTTTGGGCATCCTTTCATTTGTGGGGCCTTTGGGTTGATCATTTTAAGGTTATTTGTTCTGCTTTTGATAGAGTTTTACAGCGTTTTATTGTGTTATTGTATCATTTGTTCTCTTCAAATAGTCTTGTTTTGGATTTTTGTTTAATTTAATGAATTCGTTGTCATTGATAAAGTACATTCATAATCTACTTTCTTAATCATGACAACTGTGTTTCCTTTGTCAGCTTTTGTTATAATAGCATTGTTTGTTTTTAACTTATCTGAGATAGATTCTATCAATTTCATTTCTTGTTTTGATGTTTTTTGTATTAGTAATTTGGTTGGATTTAAATTTGTTTTGTTCAGTTCATGAATAAAATTGTGTTGTAGTGGTTCTTGATCTGTATTGTCTGTGTTTTTGATTGCAATATGTAAATTTAAAAGTTCTTGGATTATATTTTTCTTGAAATCAAGATTAATATTGTGTTTTAACAATTGTCCTAAAATATGGTTTTCTTCTTCTGTTAGATTGTGCACTCTAGGGTAAAATGTATGAGTAATTGTTGTATTGTCTTTGTAGTGCTTATGATTTTGGGTTTTAATTAGGTGTTTATATATTATTTATATTAAATAATATATAACCCTTTATATATATGTTTATAAAACATATTCTATTCCCTATTTCATATTCTATTCCCTAACATTTAAATATATGTTTGAAACTTATTTGAACATTTTCATGAGATCGTCTAATCTTTCCCGACTAAACATAAATTACATTAACTTGAGGAGTAAATTTTTCATCTTTCATATGTTTAGTATTTTGCGATAGTTCAATACAAAATTTAGGCCCTACAAATATTCAAAGGTTTTGTACACTATGGCCTTTGTATAAAACCTTGGGCACACTTTTTATATGGTGATGTACCATGCTATTTTTCTGTTCCCACTTCTGATGAAGAAACTGTTTAATACTCAATAGATAGAGAAAGTAGAATTTATCCTTAACAAAATGGTTTTGAATAATTGTCAAGGGATTTTTAACGACACTGTCTCAACTATCTAGCATTTTATACCATATATTAACATTTAATGCATTAACGAAAAATATAACTAGCTATAGATCTTTATTTGAAATATTTCTTAAAAAGTAGAATTCTCAGATATTCCTTCTCAGCTCCATTTGTCCTCTATCTGATTGCATTTTCCAATTGAGTTTCACATTTACAAGGCCCTAATCGTTATGCAGTCCACTTGTTTAACCGTGGGACATATACATGATTACGGCCAGTTGTTGTCTTTATGAAATGTAAGAACATTATTAAAATTGAATGTAAAGAAATCGTAGTTTATAAATCAAAGTAGTCACATGAGCGAAGTTCTCTCTAAACGATCTCATCAACGTAAAAGCTAAAAACGTAAAAGCATTGTTGCTAAAGCGACTAAAAGCATTAGATTTGTAATATATTGTAATGACAACAATTTGTTCAATACAATGTTTAAGGAACTATACGACGACACAATAAAACATTAGATTTGTAATATATTGTAATGACAACAGTTTGTTCTATACAATGTTTAAGGAACTATACGTCTACACAATAAAACATTAGATTTGTAATATATTGTAATGACAACAGTTTGTTCTATACAATGTTTAAGGAACTATACGTCTACACAATAAAACATTAGATTTGTAATATATTGTAATGACAACAGTTTGTTCTATACAATGTTTAAGAAACTATACGGCTACACAATAAATCATTAGATTTGTAATATATTGTAATGACAACAATTCGTTATATACACTGCTTAATGAACTATACGTCTACACAATAAAACATTAGATTTGTAATATTTTGTAATGACAACAATTAGTTCTATACAATGCTTAATGAACTATACGTCTATACAATAAAACATTAGATTTGTAATATATTGTAATGACAACAATTAGTGCTATACAATGCTTATGAACTATACGTCTACACAATAAAACATTAGATTTGTAATATATTGTAATGACAACAATTTGTTCTATACAATGTTTAATGAACTATACGTCTACACAATAAAACATTAGATTTGTAATATATTGTAATGACAACAATTTGTTCTATACAATGCTTAATGAACTATACGTCTACACAATAAATCATTAGATTTGTAATATATTGTAATGACAACAATTCGTTATATATACACTGCTTAATGAACTATACGTCTACACAATAAAACATTAGATTTGTAATATTTTGTAATGACAACAATTAGTTCTATACAATGCTTAATGAACTATACGTCTACACAATAAAACATTAGATTTGTAATATATTGTAATGACAACAATTAGTGCTATACAATGCTTAATGAACTATACGTCTACACAATAAAACATTAGATTTGTAATATATTGTAATGACAACAATTTGTTCTATACAATGTTTAATGAACTATACGTCTACACAATAAAACATTAGATTTGTAATATATTGTAATGACAACAATTTGTTCTATACAATGCTTAATGAACTATACGTCTGCACAATAAAACATTAGATTTGTAATATTTTGTAATGACAACAATTTGTTCTATACAATGCTTAATGAACTATACGTCTACACAATAAAACATTAGATTTGTAATATATTGTAATGACAACAATTTGTTCTATACGATGCTTAATGAACTATACGTCTACACAATAAAACATTAGATTTGTAATATATTGTAATGACAACAATTTGTTCTATACAATGCTTAATGAACTATACGTCTACACAATAAAACATTAGATTTGTAATATATTGTAATGACAACAGTTTGTTCTATACAATGTTTAAGGAACTATACGTCTACACAATAAATCATTAGATTTGTAATATATTGTAATGACAACAATTCGTTATATACACTGCTTAATGAACTATACGTCTACAAAATAAAACATTAGATTTGTAATATATTGTAATGACAACAATTAGTTCTATACAATGCTTAATGAACTATACGTCTACACAATAAAACATTAGATTTGTAATATATTGTAATGACAACAATTAGTGCTATACAATGCTTAATGAACTATACGTCTACACAATAAAACATTAGATTTGTAATATATTGTAATGACAACAATTTGTTCTATACAATGCTTAATGAACTATACGTCTGCACAATAAAACATTAGATTTGTAATATTTTGTAATGACAACAATTTTTTCTATACAATGTTTAAGGAACTATACGACTACACAATAAATCATTAGATTTGTAATATATTGTAATGACAACAGTTTGTTGTATACAATGTTTAAGGAACTTTATGTCTACGCAATAAAACATTAGATTTTTAATATTTTGTAATGACAACAGTTTGTTCTATACAATGTTTCAGGAACTATACGACTACACAATAAAACATTAGATTTGTAATATATTGTAATGACAACAATTTGTTCTATACAATGTTTAAGGAACTATACGACTACACAATAAAATATTAGATTTGTAATAGATTGTAATGACAACAGTTTGTTCTATACAATGTTTAAGGAACTATACGACTACACAATAAAATATTAGATTTGTGATAGATTGTAATGACAACAGTTTGTTCTATACAATGTTTAAGGAACTATACGACTACACAATAAAATATTAGATTTGTAATATATTGTAATGACAACAGTTTGTTCTATACAATGTTTAAGGAACTATACGACTACACAATAAAATATTAGATTTGTAATACATTGTAATGACAACAGTTTGTTGTATACAATGTTTAAGGAACTATATGTCTACGCAATAAAACATTAGATTTTTAATATATTGTAATGACAACAGTTTGTTCTATACAATGCTTAAGGAACTATACGTCTACGCAATAAAACATGATTTGCATCGAATCACTGAAAATTCTATGGAGTACAAAGCAATCTTTCCAAAACATGTTTTTAGTTAGCTACATATTTTAATTATAAAATAATATGATACATTTGTCTTTATCATAAATCCATTTTCGCAAGTATACCTGTTTTACATCTTTGAACAATAATTTAATTTAATTTTACATTAATTTCATGTTAAAACTTGCAGATCAGATGCACACTTGGACATCATGCACATTACATGACATAAAACACTGGAAAGCCTAACATATTTGAAAAAAAGTATAACATATTTTATCTGTTACTAATGTTTATTTCCTAAACATATTTTATGTTTTCTATTAGACTATTATTAATTGATATTAAATTTACTGCAATTAATATGCTATAAATTATGATAAACTAGCTGACGGACCTTCTTTGCTATGGGGTGGTTATCTACGCTTATTTACCCTTCACTACGTGGTTCTTTCTAAACATTTATTTATTCTTATGGTGGGCTATCAGTTTTCGGTGTGTTCATTATTTCCCAATTTTAAAATCAAAATTAGTTAATTTACCTTCCCTTGAGACATGAAAAATATAAAAAAAATTTTTTAACCAGTACATTAGAACTTGTGGTGTGGCCTTATGAAGTGGTGAATTTAGCTGATTTTAAATCAGTACTATGACAAAACCGTTCATATTACAAATTTAATGTTTTATAACTACGTTTTTTATGCGTAACTGAAGGGATTAAGATGTTTTAAAAAAATGTAAAACTATTTATTATTTTAAATAAATACTTTCTTACCTTTAAAATTATAAATATTTTTTACATTTTTTTAAAATGAAAAACATCTTAATCCCTCCAGTTATGTTACAAAAACATTCACCACTTCATAAGACCACAAGTTCTAATATAGTGGTTAAAAAACACAGTTTTTATAATTTTCTTATCTCAAGGGAACGTACATTAACTAATTTTGATAATAAAATTGGGATATGGGAGAATATGGATTTAGAATGAGTGTGATGGATGAGTGTAGATGATCGAATGTAGTCATTGTTATATACTAAGGGTGATCGTCCCTTAGAGAATGCCAATAAGTAATAGCCCAAATGACAAATGAACAGCCGCTAGTTATCAGCTGATCCCTTTCAAACTTGTATGACTCTGATTGGGGTCGAACTGAGAACTTTAGCTTACGAATCTGTGTTTTAATCTACTAAGCTACCGAACGATTCGCATCAATGTAAGAGGGGTCGATCTGAGAACTTTAGCTTACGAATCTGTGCTTTAATCTACTAAGCTACCGACCGATTCGCATCAATGTAAGAGGGGTCGATCTGAGAACTTTAGCTTACGAATCTGTGATTTAATCTACTAAGCTACCGACCGATTCGCATCAATGTAAGAGGGGTCGATCTGAGAACTTTAGCTTACGAATCTGTGCTTTAATCTACTAAGCTACCAACCGATTCGCATCAATGTAAGAGGGGGTCGATCTGAGAACTTTAGCTTACGAATCTGGGCTTTAATCTACTAAGCTACCGACCGATTCGCATCAATGTAAGAGGGGGTCGATCTGAGAACTTTAGCTTACGAATCTGGGCTTTAATCTACTAAGCTACCAACCGATTCGCATCAATGTAAGAGGGGGTCGATCTGAGAACTTTAGCTTACGAATCTGGGCTTTAATCTACTAAGCTACCAACCGATTCGCATCAATGTAAGAGGGGGTCGATCTGAGAACTTTAGCTTACGAATCTGGGCTTTAATCTACTAAGCTACCAACCGATTCGCATCAATGTAAGAGGGGGTCGATCTGAGAACTTTAGCTTACGAATCTTGGCTTTAATCTACTAAGCTACCGACCGATTCGCATCAATGTAAGAGGGGGTCGATCTGAGAACTTTAGCTTACGAATCTGGGCTTTAACCTACTAAACTACCAACCGATTCGCGTCAATGTAAGAGGGTGTCGATCTGAGAACTTTAGCTGACGAATCTGGGCTTTAATCTACTAAGCTACCGACCGATTCGCGTCAATGTAAGAGGGGGTCGATCTGAGCTTACGATCTGGGCTTTAATCTATTAAGCTACCGACCGATTCACATCAATGTAAGAGGGGGTCGATCTGAGAACTTTAGCTTACGAATCTGGGCTTTAATCTACTAAGCTACCGACCGATTCGCGTCAATGTAAGAGGGGGTCGATCTGAGAACTTAAGCTTACGAATCTGGGCTTTAACCTACTAAACTACCAAGCGATTCGCATCAATGTAAGAGGGTGTCGATCTGAGAACTTTAGCTTACGAATCTGTGATTTAATCTACTAAGCTACCAACCGATTCGCGTCAATGTAAGAGGGGGGTCGATCTGAGAACTTTAGCTTACGAATCTGGGCCTTAACCTACTAAGCTACCAACAGATTCGCGTCAATGTAAGAGCTCAGCAGCTGCCGTTCTCTTAGATAACGGACTCCAGTCACATCATTTAATACAGTTTTCAAGCTTCAAAAACGGGCAGTTAGGATTTTTTTCGGTCTATGATTGAGAGTCAGCTGTAGGCAGGTGTTCCGTGATCATTTTAACCCTTCCATCCTTATTCATATACACTTATGCTCTGTTTGTTTTCAAAAATCAATATCTTATCCGCACCCATTGTCATCCCTACAAGGCAAGAAATAAAAATAATTTTATCATACCACTTCATCATAAACGCAGTTTTCAGAAATCATCTGTAAATCTGGGACCGTTCATATTTGGCAGTATACCGGATGATATTAAAAAAAGTGATAGTGCGAGGGTTTTCAAAAGCAGTTTAAAACAATATCTTTTACACAAGGCATTATTATGCAATAGACGAATGTTTAAGCAATAAATGGTTTTCTCTGATTTGCATGACTTTTATAATTAATGATGTTCTTATAATTGTAATTGTTGTATCTTTTTAGACCTAATATAAACACCGATTGACTATGTTCAAAACATTGTTAAATGTCAATGAACAGTAAACGTTTGATGTGATTTGTGGCAGTGTATGTTGGCCAATAAAAACCTGAAAATATATTCGAATTCAGAACAAGAATGCCTTTAGTATATCCCCCATTTGATTTTTATATAATTTAAATAGAAACAACTAGGGGACACCCCTGCATGCTTCGCATGCCAACCCCGATGCTCGCTACAATCGATACACCTCGGCCTTCGGCCTCAGCATGTAACTATTCAATGCAAAAAATAGGAGATTAACTATATAACGTAAAATCACAATATTAAATTTAGTTACAGTATCTCACTCACACTAATTGCTTTGCCACCTATTTAGCCCATTTCAACCATGTTCATTACATTTATTTTTATTTAACAGCTGAAGATTAAACTCATATTAAAATATTAAAAATGCATCAATAGTATTTGAGTAACTGAGTATAATGTCAAACATACAAAATAGACATGTTTATTTATTTCCAAAACAGCTGTTATTAATTTATTAAAATTAACCCAATGTTATCCTTATGGAGCAATCTTTTAGGGGTGGTTTCTACCCCTTAGGAGTAATTTATCAAGATGAAAATACTTTAGTTGTCCTATTTAAGACCTAAAGACACAGTGTACAAAATTTCAGCTCTCTACCTACAAGGGGATTTGGAGAATTAGTGATGAGTGAGTGAGTCAGTCAGTGAGGGCTTTGCCTTTTATATATATATATATAGATTTCATTAGTGTTGATTTTTCTGGGGCCCAAATACGTTAATGTGTAAGTTTCAAAGTCGAATGTCAAATAAGGTTTGCATTCATGACACCTCTAATGCTTCTAAAATCTCACTAACAAAATGCTGATTTTCTTTAAATGTCCGTTCTTACAGTTTCGGAGTTCGGTAAAAAGATACAAATTGCCTCGAAAGCGCCTTTAAAAAGAGCAACGATAAGCACGCACAATCTCAATTTTTCTGTTTTATGGTAATGAGGTGACTGTATTAACAATTACATGTACAATATAAAACGGGTCACATTAATTATTTAGTGGCTGTTTGAATGGAGAATGGAACATACATCTTAGATGAAGGCTAAACGGCAAGCTTTATGCCGCTAAGCATCTTTATAAAATAACGTCACATAATTATAAACTATGTAATTTCTATAAAGGGCAACACTACCGATGATGCAAAAAATAAGCACTTTTACTTTACAAAAAGCATAACGTTCCCCAACATACATATATGTTTATGCAACTGGAATACTTCTTAAATAAAATGTACACATAATTAACCACGAAAAAGTATTTCGATTTGCTGAATTAGGAGTGAAAATAAAATGAAAAGAATATATCATAGCGTTTATTTTAAAGCACGACCTTCTTTACAACGGAATTGTTACTTAAAATAATCCAAAAATAATGTCCTATAAACAAAACTAGCTAAGATAAAAAAATTCTATGATGACTTCAACAATTAAAATAATAATTGAAGAAGTGTAATGAATATGGTAAAGTGTATTCAGTGTACCTCTCAGCATATTACAAATTTACCCTTATATAAATATAATTACTTATTTTTATTGTATATAAAAACTATATTATATTAAAAACAAAGTCCCGGAGCAGATTAATAATTTTTGAACGATCGCAGATAAAGCAATAAAACTTGGTACATCATTACTGTACCTATTAATCTACTTTTTGATGTAACTACTATTTTTCTCTCACATCAGGGGGATGGCCCGCAAGGAGTCAGAAGAAAATCTTAAATAAGAGCATAGGTCAAGTAGTACATCAAATTAAAGGTCTTGTATAGAACATAAACCCACGAATCCGAACTGAAAAGGTTCCCTCTTTAAAAAAAATTATGCTGGTTTAAAGATTTCAAAAGTTACAATCAAGGTCCTGTGCTAGACGGTGTACTATTATTTTCTTGGCTCAAGTTGGGAAAGTTAAACTTTGCAAATGCCTACTGGACTTAAGTTTTGTGGAGTAGTTGGTAACTCTTCACTTCCAATGGACGATGGTCCCAAGGAGTTCGAAAAAAATATTACATGTAACATGGATCAAGTTGTGCATCGTTTTAAATGGGTTGTCTAGCACAGGCGAATACCACAAACCGCACTTGAAAAGGTTGATCCTGTAGAAAATGGCAGATGCTTATTAGTGGCCACAATTATTATTAGTCAAAAATTATTAATACTGTATCTATATTCCGAAGAAAATAAATTATTGTTTTTTTAAATATTTATTTACTAATTTTTATATTCATTACGTATTAAATACTTTTAATCGAGGATACAGACTAAGCTGAGGAATGCGTGTTATTTACTGATGTTGAACGCTGAACGCTCTCTCCGAACCCCGCAGCGAGCGGCTTGTTTATAAATATTTAACCCGTCAACATCTGAAACAGCGGCTCTGTTTTGACCTGCCGCTGGGTTCTTCTTTTATGCCTTCGCATACAAGCTTGCCTCTCGTACACAACAAACAGATCCGGAGCACAATCCTCGGAGGACGAAAATTCGATTTTCTTTATTAAAAAAAAAAAAACCTGATTTAAGAAATTGGTTATAAAAACATAATCACACATAAAAAAAAATACCACTTCATAAACTTGCTTGAGGTTTATAAACAAACGATTATTATAATAAACTCGAATATTAACAAAATTATAAATAAGACAAAAATCGCACTTCGTAGAAAGTGTTATACTTTAATTATTAAGGTAATGAGCATACTATATTAGAATAGATTAGAAAATACGTGCATTGACACATTGTTTTCTTTGCTTCTAGAGGTCGTAAAATTAATTACTTGGTCTTGTTGTAATCCTTATGACATGTATAGTTACGATACATTACATGTTTATGTAAATGCTGTGATTTTAAATCGTTTTAAATCATTAAAAAATAACTTTACATTGGTATATTTGATTTAAATCAATATATATTCATTGCGTTTACTTACCCATATAATAATAGTGTATAATGTATGACGGTTTTTTAGAATAATAACGGGTTAAATTGTATCTACAGTGAAAACTGGTTAAAAGTCCAGTACGGTACTTTTTTTCAAACTAGGATAAAAATTATTAAAACTTATAATACAGTTTAAAGATGCATATGTCATTACGCAAAATTAAACGAGGAAAACAATGGTGTGATTGGACTTTTCATAGGCCTTTTATTTTATTAGAAAACGGTGGCACTCGAGGTGCGACATGGACTACCTGTGTTAATCCCAGCGACCCAAAGGGCCATAAAACTGGCACTCGAGGTGCGACATGCCACCTCAGGTAGCCCGGCGAAGGGTTGCGGGGTTGTAGACGCGCTCTCTCTCTCTGTGTCCATAAATATATATATATATATATATATATATATATATATATATATATATATATATATATATATATATATATATATACGAGATATACAAAATAGGACCTACGTTACTAGGATAATCACACCATTTCAATAACTAGTGTAATTAAATACAGACTTTCACTCTTAAAAGGAATCAATATTTTCCGGAAATACAATTATTTTTATTTCAATAAAAAGTAGTAGAACTATAATTTTTTCTGGACACTCCGATCTGCTTTACATAGCTAAATAGATTATTATTAGCTAACCTAACCTAACCTAACCTAACCTAACCCAACCTAACCTAACCTTTTTTTTTAACAACCTAACAATCAAATTTTTAAACTATTTGACGCCGTTAAACATTTTTATTGTAATAAATTTCTTTGTTTAAGTTAAACTATAGATTGTCATTGAGCGACGATTAATTATTGAATCATCGTTAATCATGTGCCTCATTGTATGGCTGTAGTTTTCAGATAATTTTATCACTGTAAATACGAGTATATCAACTATTAGCCGCCAGACCAACACGGCCACACTGCTAGCCGAAGCGTCATGTCGCACCTCGAGTGTTAGTTTTGGGTTCTCTTTCGCTGCATGTCGCACCTCGAGTGTCCAATTATGACCCTCAGGTAGTCCATGTCGCACCTCGGGTGCCCCCTAGAAAACAACCTTCACACTCGGGTGCACATAATTTCTGCACCGACAGTACAGTAGTTGATTTAGGTTGAACATGTGCGAAAATTGGATTTAATTCTCATCTTTTTTTCTTCTTATTAAGGCGTCCAATATACGAGCGAGTATGGGTTTCGAATGAGTGTGATGATAAAATGTAGTCATTATTACAAATTAAGGCTGACTATTCCTTAATTAATAGCCCAATAACAAATATACAGCGGTGATTATAAACATTTGTTAAGACTGTTTGGGATCGAACTGGGAACCTTTAGCTTATAAAGCTGGGCCTCAAATAATAAGTGTATGAGTTGATGTGGAATCCAAACCACGTGCTTTAAGATTGTGAATTATCACGGGTCAAGATCAAGAAATTATAAGTGCATTTATAAACTATTTTGTATTTTGAACTTCGATACGACCCTCACCTAGCTCATACTCTGTCTCTGCGTCCTCGACAATGGTCTCCATAGTGACCTCGGCCTCAGCATGGTTCACTCGCGCACCGACACCGACCTCGGCACTGCCGCTGCATGGTCCGCACTCACTGACGGGACTGACGGCGCGCACCGCGCAGCGGCGCAGACCGCCTACCACCTCCTACCGCTCGCCACTCACCTGCATTGTTGTGTCATGTTTTGACGTTTGTTACACACACACACACACACATTGCACAACGAACAAGAACACCACAGTATACCAAATACGCTAGTGGCACAGCGATGTAACCCAGCACTTGGGGGACAAAGTGTTGAGGAACCGACACAAAATCTTTGATCAGAACCGACACGGCGTCCACTCAATTGGTGCCTTCGACGTGGACACTACAAGAGAAGTTTGGGGTGTCCATGTTGGATGATGGTCAATGATCAGATGTTATGTGGGGAAGAGAACTGAGGGTCAGCCTTGTCAGTTAGCTGAAAATCAGACCAACAATATGTGGTTCGGATTCCACGTAAAGGTGTAGGCCACTTAGTTACCCTGTCTATTGGGCTATTAATAAATAGCTCTTTCTACGCAATGGTTGACCTTAGTTAGTAACAATGACTACACTCGTTAATCTACACTTCACTCATATTCGTCCATATCTTGACGATCGGCGTACTCAAACGAATTCAAATGAATAAGGAATAGATCAAATGTCTGTCTAGATGTTTGTAAAAAAAAAAAAAAAAAAAAAAAAAATCCAGACTAACAGAAAACATATCGAGATAGGACACATGTTATAAAGCATTGGCCTGCTGAACAATGTAGCAAAGTTAGTTGAAATGGTTGAGCGACACCCTGTTCGTGTGCAGTGTAAGCCTATAAGTACTGTATTATGAACTTCCTGTTATCTTTCATAATTACTGACTTCATGATCTCAAAAAAGAAATTGTGAGGCAATAACTATCCACAAAGTTTCTAACACTAACTTCAAAATTATCTTTACACGACATAGTGCACATTTCACACGAAGCAAAGTCCACGAGCCGTTGACATTTTGTTCACCTGTGACAACTCCTGGTACATTTCGGAAGTATAACCAATGTCCTTTAACGTTTATATGTGAACGACTATAGATAAATGTCTTGGGCTTTACGAGATAATGCACTAAACTCTTGTGAAAGACGTTATCGTAAATACATTGAAATACGTAATCATAATAATAATTATAATAATCATAATCAAGTATTTATTGCTTTAAAACAATATAAAATTGTATTCACAAACGTCATTTTCTAAACAATTAATAAAAATATCATTCATACGTAATTATAGTGATTCATATGCGTATTAAAACAAACGGAAACCGACACGAAGAGAAACATGATGTCAGAGCAATGATGAAAGATAAAAATCCGTCCATGATTCATGTCTCGACCTTCTCTATGGTTTATCACCAATCAAATCCCGCCGTCTCGATTGATTTTTACTCTCTAACATATAGAAAGTATTGTGATTGTAAAAAAAGTTTACAAGTTGGTCTAAAAATCAATTTTAGTGCCTCCTGAACCCAAAAAAGTGGCTTACAAAACAAATGTGTTTGTCTGTCCGTTTGGGTCCGGATGGGTTGATTTTAATGACATTTGGTATGTTTTTAGCCAATATCTCCAAAAAGTTTTTTTCACTTTTTTCAAATTTAGTTTTTTTAAATATTTTTATGGATACAAAAATAGAATTTTTTCAAAAACTGCTTTAACGATTTTGATTAAATTTTCAGGAAAGATGTGAATTGCAATTTAAAATATTTTAGTAAAAACCGCATGTTCCTAACTCTAATAGTTTTTGAGTTATAACTTTTTTTTACCAGCAAACACATTAAAATTATTGCATTACTTTTCCTCCCATACGTAAGTAGCATTTTAGTTTACTTGAAATACCTTAAAAGAGTCCATACTAACAAGCTAGTGAGTACACTCTTGTCAGCGTGATAGAGGTTCTTCTACGACCCGTGACGTGTTCATCTAACTTCACTTGCCACATAACAAACTAACGTTTCATCTCTAAAACTGTTGATTTTGCTCAGGAGGAACTGTTTCAAAACTTTTGTATCTGCTTAGTAATAAAAACAAATGTAGTGGGGGAAGTTGCGTTGTTATAATTTTACTTCCATGATCTTACTCAACAAGTGTTAAAATGTCACAATTTAAAACCCAAAAACTCAAAACATGAACAGACTTACTGGAGGCAAATAATAACGTTAACAGCTGCTATGACGCAACGGTTATTAAACACCCGCTATTATAGGCCGCGATAAGCCGGACTAAACCTTACCATGTTGTTTAAACACTGCGTCCGGTCTCCTTCATACCTGTGATAATTGCTATAACCTCCCTGAGAGTCCACAAATTGTGCCGTCTGCACGCTACAATTGTATTGCTAAAAAAGTAAACAGATCGCGTTAAAACGGTGTTTCAATTTCACGGGCCATTTTGTGATAAAATAATCTTTCCGTTAATAAAAAAAAATATTCGACCAAAGGAATGCGATTAGCTGTTCAATATATAGCTTTTGAATTAATCCACGTTATTACTTTGATACTAATGTAAACTACAAGTATAATTATTATACCTATATACTACGATTTATTGCATAAAAGTCAGTATACATGGTATCACAAACGTCAATATAAAATATCTGAAAAATAAATTAAAATCATTTTATTCATTCATACAAACATACAATTGTGACATTCATACGGTCATTCGGTCAATTCATTTCGAAAGGCATGAGGGTGGCTGAAGGTTCAACTAAAAAACAAACAAATGACTCGCATATCCCTGCTTCCTTTTAGGCGTCATTTAGTTATTCTTTTCGTGCAATCCAGGTTAGACTTGGTCAGACTATATCGACTCTCGCTATAAATCTAGTGATCAGCTGTTTGTTGGCAGTCATTGCGGCGCCCTATAACCGTTTAGTCCCTACAATATACAATCGATCCAGGTTAGACTCGGTCAAACTGTTCCGACTCTAGCTGTAAATCTAGATGCAGTGATCAGCTGTTTGTTGGCAGTCGTTGCGGCGCCCTATGACCGTTTAGTCCCTACAATATACAATCGATGAAGGTTAGACTCGGTCAAACTGTTCCGATTCTAGCTGTAAAGCTAGATGCAGTGATCAGCTGTTTGTTTGCAGTCGTTGCGGCGCCCATAACCGTTTAGTCTCTACAATATAAAATCGATCCAGGTTAGACTCGGTCAAACTGTTCCGACTCTCGGTATAAATCTAAATGCAGTGATCAGATGTTTTTGGCAGTCGTTGCGGCGCCCATAACCGTTTAGTCTCTACAATATAAAATCGATGAAGGTTAGACTTGGTCAAACTGTTCCGACTCTCGGTATAAATCTAAATGCAGTGATCAGATGTTTTTGGCAGTCGTTGCGGCGCCCATAACCGTTTAGTCTCTACAATATAAAATCGATGAAGGTTAGACTTGGTCAAACTGTTCCGATTCTAGCTGTAAAGCTAGATGCAGTAATCAGCTGTTTGTTTGCAGTCGTTGCGGCGCCCTATGACCGTTTAGACTCTACAATATACAATCGATCCAGGTTAGACTCGGTCAAACTGTTCTGACTCTAAATAATAATTCCCAATTGAAACACATTTCATGTGAAAAACACGTTTCACACGGTATTAATTGGGTATCCAACCAAATGGTTAAAAACAAATCACTGAATGCCACTTGATAGTGGACGTATTATTGGTTTTACTAAGCGCCATTACATTCGTGTTGCCACACAAATTTCAATCCATATTTACATTTTGTTTTATTAAAACAGAACGAAACTGAAACGAGTTCGAGCAATCGGATTCTAAATTAAAACACTTTGATTTCCGTGTTTTGTAATCTCTTGGTACAGTACATCTTTTGATTCTTTTAGTAATCGATATCCCTATAAGCATTTCCATGGGTTTGTGACCTACAATTGCAACTCACAATAATCTAAGAAGTAACTGATACTTAACTCGATACATATTTGTTTACCAGAATGTTGACAAACTTAGACATGGAGGATTTTATTTATTTGCTTCAATGACGCAGATCGAATGTGGATTTAAAATGTGTGTAATGAGTGTGTATAAAGGAATTATAATGATTGGATCGTACAGAAAGGCATAAGCGTGAATATATTTAACGCATGTGTGGGTTTCACCAGCGGAGGGGAAAGATTCCACCAATTAGCTGCTGTACATCAAGGGCGTGTGACTAACTTCCGCATCAGTATTTAGTTGAAAAATAAAAAATAATAAACTGTAAAAGTATGTTCAATTGCTATTTACTGGTCACATTATTATTTACTGTGCTATTGTTATTAGTACTGTAATTGTTATTTTGAAACTAAATAATGGTTTAATTTAATCGTTCTAAGCTTGACTCGTTAGTTAGACCAAACCGACCAATGGTCGCTGCTGCTAATGACGTAGTGGGCGGTCGGAGCTTGAGGTTGAACCATTAGCTTGTGAAACTGGGCTCTAAACGAGTACGCTAGTGAACAGATAATAGACGTGTAGTACTATTAACATGGAAGGACTTACTTCTTCAGTGAATAGGTTGACAGAATTGTAAAAAAAACCCGAACATCTCCTTGAATAATCGAATAACCGCCCACCCATACATGTACAGTATTATAGACCCACCCACCCACCCATACACGTACAGTGGTATTGACCCACCCTCCCACCCATACACGCACTGTAGTATTGACCCACCCGCCCAAACATACACGTATAGTGGTATTGACCCAACCGCCTACCCATACATTTACAGTGGTACTGACCCACCGGCCCACCCTTACAATTACAGTGGTACTGACCCACCCGCCCACCCTTACACATACAGTGGTACTGACCCACCCGCCCACCCATACAAGTACAGTGGTATTGACCCACCCGCCCACCAATACAAGTACAGTGGGCGGGTGTCACAATGATTACCTTCATCAAATCGATTCTTAAATAAGTAAATACAAAAACGAACCATACAGAACACAATACAATCAAAACATACAACTCCAAATCGCGGATATTTCGGAGAAAATAGAAGAATCGATCAAACCGAATAGTCATAGTACAATGTGAGTGCGAGTCGCCCGTCACCCGCGATGATCACGCTCCTTTAATGGCCGATTCTTGTCCTATTAGTCGTAAACCCGTTTCAACCGCATAGTGAGTGTGTGGATGAATGGACACCAGTCGTCCTGCTAGGTCACATATCGTCAACTATAATATCAAATTGATCGTATAACAGGTCACATATCGTCAGCAATAATATCAAATTGATCGTAAATTAATATAGAACTGAAACCACGTCACCAAAGATCGCTCCTAACGCGACTGTAGGCATCGCAGTCACAGACACGGCTAAGTCACAGTCAACTGGCTGCCAGTAATAGCTACAACATTAGACATGCAATCGTGTACTATCAAATTAGAAGGGTCAGCTGGCTGCCAGTAATAGCTACAACATTAGACATGCAATAGTGTACTATCACATTAGAAGGGTCAGCTGGCTGCCAGTAATAGCTACAACATTAGACATGCAATCGTGTGTGTGTGTGTGTGTGTGTGTGTGTGTGTGTGTGTGTGTGTGTGTGTGTGTGTGTGCGCGCGCGCGCGCGCGCGCGTGCGTGCGTGCGCGTGTGTGCGTGTGTGTGTGTGTGTGTGTGTGTGTGTGTGTGTGTGTGTGTGTGTGTGTGTGTGTGTGTGTGTGCGTGCGTGTGTGTGTGTGTGTGTGTGTGTGTGTGTGTGTGTGTGTGTGTGTGTGTGTGTGTGTGTGTGTGTGTGTGTGTGTGTGTGTGTGTGTGTGTGTGTGTGTGTGTGTGTGTGTGTGTGTGTGTGTGTGTGTGTGTGTGTGTGTGTGTGTGTGTGTGTGTGTGTGTGTGTGTGTGTGTGTGTGTGTGTGTGTGTGTGTGTGTGTGTGTGTGTGTGTGTGTGTGTGTGTGTGTGTGTGTGTGTGTGTGTGTGTGTGTGTGTGTGTGTGTGTGTGTGTGTGTGTGTGTGTGTGTGTGTTTTAGTAAGGCAGCCTCATTGCTACTCCTAGTAAATATTGCGTTTGAATACAGAACTACAGGGCACCTAGACTAATTTTTAACAACGATTACATTAGAAGGGTCAGCTGGCTGCCAGTAATAGCTACAACATTAGACATGCAATAGTGTACTATCACATTAGAAGGGTCAGCTGGCTGCCAGTAATAGCTACAACATTAGACATGCAATAGTGTACTATCACATTAGAAGGGTCAGCTGGCTGCCAGTAATAGCTACAACATTAGACATGCAATCGTGTACTATCACATTAGAAGGGTCAGCTGGCTGCCAGTAATAGCTACAACATTAGACATGCAATAGTGTACTATCACATTAGAAGGGTCAGCTGGCTGCCAGTAATAGCTACAACATTAGACATGCAATAGTGTACTATCACATTAGAAGGGTCAGCTGGCTGCCAGTAATAGCTACAACATTAGACATGCAATCGTGTACTATCACATAGAACTGAAACCACGTCACCAAAGATCGCTCCTAACGCGACTGTAGGCGTCGCAGTCACAGACACGGCTAAGTCACAGTCAACTGGCTGCCAGTAATAGCTACAACATTAGACATGCAATCGTGTACTATCACATTAGAAGGGTCAGCTGGCTGCCAGTAATAGCTACAACATTAGAAATGCAATAGTGTACTATCACATTAGAAGGGTCAGCTAGCTGCCAGTAATAAGCTACACTGATAACCAGATGACACTTATTATGAGATTATACACTATGGCATGTCTAATGTTGGAGCAATTACTGACAGCCATCTTACCTATCTAATGTGATAACAGTCTAAGGCATGGTCTAGACTTGTAACTATTATTGACAACCAGCTGACCCATATAATCTGACAATAGTCCAAGAACGTCTAGTGTTGTAGCTGTGACTGCTAGCCATCTGATCCTTCTAATGTGACAATAGTCCAAGGCTTTTGTTACTTCTACTATGACTGTCAGCATGCTGGTCTTTCTAATTTGACAATAGTTCAAGGCATTCTGTTACTGTAGCTCTGACTGTTAGCAAGCTGACTGGCCCCTGAATGTAAAAATAGTCCAAGGCATTTGTTAATGGAGCTGTGAATGTTAGCAAGCTGGTCCTTCTAATGTCACAACAGTCCAAGGCATTCTGTTATTGCAGCTCTGACTGTCAGCAAGCTGGCTGGTCTTTCTGAAGTGACAATGAGTGCTGACACTGCTGCTTTGGCTGAAAGCAAGTTGATCCTTCTAATGTCACAACAGTCCAAGGCATTCTGTTATTGCAGATCTGACTGTCAACAAGCTGGTTGGTTTTTCTGAAGTGACAATAGTCCAGTGCGTGCTGTCATTGCTGCTTTGGCTGAAAGCAAGTTGATCGTTCTAATGTCACAACAGTCCAAGGCATTCTGTTATTGCAGCTCTGACTGTCAGCAAGCTGGCTGGTCTTTCTATTACGGGATACGAGGAGTGCCTCTAAGATGGCTTGAATCATATCTCAGTAATAGAACACAATTCGTTGGAATATCGGAGGTCTGATCGAAGGAGGAAAGACTGAGCTATGGTGTCCCACAGGAGTCCATACTTAGCCTGTTACTCTTTTTTATCTACTTCAACGACGTTGGCGCATCTCTACAACAAGGGCAACTTGTCCAGTATGCAGATGACACGACTCTCTATCTGAAAGCGAACTCAAACACTGAACTCGAAAAAATCACTTTCATCGAGCTCAACAGCACCATTCAACATTTCAACGAGCTCAATCTCAAAACAAATCCAACGAAATCAAGTTTCATTCAATTCTGTTTGCGACAAAAAGACTCAGACTCAGACAGCTTGACAGTCATGCTGGATGACACTGAGATCACAGAGGTCTACACAGCCAAATTCCTCGGAATACACCTTGATAAAGGGTTGACTTGGGATTGTCATGTAGACCACGTTTGCTCAAAACTTTCCTCAGGAATTTATGTTTTGAGAAAACTGTCAGGGTATTGGCCAACTCAGGTACTGATGACAGCATACTATAGACTGATTTACCCCCACCACACCTACGGGCTGACGGTGTGGGGTGGCTGTTCAAGTGCAAACATTTCAAGAATTTTCGTTCTCCAAAAAAGAGCGGTGCAAACAATTGCAAAATTAAATCAAAGATAGTCGTGCAAGCCAGCTTTCAAAAACTTGAAGCTGTTGACATTGCCTTGCCTCTACATTCTGGAAACATGTCTTTTTTTCAAATCAAATTTGAAAGCATAAGAGGTAGCGATGTACACTCTTATGCTACTAGAGGCAGGGATGACTACCGTACTGCAAGGCACAGGACGGTAGCTTATGAACGTTTGCCCTCGCAGGCAGGAGTTCACTTTGTCAACAAGCTTCCAAATGAAATTAAGTGTGCCCATACGCTCAAAGCGTTTAAAACTCGTCTGAAAACCAAGTTGATTGCAGAAGCATTCTATAGCTCAGACGAGTTCATGGCACACACCTGGGAGACCTAGAAAAATTAAACTGAGTATTCTAGCTGAGGGGGATATTTTTTCGTATGAATGTGTGAGAAAGTGTGTCTGATTTGTATGTCTGAATGGCGACAAATATGTGTATGAGTGGAATAAATTCTAAATATAGGGACGATTGCAATACATATCATGTAATGTTTTATGCAATAAATGGTATTTATTTATTTATTTATTTTATTCTGATGTGACAATAGTCCGATGCATCCTGTCATTGCTGCTTTGATTGTTAGCAAGCTGGTCCTTTCACTGTGTTAATAGATTAAGGAATGAGTTTGTAAAGACAAAAAGAACATCAGCAACATTTATACATATCTACGGCTCTGTCTAGACTTGAAGGAGGGCCTATTATTTGAATTTCACAACAAATTCGGTGCTTCTCACAGTAATGATTTCTGGATTCTCTCCTTGATAATATGTTAAGTAAAGTTTGTTTGTGTCGCAGAGAAAGTTCTTTAGGGCACTAAATGATGGACTGCTACAAGGGTCCGTTTTATCTTCTCTTTTATTTTATCTACACTCTGCTAACATTTATACTACACAGTCAAGAAAATTTCTTTAGGAAGGCAATATTTCTCTCACAACCCTACGAGGACTTATAAAAACTGAAAGGGAACTTTCTTGTTTGATCTAGCCATACTCAATAATTATCTTAGAACTTAGAAACTGTTTGCCAGCATGTGTTAAGTGCTAAAATAACCCAATACCCAATCAAAGTAAAAAAGGCCTGCTATCATTTGAATAACAGACTAACTAAAAAAAATTCAATGTCAGTAATGTTGCAACGTGCTGCGTGATTGAGCTAAAAATTGCAGCAAGATCAGTAATAGTGTTTTAAATAAAATGCAGAGGAAAAGCGTTTTTCTACAAATCCACTATTTCACCATGAGACGAGCAATAGTAGTGTTCTGCTATAAATCAAAAGAAGAAGTGTTTTGCAGCCGAGTTGTCATTGGAAGAAGACGGAATGGATGATGATGTTGACATTTTCATGTTTTTACTATAAGAAAGAGAAATTCATGTAGTGAAATTATTCAAGAGAATAGTCATGTTGCTGATTTTAATTAATGATCTAATCAATAGGCACTTGATAGACAATTAAGTGAAACACAACGAATATTTTAGGTTACAAAAGACAAACTTTTCTCTCTTATTGACCTGGTTCGCGATGACATATCTTTGAATCAAACAAAAAATAGGGTTGTAGACCCCAAACCTGCAACAATGAAACTCGCAATAAACATAAGGTATGCATTATTTTGTTTAATGTTTTTTAGTATAATCTGTCTGTAGATTATAATCATAAAATAAAACTCATAAATAAAATTTTGCAAAATAGTAGTTTTACAGTATTAAAATATTGGCACCTTACTAATGAATAAAATAATAGTAAATAATCCAATGATTTACGAGAAAATAAGACTCTCATAAGAGTGATTTTATTAGTTTTGCTTCTTTCCTCCAAGGTTTGGAGTCCTAAATAGTAAAGTTAACTTTTTATACTAAACATATTTAACATGTTCCCCTTTCCTCGACTCAAATTACAAGAAAGAATACTTAAGTCTATTTTCAAACTGGTCAAGTTTGGTAAAAAGGTCTTGGAGCCTTGATAAGCAGGATGCATTGCCAAACAATGGCCAATATTCTCCAATTGTGTTCTGAATACTAAAGCAGCACTTCCCAACCACTTTCTAAATCGCCGCACCACATTGTCCTCCACTTATACACTCATTTTAGGCGTTTATTTTGTTTTCTTATGTGATAGAGGCAAAATCAGCATTATCGTTTTAACTTTAGAATCTATTGCAGTTTAAGGCTTGTACATTATTAATTATTTAAAATGCTGAATAAGAATTTACCACAGTGAAAGGCAATTAGGACAACATCTAGATCATGTAAATTAGATCACTGCGGGCATTAATTTGTCAAATTAAACTTTTGACTGTCATAAATTTTTATGTACTGAATAGACAATTTTAATTCATGTAAAAACTAGTATGCATAAAATGCTTAGGAACGATATACAGTACATTCCCATGCAACTAGAAATAAAAATAATTTAAATATATACCTTTTGAAAGACTGTCAAAGTCCCAGAATAGCAACGATATTGTTGGACTGAAATGTATAATAAATTAACACAAAATTTAATAACTGAGCCTTTAAATAGATTCAAAATACAAATTGTTCACTTGGTTAGAATCAACCCCAATGTTTTCCCTAATTGGCTTTATTGATCATAGTATATACTATCATTGTTTTCAGTTTCATGAATATTTTTGTTTATTTATTTGATTATGTAGTTGATTCAACAATGTACACTATTCTTTCCTAGAGTATTACTTTTTTATTGTACATTTTTAAAATGAATATTATATATAAACTGTATGTTTGAAAAAAAATGTTCTGTATATAGTTGTTCATATAATGTCATAATGTAAAACCTATATATTTATCAGTGTATAAAAATTGCTTGTTAGTATGAATATTGGAATGTTTATATTTATGTGATACATAAGTATGCAACTCTTTTATTAAATAACTCAGCCAATAATTAATTATTAGTAAATTAACATTGTCTATTATTGCTCATGTTTGATGCTTAATGACAGTAAAATTGTATTTACCATACAATGGTATTGATCAAAATATATTTGAGTGCAAGTTTTTATTTTTATGGCCATCAATATAAAATTGATCAGTACATTACATTGATGTACATAGAGATAGTCATGTTCATGCTTTGAACTGCAAATTTACAGGTAAATGAATGAGGTAAACAAACATCTAGGTACAGAGATTGTTTCTCATTACATTTTTGTTGACAGACTTCAGGCTTGGCCAAACAATAGACCTACAGTTTACAGTGGAATTCAATCCATTCGATATTGGTTTAATCCTGCAAGTGTGGCTGTTGTTCCCCCAGTGTGACTGCAAAATTAGTAGTTTCGCAAAGGTTTTTAAAAACCTTTGATGGGAACACTCTTTGGCTGGCACACTACACAACATTTGTATGCTGTATGCTAACTACGCCTATTTTGACTTTTTTTGATAATTATGGACTACCATTATAATTTGATTGTGCATATGAAATAAAACAGTAAATATTGGATTAGATTTCAAGAAAATAAACTGACAGTACAACTGGAACGGTTCGAACACAACAAATACAGCTGACAGTATAAAATACATCAGGTGTTAGCAGAGTGTATTCAGTCAGATATGACACCAAAGATATATAAATATATCAAATGGAATTTTATGTACTGTTTGGTGGTGTTTATAATGGAATTTAACATATAATACTAATGTAGTGTTGACGAAATGAGACCGTTGGAAATTCCGAGAGTAACACTCGTAATGGGTACCGACCATCTGAAATTCTGATGGATAACATTTGCAGGGTTAACCTATTTAGTTGACTAGTTGTTATTCTCCCCCTGGATTAGATCTACAGTCCCCACACTGTTTGTGACTACTATCCAGGTAAGAGGTGTTCTCCTCATCCAGTCACACTTACAATTAATAAGACTTTTTTATTTAGCGAATTTCACTTATTTACTAACTTTTTTTTTTTAAGATAAAGTTAAGAACACACTTTCCAAATATTGAATATTGGTGACCACGTGGGCTTTGCAGTCCACAGCAGAAGCTGAGGTTATTCCCCTAAATACACTGTCATCACCCTTGCTGAATCAAACGATCTGATCGAACCAAGCACTGATAGTCACGTAAATGTGAGGAAGTGGCCAGAGGAATGACCTCAGAGCAGAATGAATCACGTCTTGGTTGGCTCTGGGCTAGTGTTGAAGAAATGAATAAATAATAAAACTAATAAAAATAAACATGAACTAACAAAAATGAAGAATTGTTAGGTTTACCGTTGATGTTATGGAGCATTGGTTCGTTCTTTACAAGAATCTAATATTTATTATAGCTATGATCAGGGACTATTATGGATTATGTCAAATGTAAAAGACATTTATTTAAAGCCGTAGTCGTTATTTGTGCCTTCCTCGACCCCATGGCACACCTGAACAGTAAGTATGCTATGATATGTCCCCTTAATAAGTGACGATGGTGGCAGCACAGGGGAATACCACAACAAAGGTGTTAAGCCAAAATGAAGGTGTTATTATGTGCCAGTAATATGCATATTTATATTTTCAAAGGTTTATTTCAATGTTACAAGTTCAAAAGCATTTAGAGCAGTTAAACTTGCAGCATTCTACAGGACTTTGAGGTATTAATTAGCAGATAAACTTCCAAGAGTACTTTAGAAAGTTTATAGACCAGTCAATGCAAACTCCAAGTTGTCATTGTAAAAGAAAACAAGGTCACTCAAAACCACAAAGTTCAGCACTTGTAAGGACTCGGTTCAAGTAGAAGTTGTGTAATCGAGTTCTACTGAATAATGTTCTATAGAAAAATGTAAAAATTGATAGGTTAGTTAACTTGTTCTAGAACGCTTAAAGCATTATGTTTTATAGATTGACAGGTTGGTAAACTGTGTTCTACAATATTTGAGGAAATATTAAGTTGATCAAATATTTTAGTAGCTTGACCAAGTATGTTTTGAAAAACTTTACGTTCTGTGTCCTATAGATTAGTTCAGGTACTGAATTACATAAAAAGTGAGTTTATTGCCTGTGTTCCGGAAGACTTTATCTGATCCTACATTCTCATTGTCCAGGTTCTGCATCCGTACATTTCAAAATTATCAAAAACATTCTAGAATACGTACAGTAACGGTACTACATTAAATATATAAGTAAATTGGTCAACTGTGTTGACACTGGTTTAACTCTTGATAGTCCCTTCAACTTTTTTTTCATGGCATACTTCCTTTGCATTGGTTTTTTCATGCTTCCAGTAAAATCAAATATTATCATTTATTGGTTAGTGTAAAATAAATAAATTTGTAACAGCTAACTTGTTTATTTATAAGTTGCTTTATTACTAGTTAAAGTAAACAATACAGATAAGTTTAGGCCTTGACTTTGGTCTCATGATGATCTGTATTCTCAACAGCCCTAGAGTTCACATTAACTTCATTTTGTATTAAGATTGCAACCTACAAGCAATCCGTTCACTAAGACAACTTCACTTTCCTGATTGCGATCTGAATTTATATCATCAGACTAATATTGAGTATAATCAATCTCTTCAGAAACCCTGTCATCATTTGAATCATCAACATCATCCAATGATGTTTCCATTTTCACAAGTCGTCCTACACAGCCCCCTCCATTTTTGTCTATCCCTAGGTTTTTCCTCTGTCTTTTCTACATTCCTCTTCTCTCCACATCCTTCCACGCTTGGTCCACTTACCTTCCTCTCGGTCTTCCTCTTGATAATCTTCTTTTTTGACCTTTCTCCAGTGCTATCCTCGTCAATCTATAATATCCCATCCTCTTTAGATGCCTCATCCACTGTATCCTCCTTCTTCCCGTTGTCTCCTGTAGTTGTATCACTTTCAACCTTTCTTGGATTATTTAATTCCTTATCTCTTCTGTTAATATTCTCTAGTCCTCTTAAAAACCTCATTTCTGCTGCCTGTAATCTGCTTAAACCATTTTTGTCATGTCTACATTTCTGCTCCATATAATAAGATTGGTTGATATTTTCAAAAATTGCTTATTGATTGAATTATTACTCAAAAGTCTTATCAGTTTCACCTGGGGCAGTGTGTGCAGATTGAAGCATCTGTAATATTTCGTCCTGAAGTAGTCATTTTGTATTGAAAAGCCAAAAAGTAAAGAAAAACGAATATTCAATGTTTTTAATACCTAAATAGTCTTAATATTATACCTAAGACGCTTTAATTCAACTAACATTAATAATATAGGTTACCTGTCAATGACAGAATGATGACATAATAAAAACTATATACTGCCGTAATTCATTACACAACATTTTCTTCAACAATCAGTATGTCTATTCGATAGAAGGGAATTAAAGATTTAAAATTATATCGCATACAATATTCAACATTATATTTTTCGATAATAAAATGGCCAAAACCTAATACAATGTCCTATGGACATAATCAAGCAGGAAGTGAGTGAAATACCAAGCACATTGTAGGATTGACTAAGATCAGCCCTGCTATGGCATAAACACATTTATATTAAGACGCTGATCATAGAGATATGGGTGAATATGAGGGGCAAATGAGTTTGATAATTGTAGTAATTGTTACTAATTAAGATCGACTGTTCCTTAGAAAAAGCCACACAGCCAAGAAAACTATGAGACCTACGGCTCTATGTGAAATTCAAACCATGTAGTATTGGTTTGATTTTCATGTAACTTACAATCCTGATACTCAATTCTCTTCTTTATACAACATTCAGACGCTGACTAAGATCAAACACAGACACCCCAGACTTCTCTAGTAGTATCCACTTTGATGTCAACCATTAAGCAGATGCCATGTCATATTAAGAGGACCAAGAACAAATCTCCACAGTACTTTGTTCCCTAGTATCTGGGTTACAGCACTGCGCCACTAGTACATAGAGTTGACTTTTGTGGTAGATACAACCATGACATTAGTGACTTACTTATTCTTCTTTTAGTATTTTATTTCTATTAGCTTTGACAGCTTCACAAGGGAATTGTCTACAAACAGATAACAATATGACGACTAGTGGCCTTCGAATCATACCCTCTTAGCACCTTTTCAGATAAGTACGAGGTGATAAATTTGACAGAAAATGGTATTATTTTACATAGTGGTGTATAAAGTACACGGCAATATATCTGTATACCATTTGAGGTTAAGTTGAGCATTTTCTAACTGAAAGATAAAAAAAAAAAAAAAAAAATGGATTGGAGTCATTTATTTATAGTAAATATTGTTTGTCAAAGATCCAAAGTTATTTAGTGTTGTGTGTTCAAATCAATTTAAGACAATCTTGTATGATACTGACTCTTCAGCGCTGAATACACTAAAGAGATTTTATGAACAGTATAATTTGAACTTGTTTAAATAAAATAAACACTTTTTTTCTATTAAAATACCATAGCAATATTCTATAATATAAAACCAAAAAAACTCACTGTTAGTGTATCCAAAGTCATCTTCTTCCTCTGGGTCAGCTTCTATTTCCTCTTTTGTCCGTTTAACATTCCCGGCACTAGCACGATATATCTGAAAAAGTAAGTTGGCATGTAAGAAAATAGTTTGCATTGTCAAACCATCACAGTAAAGATTCAGGAAGGTAAATTCAGGTCAAATCTTTAAGGACAGATAACAGCAATAATAGAGGTCAGTCTAAGTGTAGCACCTGGCCAGTTATATAGGAGTGGTTCTAATTACTTCATCAAATATGGACAGACAAAAGATTTATATCGCTTTAACGCCTTAAACGTTTTAAGAAACAAGCACAACCTTGTATGCCAGAACACAAGCCTGAAGGCTCATCATGAGTAAATATCAAACCAACAAAAATCATTTTCTCAGAACACAATACAATTGTTCTGGTCTTTGATGTTCGTGGTGAGTTTAGCTTATCTGTATAGTGATTCGTGGTTCCTGGTCCCCCGTACTTGGTGGAGTTGGAAAACCACATTCTGTTGGATAGGTTGAATATTTCTTCTATTAAATAAACTATTCTGTCAACTATTGATAATATTTTCATATTTTGTTCTTTGTATTTTGTATTTCATATTTTGTTGAATATTTTGTCACAATTGTATTGTTTGTGATATTTTATAAGTAGACATAACTTTATCAACAGTCGACCATAAGCTATAAGCTTGTAGATTTTAAGAATAATTTTTATAAATTACAATGGGTTGATTGGAGAAAAAAATTATTTTTAAATGAAGGAATGTTAAGGTAGTAACACCTGCAGATGACAGGAGATTCATACCTGTCGAAACGTTGTCAAAACACTTGAAGCGTTGGAAATCTCCGACAATTTTACCAATCATTGTATTACATATCATTGGACCTATTTTATTTTAACTAAGCTGTCACATTCGTTTTCAAATTAGTGCTCAATTTACCTCCGCTCCCTTTTTGGTGTAGATGCGGCCCTCCATCTCTCGTGTGTCTTCTTCATCGTCATCACTGTCGCTGTCTGATGAGTACTTCTTCACTGAAGCTTGGCGCTTCGGCTGGGATTGGGGAGGCTGAGCTTGTGGCTTTGGCGCAACCCTCTTTGAGGATCTACGGTCTTGGAAACTCTGCCTGCGGCTGTCAGTCCAGCCATCCTGCAACACACATCCTTACTTTTGCTAAAGCTGTCTAAGTTTGGGATAACTTCCTTAGACACTATAAACTTTGGAAGACTTTTTCTGAGAGTGTCACACCAGCCTTCTTCAAATGTAGATCCTTTTTAGTAAGTCTAGATTTGTTTTTAGGATAATCCTCTTAAGGGCTATGTGATATCAGATGATTTATTTGCAGATTTCGGAACCAGCAATACTGGAACATAATTATATTCATTAAGGCGGCCATTTCACTTCACAAAAAACGTGGGTTTGTATATAAAATATTAGGAATGTAAAAATGTTCGAATCACAACACATAAAGTGTTATTTGATGGTTGAACAACTGTTTTGGTAGACCATTAGTTAGTTTTTGTAAAAAATGAGTTTTTAATATTATCAAATTTAAATATGTGAAACTTTAAATGTAATTTTTGGCAGTTTTAAATTAAAAACTCGTGATATTAACTTAAGGTCCATTATATTGGACCTTCAATAATCATACAATGATCACTATAATAACATACACCGACCGTAGAGTTGAAATAGAAAAGCATGTTTTGGTTCACTGACAGTAAGATTGTCTCACTATTGTTGAAATTCAGTGGACCCCACCAAAACTATAGGGCTGTCGACTATTAAGAGGTGGCTTCACTATTTGGTAACGGCCACCTTACGGGTTGGGTTCTGGATTATGATAACTTTATATTTTTGCTATCTATATTTAATATCTATTGACTCTCCATGGTTTATATATGTTACCCCCCCCCCCCATATCCCCACTGCTGTTACATTGGTCCTACCATCTTCATTCTCACATGACTCTTGACAAGCTATTTTGATTAATAATTTAACATATTTATTTGAGTGTACATGTGTATTAAATTATCAGATGATTGTTTCTATACACATAGGTCTATTTATTATTTATTTTATTTGAAATAAGTTGAAATGTCATATTTAAAGATATATGTATTTCCATTGTTGTATTTTCTATTTTACACATATATGTCCTCCCATCATTTTCTTTTACAAACGTTTTATTATATTTATATATTTTAGTGTTCATATTTTTGTTCAGTTAATCATATATCTAATATAATCTATATTTATAAAAGAGGATGTTTGTATATAAATATATATATATATATGTGTGTGTGTGTGTGTGTGTGTGTGTGTGTGTGTGTGTGTGTGTGTGTGTGTGTGTGTGTGTGTGTGTGTGTGTTTGAAGTTTATGCGCTGCCAAACCATCCAACCATGAATCCAACCATGCGATCGCCATGAAACTTTAGGATGTTGTCCTGTATACTCCCAAGATGGTTTCTGTGAAGTTTGATGCAGATCCGTCCACAGGGTCCCCCCCACGGGCTCCTAAAGATCCCAAAGATCCCATGTTATTCAAATGGAGAATCTGAATTGTTTACAAAAAACATATGACTGTGTGGTTTAATGTAGTTTAACATGCCATAAGCAGATTGAAGTTCTCACAACAACAGTACTGTATATGTTTTGATTTATTGTAGTTCTACATTTCACCTTGAGAGTGTAGCATGGTTTTTTTCTATAATTCTTTTTATTGCTTTATTTTGGTATGTCAATGAAAAATGAAAGACGAGACAACGTCCGCCGGGTTCAGCTAGTATTAGATATATGATTAACTACTGTATTTGGTATTACTAAATTTTATCTCATATGAAAAGTTCTACTACAGTAGAATCTCGGTTATCCGAGTCCTGATTTAAACGAGCTTCTGGATTAACAGAGCTAGTCATCAGACGATGAAAATTAAACATAAAAATATTAATACAAGGAAAACTATAGCCCGGCACATCATATAATCGTTTTACAAGTAATCAATGCCTCTATTGGCTGTTGGTGCTAGATTAATGCGCTGCAGGACCGTCACGAGACGTATTTATGATATTGTACCATACTATAGGAATAATTTTCCCACCCAAGTGCATTCATTCATGACACATTACCAACTGACACCATCGGCTTAGTTGATTGCTCTCGTACTAAATGTGATTGTTTAGTAATACATTTTGAGAAGGATCAGCTGATAATCACCGGCTGTTCATTTGTCATTGGGCTATTAATTAATGACACTTTCTAAGGAATAGTCGGCCTTAGTTTGTAACAATGACTACATTCGCTCATCTACACTCATCACACTCATTCGAAATCCATATTCGCCCATATCTTGACGATCGGCCTCTTATGAATAAATAAAATAAATAGTGTGTTGACTTTCATGATTTTACAATACAGTATTTAAAATATTGTTGTTACTGTTATTAGTGGTATTGTTCAATATTTTATTCAATGTTTTGATATGAGAGGTAAATGGTTGACAGCTGCTTATAACAAAATTGAAATGATGAATCAATTAATGTTTTCGTCACCAATGTCTATGACAAATGTAATATTGATAAAATAACTTTGTTCCGTTAAAATGTTGAATGGTTCCCTGTACTATTTAGAGACCAATGCAGATTGCGTTAAACGACAGTATAAATACAATAATTTCGTTCGGTAATCAGATTTAACAGTACCCTGCACTTAAAACCAAAATGAGAATACTACCGTGGACCGTACATAGATGAAATAATACAAAAGGTTACGTAGTCAACAAATGTAACGTTAGAGGAAATTGCCCATCCAAATCCTATGGACATTACATTAGAATTTTACTATTAAATTCTATTACTGTAGTTTTTTACAGAATGTTGTAGAGTTTTAAAATGGAATATTTATTTCCAACTTCTTCTCATCCTGCGGTAATACAACTTTTAAAAGACAACTTGATGTTCCTACTTTTTTACAGGACTGTAACTACATTTACACTATTTTGCGTTTTTTTCTTGTAACAAACTAGTTTTGTACTTTTTTCATGGCTTTTATATTATTTTTACCATAACCTCCGTATTATGCGTTTTTATGTATCTGAGGTGGTCTTGGTCCCATTTACCTCGGATAACCGTGCGTCAACTGTACTATTAAATATAACGGCTAAAAATGATTCATTTTCAACCAATAAAACTGGAAACTTGTGCATCAAGAAAAAAACTGAATAATCATCTTTCATATAGAAATTTTTCTCCAAGCTATCTTTCATATAGAAATTTTTCTCTAAGCTATACAGTACTAGTAACATAAAAAAGAATTAATTGGGAAATAAATAAAATTATAGACAGTACTAGTTTTATGTTTGCAATAAAATTTAGTAAAACAACCTTAGTTTTTATCCTCAATTTCTATAAAAAATATATTTTAATAAATATTTTTTCATGTTTATTATTTCAATATAAAACTGTGGTATATGCAAGGCATATTTCTTGAATTCCATATTTAATTGTTTTTGCTTGACAAATGACATATTACCTAATATATTTATGCTACAGTTTTGTCAGTTTTTTTTAACACTTGCACAAACATGTAAAAATTGTCTGTAGAATATTTACACTGAGCTGTGGGGTTTGTCTTGGCTTGTGAGCAGCCACTTTTATGTTCATACATTTCTAAGTTTTCTTTTATTTTATTTACATCTTCATTTATAACAGTTTCATATTTTTTACAATATTTCTACAGTTCTACATGCTATCTACATAAATTACTCAAATTGTAATATTCTTTTGAACTTAACCCATTGGCGATTTGCAAAAGTGCCTAAATGAAATACAGTATTACCAGAGACAAACAGACAGACCAAAGCAATGAATTTGCTGTACACACGAGCCTGTGCTGCTATCTAACGGTGAATGGTCTCAAACAAGCGCTCGGACAGGTGTACTAGAAACAATTAGCTCAGTCATTAGTTACTTGAGTATATGCTGAGGAGAGACAGAGAAAGAGGGAGACCGCTGGCACTACCTGTGAAGATAGACAAGAACTAATGTCATAGTACAGATAAACTGGCTTGCAACCATCTCAATGGACAGTCTTAGTGTTTCCACAGTTAATACAGTTTCAATAGTATTACGTTAACATTTGAATATATCGTTTATTAGTTATATAGCTAAACATATGCACTCTTTAACTAAGGCCATAATGAGAAAGTAGAGTGAGGCGGTTACCTGATGGTTGTTTACCTGGATGAGCTCAGGTGTGGGAGTGCGCGCTTCTGGGATGGGATAGGGAGTGGCTTTGAGCAGTTCGCCTGTGGGCGAGGGGGGAGCCGGAGCACGCTTCCTCGCCGCTCCCTCCTGTTCTCCATCTACACTCTACAAAACAACACCATAAAAAGAGGCTACAGTAATGGCGATTTTCAATAGAGCAAAGCAAACCATAAAACATCTTATTTTATAATAAAGGAGTTCCAATACATTTTTAAAAAATTATATGGTATTTATCTTTTAACATTATAAGTCATATTATTCCTTTTGTTTATGAACATAATTAATTATAACTCCTTGCAAAATTTAGTTTGGTTTTGTTGCTACTAAAATCTACCACAGTCGTCAGCCGTTTTTATCTGTCATTGGGAATCCCTCCAATGCGCAGAATGACCCTTTACTAACTCGCTCACCGAACAGCTGCTGGAGTGGTTACCTCAACTACTAGTCTCATATACTTATTGTAATTCTTGTAATTTTCAACACTATATCTGTTTCTACTGAGTGAGTTTTTATTTTCTAGTGCCTGCTACTTCCTAGACCATGTTGCTGTACTGATCGACCGGCTACCCTAGACAATTCACTGCAAGAGACAACTTGCTTGGCCAACTGGATCAGGAACTCTTGAACTAATTTTGGCAGGTATTAGTAGCACCACTTTTATATTCACAGTTGTTATAAAATGTGTTTTTATTCACAATGAATTTTACACAGCTTTTGCAGTTTAAAACATATGTCATGTAACGAATACTTATTATACATACTTATTCAAGTAAGAATCTAATTCATTATACATCATATTAAGTAGCAAATGAATTTACCACAGTTGATACAGTTTCAAGCTAAATAACAGATAGTACAATACCATTTTTGTTTGATATACAGATTCCTATCATATATGATCCTATCATATTGTGACATCAGAATCGTTGATCTGATATATTAATATTTAATAATATTTTGAATACCAGATCCTGTAAAGCCCTAAAAATACATATGCATTTACAAAGTTTAACTTTCTCAACTTGAGCCAAGAAAATAATATTAATTCATCTACAATGGGACTTAACTTTTGAAAACTAAACCAGCGTGATTTTTTAAAGTGTGGACGTTTTCAGATCAGATTTGCGGCACAGTATTCTTAGACACCTTTAATTTGAAGATCTAGTTCAAGACTTTCTCCAAACTCCATGCTTGGAAGTCCCCCGATATGGCAGAATACCGGACTTCAGAATAGTTCTTTATCTTTAATCTTCTAGGAAATATCGGGCCAGTGCGGGACTAAATTAATGTACACCCTATATATAAAACAATGTTAAGAAAGATTCCCGAATTCGAAATGATTTACAAATCGTATTGAGTAATACATACATTAATATATTGGATCTATTATCAAACTTAACGTAACACAGGATACATAACTCACCCATTGCACCAAAGACTGTACAAGAAAATGTACAGGGTTACCAGCAGCTCTGATAACGTCAACAGCTCTTTCATGACTGGCCGTTCTCAGGTCGATGCCATCCACTTCCAGAATACGGTCACCAGTCTGTGCACAAAATAACAAATTAAATATTAACACTGATAAATATTTAAATGAAGGTATTTCACTCCACTCTGCTTATCAATGTTAAAAGCAGGATTACACAATTTATTTGTTTAACACTAAGACACTGGCTAGATCAAGAATGGCTTGTGAATATATGGGCAAATATGATTTGCAAAAGGACTTAGTCAACATGAAATCTTTGATAGTAACTAGGATCAACTTTTCCTCAGAATTTACCCCAACAGCCAGGGCAACAAAGTACACGTGGCTCATTGTGGAATCTGAACTAAAAAGGGATGTTTTATTTTACCAGGTGAATTTAGGCCTAAAAATGCCTCTCTTTAGTTATATCAAGCACTTTTATTTCATGTAAAATTTACAAATATATTTTGCTTGCATGCATAAAGTTTACTATGATTCATTAAATATGTGAATTAGAGTTTGTAATACATTCCACTTTCTATTTAGATTAAAAAAAATAAATTAAAATCAATAAATTAAACTGACTTAACAGCACAATAGCAGATCTAACATAAAACTTTGCTACACATGTATAGCATTCAACTAAAATTGTGAATGCCAGCAGAGACTCATTTTTAGTCAATAGCATAGTTGATTAAAGCCTAGCTTCATGTGCTAAAGGTTCTCAGTTCGATTCCAATCAGAGTCATAACAAATTTTGAAAGTAATCAGCTGATAACCACCGCCTGTTCATTTATCATTAGGCTATTATTAAGGAATGGCCAGCCTTAGTTAGTAACAATGACTACATTTGCTCATCTACACTCATTGTACTCATTCAAAACCCATATTCGCCCAATTCTTGACATTCAGCATCTAAATAATAAATAAAAAATAAATAAATACATCATCAAGTAACTGCATGTGAGACAGACTTTGTCACACATGCACTGTCTGCACGCCATTTACCATAGGTTTATGTATATTTCTATTTTGTGTTAACATTATGTTGGGTATAATTTTACTTGTCTGTAAAAGCATTATTATCATGTCCGCACTAGCGGTGCAGTGCTGTAACCCAGCAACTTGGGGACAAAGTGTTGTGGAGATTGTTAACTATTTATTTATATTTAAGACGCAGATTGTCAAGATATGGGCAAATATGTATTTTGAATGAGTGTCATGTTATATTTTTTTTTTTTTTAAGGAGAGGCCGATCTCCTCCTTAACCTTACTCTGACTATTCCCCATAGACCATTGATCTGTGCGAGGAACTTATTCAGTCAGAGTAAGGGGGCGAACCTGTACAGTACAAGGTGAATATTACTGATAAATCTTTTCAGTCTAGGCCGGATTCGAACCAGCGCTATCTCTAACCCAAGCTCAAAGTCCTGACGCCTTAGACCACTCGGCCACCGGCTCGCCCAAAGACATATGCTTTGGTGCTCTTAATACCGACATGATGTCCACTCAGTTGTTGCCATAAATGTGGACACCACAAGTCTGGGGTGTCCATGTTGGGTGGTAGATAGTGTCCGGAAGTTGAATAGGATAGGGAACTGAATAACAGACTTGTCAGCTTACAGAAAATTAGAAAAACTCCTTCTAAATCTGTAGGTCCTTTAGTGCCCTGGCTATTGGGCTATTAATAAATAGTTCTTTCTGAGGAACTATTTATTAATAGTTCATAATGCCTAACCTTAGTTAGTAACAATGCCTACCCTCGTTCATCCACCCTTGCCACAAAGGTTAGTCACTCATATTTGCCAACATCTCTACGATTGGTATTCTTGGTTACAATCAATAAAAACGATTATTACCTTGAGTTCATTGGTGCGTCCAGCAGGGCTCTGGGGCAGTACATTCTTGATGAATATTCCGGATATAGCAGACCCACTGTCAGGACCTGCATTGTATAGATCTACCTGCAAGCACATACCAACCTGGCTTAGATTAGACCATAGGAAAATACTAATTAACAAATTGACATGCAAAAGTGTACTTGTGAATCTACATATTTAAAATTCGGGATAGCTAGTAGCTAAACAGATTAAGACATTGAGATTTTGTACCTAAGTTAAAAATAGTGCAGGCTCAAATTCCGTTTTTTTTTTTCAGTAATATTCACCTTGGACTGTACTTATTTTCCCCCCTTACTCTGTTTGAAAAGATTCCCGCATAGATCAATAGTCTATGGGGAATTAGCAGAATAAGGTTAAAAAGGAGATCGGCCACTCCTTTTTAAAAAAAAAAAACTGGTATTTTTTTCACTGAGGTTCTGAGGCTACTTTTTTAAATCGAAGGAAATTTAGCATAGGATTGAATGTCAAAACCCGATTTTGAACTTAAGCTTTCAGTTTTTAAAATAAGATTGATTTAAATTTTAAAGAGTTATGCAGGCATTAGGAAAATTTGGTGTTGAAAATAGCATTAGGAATACCTTATAACAACGTTAGAACACGTAGTATAAAAATCCATTGGTGTTAAAAGAAAAAAGTTTCTTTTTGTTATGATATTATTGCATTTAATCAGTTTATCTTTAGTTTATGCAAATTACTAAAGATAAACTAATTATATATGCATAATATAATTATCAGTTATAATTGGGTTATGCAAATGAGTTCGGAAGAGTTGACGGAAACTTTTTGTTTTGAGCTGTATCCTACTGCTTATACACAAAGTAAAACATTGATTCAAGACTCAAAGCTGTAGATTTATTTTTAATACATAAGCAATTATACATTTTTCATTTACTTTGGAGATGCTATAAATATCCCTGTGAAAACGAAGGCCGAGGTAGTCAAGTGAGGTTAAAGGCAGAGTCGCCTCATGAGGCTGAAGACCAGTCTACAAACAGGGTTCCCTAGCAGGCCGTGATCCTCTCCCCCCTTCCCCAGACTATAAGGTGTAGATAAAGTGAAAAGCTAGTATGTTGTTTATGAAACATCACAAATGATAAAATAAAATGTCTATAAGTTGGGATGAAAATTTAGATCAAAATGTTTTCAACTTCATAGTTGTTATTACCAATAATAACGAAACACTAGTAGTAGTAGAATAATACACAAATTATTGTTACATATTAACAAAATAAAATAACAAGTTGAAAATCAGCTCAACCCTTATTGAGTTTAAAGGATTTGTTATTTTAATTATAACACTACTCTCAGAAACGTTTCTTGAATTTGTACATATGTATCAGTATCAGTATCGCCAATAGCAGAAAAACTTAAGATTTTTTTTCAAATACTACAGTTGATGGGAAAAACAACAGCTAAATTTTATCTATTTAAAAAAATACAACATAACAGGCTTTTGTCCAATTACATTGAGGCATTAAAAATCCGAACTATAATGGAAAGTCCATGCTATAACAAAATTGGAAAAAATGCACCTTGTTTCTAGGTGTCAAACGAGGCAACTCGACCTCATTTTTAGCTTGTATAAGAGATAATTTTGTGTACTTCAAAAACTTGAGTTAATAAAGTGAAAATAATCAAATTGAAATGTAACAATTTCATAGCATCACCAAATGTTTCTAATCTGGCCATTTTTTCCTCTACGTACCTTGCCACCTACAATACTGATGCCCAAGCTGCAATTGGGCTCCCTCAGCACTCGGACCGACCTCTCGGGGCCCCAGTGCTTGGCAAGTAACACGGATGACTGTGACTGTGATGCTGAAGGATTGCTAACTGTCATGTTGCCAGTCACTGCCTCTGTTTCTTGACCAGTACTGGCTGACCTCAGCAGCTGACCTCGCCTCAGCAATGTTGCTGCCGACGTTACCTCTACCTGTTATCAACAATAACAGTACCAGATGTTCATAATTTGACAGATATGGTTTAAGTCATCACTTAAACGGGAAGATAAATTCACTAGAGGACAGAATCGTCATACAAATTCAGAGATTTTCAATGGCGTGAGCACATTTATCAAATCTGGGCAAAAGAAGAAATAACCCCTGGCTTTGTACACACCAAATTAACTTGTAAAATATTACTTATACTTTTTTTATGGCACTATAAGTAATGCCAACCATGCAAATCTAAGTAAAAACAAATGCAAAATAGAAACTGAAAAAAAGCAATTCCTTCTTTCAAACTTTCCAAACAAAGTCATCATAAATATTTCAAAATGTAAATCCTCTTAAGTTCCATTGGTAAAAGTATCACAATAACTTTTACTACAAACTTCATTCCTATGCAATAAAGCTATATGGCATCGCAATAAAACAGTATGTTATCACTTTAAAGTTATACCTAAACAGGTTCTAATAAAAGGTCATGAACAGAACTATGATTCAACATTATAACAAAATAGCATTTAACCCTTTGAGGAGAAATCATGACTACTGTCCTGACTACTACTATCTACCTGACTACTACATATTGTAGATTAGCGAGTGGCTAATAAAATTACAAGTACAGAATAAAAATGATTTTATTAACTATTTATATATTATTAAATGGCATCAACTAAATTCTACAAATAAAAATAATAAATTACACATTACTTAATATTTATGAGGAGATTAGTAGAACTATCTTAAGTAAAATAACCTAGACGCAGTAATTAAAAAGGCGCCAAATGTATCAACAAAGAAAGTGAGTTTCACTACCCATTCTAGTGGAGAAACAAGTGACTAGCATCTTGTGAAAAAATAAATACTGTAACAGGAGTAGCTGTACTGAGAAATTTCGGCACAGATAGTGTGAGTACCAATATAGCCTACATTCAAACAAATATTTATTTTATAGGGATAAATGAAATTATTGATGCTTTGAGGGTCATGTTACATAAATATATAATGTATTTATTTATTTATTACATTCCAACGGTCAAGACCATTTTATAATTGATTCATTTAAGCAAGAAAATGAAGAACAGAACATAGAAAACAGCTATGTTCTATGCTAATTTTCATTTAAGACACTTGCATGGGCTTCCTTCGGATGGACTCCGTGCTATCCTTGAACATGTCAATGATGTCTCCAAATTCGTTACCAAGAACTAGCAATCTTGCTATGGGACTATGATAGTCATATCCACAAGTATAGTAACACCTGACAAATAACTCTCGAGAACAGGTTCTAGTTGGTATTCGGAAGTCCACTTGTGCAAGTAAGGCAGAACAATCAACCTGTCCATTTACAAGTTTATGGAGGAAAACCACATCACCAACATGTAAGTCCTGTAAATGTAGGTCAGCCAGTCACAGGGATGTCACGGTAAAGGAAGCCTTGGCCAACACCCATAAGCCTGAGGAACTTCTTCTGGATACCTTATAGTTTGTATATGAGCCCACGATGATAAGGTGACCAGACAAGGCTGGCATATTCCAATATATGTCGGACAAAATAGCAGTATAAGGTCTTGAGAGCTAAAGGGAAAGTTAGACCGCTGGTGGCACAAAACATGAAATCTAGTAACTGGTTTGCTCTTCTTTATTTATAATCAACATGTTCATCAAAAGTTAATTCCGATGAGAAGATTATAATTCCGACTGACACCCAAGTCACTTCAACTCTCTTCAAAGGTTGGTTGGATATGGTGTTTTCTGCCATTTGCGGTGTACGAATTCTGCCAAAGATCATTTTGGGGCGTTCAGGAGCATGTTGTTGTAGGATCATGAATAGCCGAGAGGCTAGCCTGTAGGCGGTCTGTATCATCCTGATTTGCGACCTCAACAAATATCTTTACATCGTCTGCAAACAAGAGAGCCTCTACAATGATTAATTCCTATATATCATTGATGAAGGTTATAAAGAGGTAAGGGGCTAATAATGAACCCTGGGGAACCTGATATCTGTATAAATTCTTGTGAGGTGCAGGGGGGCAGTTTCACCTTCAGGCGCCGTTTTGAAAGGTAGTCTTCTATCCATTGGAGAAGTTAGAAAAGGACCCCATATGCTCTTAATTTGGTGATAAGGATAGAATGAGCGACCCTGTCGAATGCTTAAGCAAAGTCAACAAAGGCTACATCAAGTTGTTTTCCACTTTACATAGCAGACAGAATACTGCTCTCAAATAGTAATAGATTAGTGACAGTAGTAACTTTGAGGCTGTGAATCCGTGTTGACTCTGACTAATGAGTGGTCTCAGGAATGGCGAGTCTTGAGAGTACTAGAGACTCAAATACCTTACCAACCACTACTAGGATGGTTATGGGTTTATAATTCTTGACTTCAGATGCATTGCCTCCCTTCAAAATAGGAACAACATGACCTACCGTGAGGATGTCCAGAAAAATTCCTTGCTCTAATGAGCAATTGAAGAGAAAAGAACGTGGTTCTGCAAGAAGCGTATGACAGTGATATAACAATGATGGTGGGATGTTGTCATGACCAGCACCTTTATTAATATTGAGCTTTTCGAGACTCTCAAAGACTTCAGCAGGAGTACATCTGATAGACTAACACAGAGTTATTTCCAGATGTGAAAGAGAGAGGAGATTGGACAGGTTTGGAAAATACTGAAGAAAAGGATTTGGAGAACATATCCGCCATCTCGTGAGGATCGTTGGTAGTGTTGTTGTCTAGGGAGAGCTGAGAAGGAAAGTCAGGCGATTTGCAGCTTGACTGAATGAAGCTCCAGAAGACGTAAGGATTATTGGGCATAGAGTTACCTATATGATCTAGATAACTTTTGTACAGGTGTGGCTCAGCGCCTTACATTGGTCACGTAAATTACTGAACTCAAATAGTCTGAGGGTTGAAGAGTTACTTTGTAATATCGGTGCGCCTTTTTCTTTTGAATCGTGAGATTAGTTAGTTTTTTAGTGAACCACTTTGGAAAATGGGATGTTCCAATTCTTTTGATTGGGCTGCAGCTTATACAAATGTCTCCCATCATGTTAATAAGAATGTTGAACTTGTCTCGAATCTCAGTCTGGTCATAAATGAAGCCGAAATTCACCTTGGACAACAATGCAGACGCAGTAAACAAGTCGCATTTTCTGAGGTCAGGACAGGTGGTATATTATTAAATAATTATTAAATTATAGGACAACGATGAAGCTACAAAACATAGACTAGAAATCCAGTTTTTGTCAGATCACTGTCAAAAACGGCTCAAGACATGATTACTCTTGAGCGTAATATTGCTATTAACTTATGACTATTTTCAAGGAAAACAATAAATAAAGAGAAAGGAGAAGAAAGATATATTTTACACCAAAAGAAAAGAATTTGAGGTAGTTATCATGCAATATTAATAATATTTTATCTAAAAAAAAAACTTGACAAGATCAAACACAGATAGACTCCTGAATGAGCATAAATGCTCTGAAGTCATTAATACCATAAAACTAAAAAGGATTTACCAAAATATAAACTTCCTTATGAACATATGCATAGATTAAGTTATTCCTCCATATGTAAAACAAGTGTTCGTACAATAGTAAGTGCCTAGAGGAAGATTATCTTTCCTTAACAAAACTGACACTCCACAACTTGACCACGGGTATTTCAAGAGAGGAGACATTATCATACTTTCAAGTGAAGAACTTGGAATATTACGTTATTACAGCTTACATGAGGAGTGTACATATTTTTACTAACCAATAATATTTTACAATCTTAGTTTTTAAAGAGCTTTATATAAATGAAAACCTTAATTCCTTGAAACTTCTATTTTAGTTGCTTTACTAAGCTCCTGACTTCCAGATTTTAACAATTTGGAGGTCATGATATATGGCACTAAGCCAAGATTTAACCCTCCAGTACACACGTGGTAAACTGTAACACCAGTTCACTGGAGAGTTAATAAGAGGGAAAGGACATCAGCAAACTTACCTGAGAAGACAAGACCACTAATACATCAACCAGGATAGCAAATACAGACACAACACCAAGACAAACGTTCAGTGCCACTGGCACCTTCTTCAAGTAAGAAGAGAGACTGACTCAGCTTAAACCATCAGGAAACTTTTGTACATATAAACTATTTTAAAATCTGTATTTTACTTTGTGAACACCTTCCCTCCTAGCACAAACATTGCACTTACCCAGAAGTTTGTTCCGTTTATTTATTTTGTTAGTAAATATTTAAATTGTCACTTTACATGGGCCTGAGGCCTTTGCCCGAAGTTTATTCAACAGATGGAGTACCAACAGTTAGCTCAGTTGAGGATTAAAACCTTGACCAAACAGTCTGAGGCCTTAACCACTGGGCTCCCACACTGGCAACTGAGCCAATCTCTTTCCTCATCTGGCGAAGATTTTAGTGGCATTGAAGATTTGTGTAATATGTTATTTCATATTATTATATTTGTCATCCTATTGTACCGGGTCGTTTCACCAGTACATTTTTGTTTCTCTTCTCTTTCATTTACGAGGCTGCCTGAGACCGCTCTTGTGTAGTCGACTTGTTACTTTCGTGGCCGTTGGCTCAAGCCTTGTTCTGTTCCATGGTTTCGGCTTTCGGTTCGACAGTTTGCCTGGGTTTTGGTAGTGAGTTTCATCTACCTGTTAACATGGTTAGGTGCGGCTAGAAAGGCAATTAACTCCAGGGTCCTCGAGTATGACTTATTCCCTCAGCCTGCCACCTGGCCATTCTTCTGCCATCCTGACTGTGCTGGCCTGGCCTGGGGACCATGTAATTGAGCCAAGTTGCGCCTCCGCTGCCCTCCTTACAACTTAGGGAGCCTTCTGTCCTCAGGTCAGTCCTTTCAATTTTGTTCCCGGTGGCTGAGCTGGGGGATGAACAGTTTTTAAAAATAAGCCTAGGCCAAAGGAAAAAAAATTATGTTTAAAAAAATCACAGATGAGCAATAAACTTTTCCTGGCCACAGCCATTTAATAGTTATTTTTTATAGAGAAAATGATAGTTACTTATTTTAATATTTAGTTTAGCTTATCATTGTTATTTACTATCTAATTTGTTACTGGGCAATTTCTAAATACTTATCAATTGTATTAATATTTCATTTTTTTTTACTGTTAAGTTATTGAATTGTTTATCTGTGTTATGTTATGCCTAGTTATTAAGTTGGTATTTATTATGTGTATCATAATGTAGTCTGGTAATTTGATAAAACAGTACTGTGCTATATTTTCTTTTTAATTTCTTAATTTTTAAATTTTTTACCGTATGGGGCTTATTTAATAATGTTTACTTTTCTTCACTTCGGAGCTGCCAGGGATTCTGGCTGACTCCCTGGCCTCGGCGGAATCATGGGATGTGGGGGTAAATTGCCGGTTAATTGGTTTTGTTCAAATTTCTACAATTCCATTGTAAATTCTCTTAAATTTTGTCTTTCTAGTAATTCTGCGCATCTATAATGTCATTTATGGTATTTAACGTTTTCCAAATTTGTGTTCGGTATATTATTTTGTGTATAATTTGTACTTCATTGTTTATTTTCTGTTTCATAATGTATTTTCTTTTTTTTTTTAATGTAATTGATTGATATTGTGGACTTCTGCCGAAATTGTTGAATTTATTGGTTATAAATAGTTTTTTTGCTCAGCTGCCGAGTTGTGATTTAACCCTCCAACTGCTGCCCGTGATCCTATTACTTGTCTGGTTTTGAGCCATCCCCAGTACGGCTTCCAGTTTTGGTGGGGGATGGGTCTCACTGTATGTTGTATTAGTCAAATTGTATTTTCAGGTAAGTTGCTGATGCTCTATTATACAATTGGTAACAATTCAATCGAGAGTGAAGGAAAAATTTGTCATTTTCCAAAATTAGGCTAAACAAGTAAATATTAATTTGTGAAGACTACAGTATATTTTAATGTATATTTTAAAACATTTTTAAACAGGCTTCTTTAATAATCTACAAGTACAAGAATAAAAAATGGTTACATAAATTCATCTTATATAATGTGCAACATTTTTTTTCAATAAAGATTTACTCTAATAAGCTTTGCTACAAGTTGTTGCTGAAATAAAGATGTGCTTCTATTGAACACGTCCTGTGAGTTAAAATTGTGCAATTTATCGTGTACAAGTAGTGAAACAGTTGATGAGTGCACCTGTACCCGTGCATCTTGTGCAATGCCTACCTCTTCGTCTTCTGGTAAAAGGACTGTAGGAACTGATATCACTGGTAACAGTAAAGGTACTGTCAACTGAGCAATCGTTAGAGATGATGACCTCCTGCTTTTCTGCATTTTACATGAACATTAATTAGATACGGGTTAAGGCATGCCATGTTGTAAATCATTTACTACTTCTTTTGTCTTATTACGTATTTTACTCGTAAAACACCATCATAGATGCACAGAGCATAAAACATAACACTAGGAGGAATTCTAATAACACATTAAACAGTTAACTAGTCATTTGTTTTAAGTAATATGACTATATTGCCAAACAAATATTGAAATCTCTTTCAAAAATAAATTTCATTGACTAGATTATTTTACCTTGTCGACCAATCTTGGTTTGGAGCTATACACATTACCAACTTATACAAATTCCCTATCTTTCTTATTCTCTAACTTTAAAATAGGTTTGTGATTAATTGTTATATTCACAAATAAAAATGTAAATTAATATGATTGTTTTTTTAATAAATTACCAGATTATAAGCCATAAGTTAAAGAATAAAATCTTCACTGAGATGATAACTATATGTTATCCTGATAGTAAAAAGATTAATTTAATAAATTGATATGAATTTTCCCCTAAGCCACAATATTTTCATCATTCTTATTTTTGACATCAAACAATCTTCTTAAAGTTTATTATAAGTAGATTGGTAAGAAGAATCCTTGTTCTGAGTGAGTAAGTTTACAAGTAGGACCGAGATAGGCTAGCCTCCTGACTCCATAAGAGAATGACGTACATGATAAAAATCCTTCAAGAACGTTATTTCAGTACAGTAAAACCTCAATAGTTTTACACTTTGTGAACTACAAGACTGACAAAGTATCAAATTGTCCAACTAAAAGGAATGTATGGTAAATATAAAAAAACTAATTTTCTAGGGAAATTTTACTATACCTTCTTTATGAATAGTTAAAAATTTAACAAAAATAAAAACAAGCTATGTATTGATGTAGCAGTGTGTGTCCTACTGAATTGGTATGGAGTTATTAAATTATGGACAGTCCAATACTTTAATAGGTTAGGTTAGGTTAGGTTAGGTACAGTAACTGAATTTCCAAAAAATTGGTAATGTTTAGCTGTTATTCACTTTGATATTGGTATTTTGTTGATCTGCACTGGCCTAAACCACACAAAGCCAGCCACAGACATAATTTTTCTATGTAACTTCGCCGCGGCCGGTGTCAAAGTATAAGGGCTGTCGAAGTGTCAAACTACCAAGGTTCTACTGTATATTTGTTTTACCAACTTAGGCGTTGATCACCTCTAAGTTCTCTTGATATACTAGCTCCACAGGAACCCGTCATAATCAGGTAATGAGTCATAGATGAAAATTACAACAATAATATTATTCACTTATTTCCAATGTATCATAGTGGTTCCATAAGAATACAGAAATCAAAATCTATATTATTTTTTGTCAAACTTCACAAGCCACATAACTGCATAAAGTACTCTGACACAAGCAACTACTTAAACCTCATGACAGACTTGTAAAACAATTTATCAATTCTGGGAGCAGCAAGATCAACACTATCTTGTTTTTTATTTTCTTTTTATAATAACAACAATCGAAACAGACAAAATGAGAAAGAATTGAAAATTTTATGTCGACAATATTTGAAGTATTTTTTTGTCTAAAATTATCATACAAAAGAGTACTGAATTTTTTATTTAAATCAGCTTTATTTGCCTACATTTTTTGTGTTTTCACTAAAAATTATCAAATATAATGATTTAGTTTTAAAGAATTTCAAGAGAATTTGAGAAATGGAAGTTCCAGAATATACAGAAGCTTAATGAACTAGGACGTAAATAAGCAAGTAACTTCAATTAATTGTTATATATCCTACACAACAGTACAAAATACATTTAATAAACTAAAAGATAATTCTACAATTATTATCAATAAAAATTCATGATAGCGTTTTCAAATATTAATTTAGACTGGAAATGTAAAATATGAATGTCATTTATTTTCAAACAATTTTAAAAAATATAAATCGTTTCAGTTATCTGTTAAAAATATACATCATCTACGGTATGTTTCAACAATCAAAATTTTAGCAAATTTTTGAAACTTCAGAAGTTCTGTCATGTTAAAAATTATGGATATCCAAGTCTCGACATTATCTACAAAAATAGCACCAAGTTATCTTTTTTTATCTCTCTTTAGAGATGCAAGGAATGCTGGACTGTTTGTCCATCTGATAATCCAGAAAGGTCAAATGGATTTGCTAAGTTTTTTACTTAATAAAAGGTCTTTCAGTCACCGATCGGTATTTTACATGGTTTTAAGTTTTGTAATAAAATACCTTACTTGGTATTTAATCTGGTTTGTCAAATTCACATTGTTGAGTTTGAGTTTTTGTGCAGCAAAATTTCTATTGCTGTATTCTTATAACTTTTGTCAAAATTGAGTAGCAAAACAAACATTAGAAAAGTCTTAAGCCTTGTGACGTCAATAATTTGAATTTACGAGCTTATTATTAAATGTATACTCATTGATGTATTATTTGAAGCCTCATGAGAACTAGACCATGAAATCATAGGTTTTTCTCAGCACTCACACATTTAACTAGGATGTGCCGTTTTGAACAACAGACTTTTCTTGGTCTATAAATAAAATACAGATGAATTATTTATAGAGGGGTCATGAGTGCAGGCCCACGAAATCACTATATTTCCTTGCCATACAGCTCTTGCAATGTGCCCATGTTCAACAAAATGAGGTTTGAAGTCCTGTAAAGGAGGGCGCACAATGAGCATTTTGCCTGGCCCTCCCAATCATAAAAAAAAGAAATGTTCAACAAAAATTAATGCTTCTTTCATTCTTCTGTTGAAGTTAATATTCGTTAATTATAATAATGAGTGCCATTATTCTCTTTAAAATGCTGAAATGGTTGATTCCAAGACAAAAATAAACTGTAGACTCCTCTTAAGAAGAATGAAAGAAGCATTAATTTTTGTTGAACATTTCTTTTTTTTACGATTGGGAGGGCCAGGCAAAACGCTCACTGTGCGCCCTCTTTTACAGGACTCCAAACCTCATTTTGTTGAACATGGCAACATCGCAAGAGCTGGATGGCAAGGAAAGACAGATTTCATGGGCCAGCATGAATAATTCTATAAATAATTCATCAGTATAAAATCAGTCAGCACAAATTCAACAAGAAGTATCATATTTTCAAGTTATAGACAACAAAGACTGAGTAAAATGATTTGTCTAGGATTCAATCAACACTCAGTGTCTAGAGAAAGTTATGTATAAAAGAAAATTATGAAACTCTGCAAACAGATTGTCACAGCTAATATTCTAATTTAACATTAAAGTTGCACGTTTTCTAGTTTAGTAGTTTACGTTTAGCGCCATCCAAAGAAGTAAACATTGGAAATTGTTAACTCTCACAAAGATTAAAAACTATACAAATCTTAATATAAATATTAAAATATTTAACACTGTAATTAACAAGAAAATGGTTGATGATGCTGTAGTTTTAATTTTTTGATGATGCTGTTCTATAGGTTAACACGCAGTATATGTTCAAACTCAGGTTTACATATTTTTAGTCAAACAGTAGACACCTCTGTAAGGAAGCATGAATTTTTTTATCTCAGTTATTAATTTTAACACATTCAATGCTAAGGCCGTATTTTCGTTTTCACCATGTATGGCTGCATGTATAAATTAAAAACTTACCCCAATGGCTGAACATTTTTGTATCAAAAACTTATTTTTGTGTTTGTATAGTGTCAATTTATGACGTTCAGAAGTAGTATGTATATGTGGAAAGCTCAAAATAATTAATTTTTATGTATGACCGTCTAGTCAGCCATCAGCCCCTGGCGAACGGCTTTCCCAAAAAATTAATGTGCAAGATTTTTTACACCACTTTACTTTGTTATAAACTATTTAGTAATATAGGGAATGAAGTAAAACAAATGAAAAAGATTAAAAACGACTATTATCAAGTCCATTTCTAACATTGTTTCACAATTAGTCTAATCTGAGATAAAGTTTTTAAAACATGCTACAGAACACAATTCAGGTTGGTCAGGGTGTTCGTAGAACAGAAATACAGTATTTTTAATTTTTCCTGCTTTGTAGTACACTTTACATCTTTTTTTCTTAATTTTATTACTAATTCTTAAAAAGTAATTAAAAACAGTAATAGAAACTCCAAAAATAACCGTAACTGGAAACTGAAAACCACATACTACTCATAGAAGTGCGGGACCTACCAGCAAGCGAACCCGGCAAAGGCTGGACGAAGACTAATCTAATAATGTGAGTGAGGCAGTATGGCCGACTAGACGGCCATCAGCCACTACCGGTGACGCACGCTTGGGCGACTAGACAGCCATGCAGCCACTAGCAGTCAGACGGCATAGCCGACTTTACGGCCACGTAGCACTGAATATGTTAACAACTAACATTAATTTTAAGAGCAAAATGTTCCACAAACTAAGAAAACTTTCTTAATTTTCCATCTTTCTTTCCAATTTTAACAAATTGTACAGTATTAATATTGTAAAATAAACTGATAATATTCTAATTCATAAATTATCGTAAAAATGGAATGATAACTTCTGCATCTAGATCTAGATCTGCATGATTTAAGTTGTTTCGATTCATTGTATTGTTTCAAGAACAACAAAAATATCAATCAAATCTAATTAATATTTCTTAGATAAACTAATAATTGTTTAGTTAGAAAAATATTTATACTTACGTCAACACTTTGCCCTCTGAAAAGTTTGGCAGATGTTCTTAAATCAGTCCTTGTCCACAGTGGGACTTCGTTGACAGTCGGTTGCGTTGGCTCAGGAGCAAGAGACTCCTCAACTTGTAACACAACCTCAGAGACATCAAGGTTTTCCTTAGAGGAGGGAGTACTAGTTTGGAATCCTGAGGGGGGATCTATCACAGAAGTTCTGCGGCCAACCTCACTGTCACTCCCGACACTCACAACACTGTCCACTGAGAGCGGTTTCTCTAGGTTGGAGGCAGAGTCTACCTCGTCATCACCACTAGTCACTTCTGTTCTGGTCTCACATTCAACGGCCTGATTCACTTCATCGTCCAAGCTATCAGTCCGTCGGCTGTCACAGTCAACAAATGACTCTGGCTCGTTGGTTTCGCTGAGCACACTCGTGGGAGACAACGGGGCACTCGGTAATTGCTGGACACACACCTCCTGGTTGATGTACGGAGACCTGAAACAACATTCCACATATAAATACTTATAGCAGCGTTTTAATCATTGATCAGATTATTATAAATTCTTTTGTTCCGTCTCATTACAATAGTCATAAATTTGGATATATCTGTGTATTAAATTTGATATCAGTAAGCCTAGACTAACATAACGAACTTTGTGACTTGAGAAATATTTTATATCCTAACAGACTTTGAATCTTAACCCTAGGTCTGTGGACACAGACACATGCTACAAGTGTTGTGGAGATAGTAGAGAATAGGTTCTATGATCGCTTTGCTTATGACTGATACAGCATCCGCTGAATGGTTGCCATCGATGTGGACATTACTAGAGAAGTCTGGGGCATCTGTGTTAGGTGGTAATTAATGTCCAGGTGTTGTGTAGGGAAGAGAACTTAGTATTCGACTTTCAATTTGCTGAAAATCGGACAAATATTACAAGGTTTGTATTCCATGTAAAACTGTATGTCCCTTAGTTGTCCAAGCTATTAACTTTCTGAAGAACAGTCGACCTTAACTAGTAACAATAACTAATCTCATTCATCTACACACTCATTCACCCCTCATTCTCAACGATATATATATATATATATATACTCGTATATATATTAAAAATACTAACGAATATGCACATTTCAACTCAAATTTAATACCAATTTACAACAGTCAAATTGAGGTATATGCCTTAAACTAACTCACAGATCTGTGTGTATACCTGCCATATATATCTACAATTTGTGATGTATATATCTAGGAGTTTAGCATTCATCCTTGATTTGCATGTTTAACATGGATTTAATTTAATGAAGTTACAGAAGTAACAGGCGCCATCAGAATATTTGAGAGATTGCAAGAAAACATTTGAGACAAGTGTCGGTCTATTGCGTTAATGTCTTAGGTGACGATAATTGAAGTTTTGTAATGCAGTTTGCCATCTGAAGTCTCCTGGTGATATTATTGTACATAAGTAGTTGGACCATTTGTTTGTAGGAAAGGCTATGAACAAACAAGTCATATAACATTTACTTATTAAGCATTATGTTATGTTTTTGGACTGACACCCAATATAGTTAGCTTGTGACTGACAATGAAGAGTCTTTCCACGTTTACATACTGAAGTCAATTATATATTTTAACAGGATAAATATTAATGAACTAGTATATCGACAATACTCAATATAGTCACAAACTTCAAAATAGCACCTTTTATAATTCATTTTCAAAAAATAAGATGTTAACATTGGTGTGTATAATTAAATAAGCATTATTATAAACAATAAACCATATGTTTATAATAAAACCAAACCGTTCCAACCTCCCAGGCAATTTAGTGTATTTTCCACGTTCATTATTAACGCAGTCAGACTGTAAGTGGGCTGATGACTAGAAACCACCTGAATACATCAAGCATTTAATGCTAACTTGATTTGACCAGAGGGACGACACCCTGAAGGCTCTGATCTTCATTTCAATTAGAATCTTATATCTGATTATAAATTATTAATTGCTGTACATACCTCTTTATTACACTAATTTATAGATTTTACACATACAATTATTGCTATAATTATAAGAATTATTGGTGTAACACATATAATAGGTAGGAAAAGTTTAGGCTTAAGGGCATTTAACTTTATTGTTACAAAAGGAACTGCAAAACAAATTAACGTTACACAGCACAAATTTATTACAATATGTACTAGTAGAATGCAATTTAATAAAGCCGAAGCCTAACAGCTAATTTACACTGACCTGAAAATGATTTTTTTAAATCTGAAATGCTTTGTCAAATTTTTAAATGTAGATGATTTACTAAGTTACGTATGTTATGGTTAATCATTTGTCCAGGGTTAAAATGACTGATTTTAAAGTACTTTTGGTAGTTACTCTAACTGTCGTTTGAGCAAGCTCTGAAAAAAGCAGCAAAATGTTAAATTTTGTATAATTATCACTTGAAAAATGTGGTACTTTTTAGTAGTAGTTTTTTCTATACTGAGTGTAGACGAGAGGACTCATCAGGTCATTTCTCAAGTAAAAAGTTGAGTATGTCAAGGATAGGTTGATTGGCTCGCCAAGTGATATACTAAGGGTGAGTGGAAGAGTCTAGTCAAGTCATGCCTTGAAAGTGGTGGGAGGGTTCATGTCAGTAGATAGTGTTCGATTGCAGTCACTCAGTTACGTTATTTGTATAGTAGTTATACTCAAATCTGATAGATAGTGCTCAAAAGTATACACTGTGTTTTCTGTTAATTTTGTGTTTTTGGCCAATTACTACAAAACAAAAAAGTGTAAATAGTGTATACAACATATGGTCACAGTCATTTTTGACTGTGATATAACAATAACTGTCTTTTTACAATGTGATATTACAATACAGAAGTGCAATGGGCTATAGCAAAACCTTAACTGCCGATGTTAGTCGAATTGGTTTACAGAGCTGACTGGTGCAGCAAACAACTCTGGCCGCTGGGTCCAGCGCACCCTGAGTTTTCATCACCCACAATGGGTTAAATCATATCGTGAGGGTGAGTGAAAGGGAATCTTCATGTTGTATCTCATGGGTGGGTGGGAGGGCTTGTTACTTTTTATGTTATGAGTTGAAGGGCTGGTTACACCCTAGTAATGTATGTAAAGTGGTTGGGAGGGCCTGACAAATTTTATATTTATGTCTATCGCAAACAATCATACAACACTGAATCCATAACACTGAAACCACATTAAAAGAGAGTCACACTAAAACACCTACAAAACAGATAAATCTATGAGAATTACCCCTGCAGAAAAATTACACCTTTAATTGTTTTTTTATTAGTGTTATTTTTTCTGATCATAACATCTAAAAAAAGTAAAATTCAAAATAATAATAAAAAAAAAAACGGTATTTAATACAAAAAAACTAGAATTTCTATATAGCACATTATTTACCGACCCATCCAAGAAATACCCAGAATGTATGGGCAGCCTCCACCACCTTACGTTCATGAATGGGTCAATTTACACGGCACCCATACAGCATTTACGGTGATGATACCCACCCACCACCCATACGCGATTACCACTGCCCGCCCAGTGGTTTTGTATCTTTTATATATTTCTTTAATACACATTCAAACAATACAAATAATAATAAAGTTAAGTCAAAACCATAATATTACCAGAATTAATTTGTTTTATACATTACTCTATTAGGTTACTGACAAATGACATTTTGAACTTAAATTGTTAACTTTCATAATTTTTATCAGCATCACAGAAAGCTTTTAACATGCAATTTCATGCTCTATTATTCATCACAAATATATACGTCTATGATATCTATGAGTGCCCAAGCAGTCAGTTAGTGCTACTCACCGATAGTAGTCAGGGAAAATCCTGAATGCACAAAGAAAAGAAGCGTGTGAATAGCGGTGCAGTAACTACTATAAATTAGTTGTGCTTCCAACTTGCTTTTATCTACTTAGTTTATAAGCAATGTATACTTAACAGTTTTGTATGGTTTATTAATTGCTCAGAATATAATAAAGCACTATATAAGTAGTATAGTGTTTTGATTGAAGACTACCATTTACATAGTCGGAATGATAACATATTTATAGCTTTCCTTATTCATATTGTAAAAATACCAATTCATTTTATGTGAATAGGTTTTTTAAAATATCAGTTGTATTATGGAATCATAGAAATTTCTTTCTGCATTTTTAATTATAATAATTTTTTATATAAATATCATAATACATATATTGTTTATGCATAGTGTATCAAACTTCCTAATCTACAACCTGATTTACACAATTTAACAATAATTTAAGCAAATTTACCACAACTTTTGTAAATTTGATAGCAGATAAAAAAATTATCCTTTGGGTAAAATGGGTTCAACACACACAAGAGATCACTTAATTCAACACTAATCAATACAACTTAATACAACTTAAGTTAATCAAATACAGAATTTAAATACATCATATATAGCTTCCAGTTATTTATTTGTTAATGAAATACTAATTATTAAAATGTTCTAAGCATACATGGTTTATTAAAATAATAACTAACAATAATGGAACATTTTTATTGTTCACCTTCTTACTATTGTAAGTTGCATATAAACTAATTACATAAATTTATTACTATAAAGATCATTTATTTAAATATGGTTAGAACTTTTCAGAGAAATTAAATACACTTCATAGATTGTCAATAAAAAATTCAAAGATTGTATTCTTTTCTAATTTAAATTCAGACCAAAAGTCAGTTAAATTTTTAATGGTGCCCCTTGATCTAATTAGTAAACCTAAAAATATTAATTCATTTGTATTTTTCTTTATAATAATTAATAGTCTTTTGATGTATTTGGAATTTTTCTTGATTCACTTCTCCAGATTATTTCAGGTTATCTGTTGTTATTATTTCAGGTTGTCTGTTGTTATTATTTCAGGTTGTCTGTTGTTATTATTTCAGGTTGTCTGTTGTTATTATTTCAGGTTGTCTGTTGTTATTATTTCAGGTTGTCTGTTGTTATTATTTCAGGTTGTCTGTTGTTATTATTTCAGGTTGTCTATTGTTATTTTCAAACCCTAAGGTCGGATCAATAATTTAGCCAACAGAATAATATCTCTATAGTGGAAAGAATAATTTTCTTCTGCTGCTGTAACTTCTTCAAAAGGCTTTCTCTTTCTGAACTCATCTGTTATTAGTGTTGTAATTATACTTGAGATTTCTGAGCAGGATGTTATAAGAGCTCTGTCTTAGGATATGAGGCAGCATTTTATTGATATAAGTCTAGGTTGTAGAACAACATTAATGTATTAATATGTTCATTAAATGTATCAATCCAACATCTGTATGTACTTTATCTTGGCATATATGTTACATGCGATAGAATCTGTGGTCAAGGTTTTCACAGAATGTCAATGTGTGAATATGAATTCAATGTAAACTTACAACAAATTAATTTTTAATCCAACAACTAGGATTGGAATGTTTGAATTTTCTTACACCACATGTGGTCAATTAGTACAAATAAGTTTACCAAATATGATTTAATTGATAGAAACTATTGTTATTGGATACAGCCCTCACAAAAGAACTGGGTGCATACACAAACCAGAACGCTGCCTTAATACCATCATATTTTCGTAGCAAATAATGTAATATCTGATCAACTCACCGCACACCTTCAAACGCACCCTTACCATACTTTTTGTAACATCGAAATATTCTAGACTCTAAAGAACAACTTAATTAACAAGTGAAGTGAGAGCACTGCTCGAAGGCAGGTGACGGATTCACCTGGCCAAAGATTATCGAAGATTTACGAACTAAAGAATTATAGAGAGAGGAGACAAACAAATATAATATTTTTAATTTTAAGCAACACTATAGAATTCTGTTTATTTGTCGAGGAGAATTTTTTTACAGAAAGATAAAGGCTAGTTTTAAAGAAATTAGACAATTGGTTTTTACAACTTTTATAATTGAACAGACCATTTGATATAGTCCAGAGTGATAAACATCTATTATAAGAGCTTGCCCTAATTGGTTTGTGATGAAGAATAGTAGGTAGAAAATTTGAATATAGATACATAAAATTGGGATTAAGTTTGTGTAATATGAAGATAAGAAATAGATAGGCTAAAGCATTGTTTCAAACAAATGGGGATGGATTTTCAAAACATGCCTCGAACATATATACAGTTTATGCTTCATACAGCTCTTTTTTCCATTTTAGATACACATCTTTTTAATGAGAGCTTTTGATCCATGAACTTACATTATTCTACTTAAACTAAATCGTTCATTTTTATAAATATTTTGCTAATAAGAAACATAAAGTAATTTTTTTAAGTTGATATTAATAAAGCAATACTACATAATTTATTACTTACTCAAATCTGCTTTTAAATTTTTATTTTATTAATATTCAGCCTTTTAAAATGTGCATTGACAAGATATCTAATTGAGTTAAAAATGGAGTAAAACTCACCTTGGAGAGATCTGAGTGATAACGGTGGACTTGATAGGGGCAACCAATGATTCTCCGTGAAGTGAGGACTTGCGGTAATCCAAAGTGGTGGGGGCCGGGACGAACTTGACACTGCACAAGACAAAGTGTGACTGAGTGGAGGGGAGAAGGAGGAAGGGCATGTGTAAGCCTATTAGCTTACTAATTGGATTGGTCAAATGCAAGTACGGTCTTGACCACTTGTAAGGCTGCTGTCTCAATGCTGGCAGACTATGATTCTACAATTGATTCAAAACTGTCACATGTGCTATTTACAGTAATCATAATAAGAGGGCTGTCCCTAGTGTTGACGGCGCCCGGGGCAAAAGAGGTCTTGGTGTCCTCCTCTCTCCATGTACCTAAAATATTTAATGTGATGTAACTTAAATTATGTTAGAATGAGTTGCTGATAGTTAAGAAATAAGTTTGCATTAATTTTTTTTTTTAAGAACACAGAAACTTGATTCTTTTGGTGTGGCAGTCATATCTCTCCGATAGGTCTAAAATAACCAAAGTAGTCTTTTCAATAAAAATAGAATCAGAAAACCTTCTTAGGTTGTATTACACACAAGGACATGCTTGTGAGCATGCTGGTGGGAAAGCTTGTGGCCTTGCTGACCAATTTATTACACCTGAGGACATTCTCGTAGGCTTCCTAATAAATAAAAGTGGGAAAATACTGACAGTCAAAATTATAAGTTTGAAGTATACTGACAGTCAAAAGGCTAGTTGTCTTTTACTTATTGCCTAACTATTCCTTACTTTTTTCCCTTCGTAAACAATTTACACTCCTGTATACAAAGTTAGTTTCCTACTCTCTGGAATACGATTTATTCTCTTTCATTATAATTTCTAAGGCTAATAGTGAAAAAACCAATAATATGCCTACAGAATTAAGGACTAAAATTCAATTAAAAATCACATGGGAAACGATACAAAAATAATTAAATACAACAAGCAAACGGGTAAAAATAACATAAACAAGATAAACATAATGTAGGCATTGGTAGGGAAAAAGGAGACGTGTATGCGAAGTACGCTAAGTTGGCGTGGAAACCTCTTACACGCAGGACATGCTTATGGGCAAGTTCCAAATATAAAACCGATTATATTACACAATATATTACAAGAGAGGACTTGCTTCTGAGCATGCTGATGTGGACATGCTCATGAACAAGACCTTGCGTTCATTAGGACTCAAAACCAAAAACAATTACATTCAAAGTTCTACAAGGATCCATTCTTTAACCATTCTATTCATTTTATACACAGTATAAATGGCATATCACCTTCCAGGAAAGCTCCGCACTATCTTAACAGATGATAATTCCATCTTACCACTCATAAAGAATTGAATAACTTAGAACAGGAATCCTTCCTTAACCGTAAAGCCATTTCTCAATAATTCTCAAACATCAATCTCCGCACAAATCCACAAAATAACCCCAATTCCTTCACTTCATGGCAAAATAGAAAACAAAACACTTTAACCAGATTAGGCTTACAAAGTACTGTAAAACCTTAAGTACAACTGTGCAACTTCCTTCTGTTGTACTTGATAAGGACATGGTAAAGAAATAACAGTTTGTTGATTACTTTGGCGTGAGGCTGGATGGTGGTTTCAGGTGGAATGACCATGTGTTGATAAATAACACCAGAAACAGAAATGCCAGTCCTTCAATGTATCATAATTTTAAACTGTTTTAAAACAAAACCGAGTATGTTACTATCTTAATTACCACTGGAGCTAGCTGAGATAAATGAACTTAAAAAATTCAAAAAGAGGTTTAAAATTGTTTAATTGAACAGTGCTTTTACCAAATACCTAGTTACCTAAAGTGACCTTTTAACAATTCTAATCCATAAAAATCCATATAATTAGTGTGTTGATTCTTAAACGAGAAATAAAATGTGATTGTGATAATAACAATTAACTAATACATCAACAAATAATATCAATGATGTAGCCCTACAGATAGTCTAGGAGTAACATATGTATGTATACACACTATCATAATAATGAATGATAATGGCGAAAACAGGAGTCTTTAGTATCGGGGCAGTTCGCCTTCGCTTTATACGCCGGCTGCCAACCAACAGTGTTTTGACGTTCAACGGCAGCAGCAGTCTGAAAGTATCCACTGAGTGTACCGTCATGTTGTAGACATGCTCTATGAAGAGGTTGATTGCTATTTAATTCCTCGTCGGATATTAGAATTAGTGTTATTTTTAAGGTATTTTCTTTAACCACTTCATCAAATTTCTTCGCAACTTATTCACAAAAATTATGCGCCCCCTTAGGCATGGCGCCCCCTTGGCCACGGCGCCTTGGGGTCAACCGCCCCACTCACGCCCCCCCTTCAAATGGCCCTGATGAGAGGGGTAGGGTTTTGTAGATTAATATTAAGTAATTGTTGAGAAAACTATCCCTACCAATGAAGTGGAAACTTTCTGTACCCCAAACTTGTTACTTATAGTGATTTATATGAGAAGGGAGGAGCTTTATGGATGTAGTAGCAATGCTTGAATTTTTATATATTAAGAAGATGTTACACTGAAATACGTCATATTTTTCTAATAAATTTTACCACCTGACATTTTTATAGGTGTGGAATAGTGTAACAAAAAATAAAAAAGTATAAAACTGAAATTTCTTTTAATTTCTGATACGTAAAAATAAAAAAACTTCTTTTTTAATGATTTTACAGAGGTCAACTGATAGCCATCAGCTGTTTGTTATTGGTCTATTGAATTAATGGCACTTTTTATGGAATAGTCTACCTTACTTTGAAACAAAGCTCATCTACATTCATCAGACTCATTCTAAATCCATATTCACCCATATCTTAATGATCGGCGTTTTACGATAAGTAAATACCAATTGAGCATGAAACGAAAGTGGCAGATCTGTATAAAAAGTGTTAAAATTTAAAATCTTACCTTGAAATTTTTGTATTCAAAATGTTTTGTTTATAAAAATCTGATTATTATATATTTAAATCTATTATTGCATCCTTACCAGTATCTAGTTGTTTAGAGATAAATTTAAATTTATAATTTTTTGCAGTACAGTATAGTAAATTTGTGCAAAATGAGCAATAAATTTCTTACAAGTAAATCATCTGGTCTAGGGGAACAATTTTCAATTGAAGTTGGCTTATTAAGATTTTTTGCTAAGTTGATCCAATTTTTTTAATCTTCAATTCAGTGGATTCTTTTACAATTTTCTTAAACCTGGTAAATAGATTTTACTGAATTATAAACTTACGGATACCTTTTCATATTTTTTTAATACAACAGATCAAATTTATTAGTTTTAAAACTCACTATATACATTTGAGAGATCTGGATACATTGGAACATGTGCAGTGACACAAAACCGTAGATTTATTTGGTTGTAGTTTAAACAAATGTAATAGGTAAAACTATTGTTCTTCTTTTTTAATTCAATGATATATCAGTTCGGAGTACATCATGATACATCAGTATGAGCAGCATCAGAGTATATAGTTATTTGATTCTTTTTGCCTGTTTTATACCTGTTGCTGCGGTTATCAAACAGCTTTAATTTTCAAGAAAACTTAGGATAAAGAAGGTAACTGAACATTAACAATAAAGAAAGTTTAACCGTTCATAGCTCTGTTGTGGCTCTAGGTACAACCGTGCCCATGGGCACACTGTAGGAAGCCTGTCATTGATCTCTCAACGTCAGAACTAATCCAATTGTCACTCTTTATGAGATTCACTTCTAGACTATTTCCATCACTTTAATACAATCCCAATTATATTTCATTTCTACATACCAATCAATTAGTTTTTGTGATAAAATCAAATAAAATATTATGAGAAAATATTAATATTTTCATAAACCCGAAATCACTTTGCTTTCATCTTCACGATTTTATTTCATTCCTAAAAACCATGTATTAATTCACAGTTTCTTCTATAAACAGAAGCACAGAGACATGACATATTCTAAGGGCTCTGTCTATATTTGTAAAAAAACTTCTTTTCTACTTCTAACTTCTTTTTTTTGGATTACTCGTTTATCAAACTTAACAATCATGCTTGTTCTTTCTTTGTAAATTGTAGCTGATATAATTTATTTGGAATAAAATTCATTCATTTGGTATAGAACTCATTCATTATTCTATGGTTGAAAATACTAGGAACTGAGAATTCTATCTTTCCTGATACTATTGTAATACTAATACATTTTCTATGTCAGCAAGTCAAGAACATCTTAAAAATCTAGCCTATTTAACTAAAAATAGACACAAACAATCCTAAGAAACCTTCTTTACTTATGTTGTCTTCTAAACCAGACATAATAGAAAATCCTTCAAAAATTTTAATAATTGTAAGCTTCATAACAACCACAGAAATTGGAGACCCATGAAAACCATATCTCTACTCACAGTTAACTTAGGATATGTTTGACAATTGAAACAAGTTTCTTGTATCAGTCCCTATGGCTATCATCGTGGAATGAACCTTCCTCGTGTTGAGTGGTTTTCGCATGGGAGATGCAACTACTGGAAATTTAAGTGGGGCATGGCAAATGATCAGTCATGTGATTGCAGAGTCAAGTTCAAACTATGGATCACATAGTTAATGACTGCGCATTGCATTCTTGTCAGGGTTGATTAGCTGGTGTTCATTTAATCAAAGAAGCAGGTGTTGAATGGTTACGAAACTTGGGTTTGGCTCTGTGACGGAAGATCAAAATTCAAACATTAAGACACAAGTACTTTGTACTGTAGATTTTATTTTACTTACACATTGTTAATGGTATGTTTTACATTTTGTATTAGTCTGTTGCCTTGCTTTGAAAGCCATACTATATCTGTAAAAGAGAAGAGTAAAGCTAGATTTTGTAAGATTTTTTTGGGACCTTATCTATTGATGAGACTGTGATTAGAGACAGGTTCTTAGAATTGCTCCTAGTTTGTAAGAGAGGCATCTAGTAGATTTGTTTTCTCTCTCTCTCTCTCTCTCTCACTATGGAAGTTAAGCGTAAAGACAGATTTTTTAGGATCTTCTTGGCTATAGATGATTTACTCTTCTTTTCTATGAACTAAGAGCCTCTGTCATAATCGAAGAGTAACCCTAAGAAACCTGTCTCTAATCACAGTCTCATCAATTTTGGAGCAATTGCATGGTTATTTTGTTTCAAATAATTTGTTATACCCCCTCCAGTTTGGTTTTAGACCGAATCATTCCACTATTATGGCTGTTGAGGCTGTCCTCAACACTATTTATACTGGTTTTGAAAACAAACTTATCACTGGGTGCAGTTTGATTGATTTGAGCAAAGCTTTTGATTTGGTCTTAGAACTTAGGCTTAAGCGGCCGGTGTCATAACTAGAATCTACAGTTTCCGGTGACAACCGCGTCAAGGTACTATCTACAATATTTACAAGATGACCAGACTGCCCATACTGTGATGTGGCATCCTCAGTGGTTTCTCTGAGACTGAAATCGGCAAGTGACCTTCCAGCTTTATAACAGGTGGTAGGGTGGGGACTGGTTGGCAGGTATGCTGGAGAGGGGGGCGGAGGCATGACCCACGTGACCTACGGTCGGTCATTGGCCGAAAAATCAATATGGCTGACTCTTCCATTTTATTTCAATTTACTTAAAATGGGTTCCCATGTCTTTGGCAGCCGTATACTATCATCCTTATTAAAATTATTTCTTCTTTTATATTTCTATGGCTTCCCTTTTCCGTATCTTCATTCTTAGTATGCCTTATATGTTCCTTAATCCTTGTGGAAATTAACCTCTTGGTTTCCCCTGTCTGAACATAGCACAAAAATTAGTCTGCTGTTGCTGAACATAGCACAAAAAGTAATCATGGAATTTTATTTGACAAAACTAAAGTCCTTGCCAACATCCCACATTACTACTTGAGAATCGTAAGGGAAGCCATAGAAATATATAAAAGAAGAAATAATTTTAATAAGCATGATAGTATACGGCTGCCAAAGACATGGGAACCCATTTTAAGTAAATTGAAATAAAATGGAAGAGTCAGCCATATTGATTTTTCGGCCAATGACCGTAGGTCACGTGGGTCGTGCCTCCGCCCCCCTCTCCAGCATACCTGCCAACCAGTCCCCACCCCACCACCTGTTATAAAGCTGGAAGGTCACTTGCCGATTTCAGTCTCAGAGAAACCACTGAGGATGCCACATCACAGTATGGGCGAAACGTCTGGTCATCTTGTAAATATTGTAGATAGTACCTTGACACGGTTGTCACCGGAAACTGTAGATTCTAGTTACTTTTGATTTGGTGTCTCATTCAGTGCTGTGTAATAAGTTAGAGTACTATGGTATTAGAAATAAGGAATTGCAACTGGTTGAAAGTTACCTTAGTCATAGAAAACAAATTGTATGTGTAAATAACTGTTCGTCTGACCTGTTAAGTGTAATGAGAGGAGTACCCCAAGGCTCCGTCCTTGGACCCTTTTCAGTCTTAGTATTTATAAACGATTTTAGTTATAATATACCTTTAACATCAGTGCTATACGCTGATGACACAACATTGATCTGTTCTGATACTTATGGTTCGGGTGCCAAGTCTCAACTTGCTACATCTCTAGAACTAGCTAAAGTGTGGTATTCTGCCAATAACTTAATTTTAAACGATAGTAAGACTGAGCACATAATTTTTTCGTTGAAAAATAATTTAGATTTAATAGATGACAACTTTCTTAAATCAGTCAAACTTCTTGGTATTTCTTTAGATAGTGCACTTTGCTGGGATGAGCATGCTTTTAGTCTTTGTAAGAAATTGTCAAGGGTGCTATTTTTAATACGAAAACTAAAGAATTGTGTGAGTCCTGATGTGTTATTGATGGCATACTTTGGTCTTTTTCACAGCCATTTAAGTTACAGTGTACGTCTCTGGGGCAATTGTAGTGCTAAAAAATCTTTTATTTGGCAGAAGAAGGCAGTACGAGTGTTGGCTGGAATATGTAATCGGGAATCCTGCAGAGAATATTTTTCCAAATTTAAAATCATGACACTTGCCAATATGTATATTTATAATAATTTAATCTTTGTTAAAGAAAATATAAATGGCTTTAATACTCACAGTTTAGTACACGATTATCAAACAAGAAACAAACATGACTTAGTTACACCAAGCATTAGATTAAGTAAAACAATGAAAAGTTACCAATATCAACAATTTAAATTATTTAATAAGCTACCATTAACAACTAGACTATTACCAAACAATAAATTCAACCAATTTATATCTAAGTGGCTTAAGGGCAACGTTTTTTATTCAGTTGAAGAGTATATGACTGGTGATATTGTATGACTAGTATATATTTGTAATATATACCTACCTTTATTTTAATCATAGTTACTGTTGTAAACATAGATATACTCGTATATATTATTTATTTTTAGATATAAACTGACGAAGCCTATTGTAATTGTATAATTATTTAATGGCTAATAAAAATCTTGAATCTTGAATAGCGAGGGTAAAAAAAAATCCTAAAAATCTGTCTTTAATCTTCTCTTCTACAGTCAGAGAGACACAAAAATCATAAGAAACCTGTATCTTATGACAGCGTCATCTATAACAGATTCCAAAGAATATCCTTATAAATCTGTTTTTATTTTTGGCCTCTACTAGAACCATAGGAAAACAGAACTACAAACAGAATCATATACAGGACCACAACAAATTAACCAGCCAAACGATGAATCATAAAATTCCTTAACCTACAAATCCACAAATTCTTAACTAATCACATCCCTGAACTATTAGCATAATGCACACAGATAGGATGTATTAATTTAGGTCTGTGTTGTACTAAATATTCTCTCTCTATGAAAAGAGGACATTTACAATACATTTCTGTTTCAATATAGAGTAATCATAACACACTCTAAGAAAGTGTCAACAATAATTTGTTCAACCGATTAAAGAAGACTGGTGCACAATGTACATCAATAAAGAAATCAACAGTTATGCTTGATAAAGTAAAGATGAACAGCATAACCTTATGTTTCTACTCCAAAAGACTAGCCTCACTAAAGTATTTAGTTCTGTACTTAGGTGACTTGGCTGCACTCCACGTTTGGAAATTAGCTGATATCAGTAATACGAATCAAACTAGTTAATGAACTAAGATATATACAAGGTGGAAAACAATCCTGAGTATCCTGAGTATACAGTTAAGTATCCTGAGTATACAGCTTAACATTTTTTCAACCGTTTCAGATAAAGCAATAAAACTCATCACACATAAACATGATCTACAATTGTACTTTTTGCTGTCACTGTACAATTTATATCACTTTTTGGAATAGCCAGCTTGGAGTCCGAAGAGAATCTTGAATACAAGCATATGTAAGTATAGATATCAATTTGAAAGTCTTTACCAGTAGAACACAAACCGCAAACTTTACTTCTAATGAACAACCGGGTCAAATATGTTTGAAAACAATTAGCTGAGACTAATTTACTTTCATTTTGCAGAGAATGACCTTTTGACAATATATTTGTGGAATTATGTTCTAATAATAAGCACAGTTATAACCTGATGTAAATTTAACCTTTATTAAAAACTTTCTACTTACTCCTAGTGAACCATCCACCAAGAATTGCAGCAGCCACTTGATATGTTTTATTAGTAAGTGTTTGAGACCTGTATACATTATAAAGTTTTTCGGTTCGGTATCTAAAGTAGTTGAATGATCATTTTAACTATTCCACAATACTTTAGCCAATGGCAATCTAATACACACTTAGTGTAGTGTCCTTTCCCAGTTAGTCGTCCATTGGAGATAAAATTTGTGGTATTATGTTATATTAATAAAGACCTCTAGTTTAATATGTATTATTAATTATATACGCTTGTATTAAAGATTGTCTGTATTCTAAGCGAGCTGTCCGAGGAAAGGATAGAAATCATACAGTTACCCCAAAACATAGAATTTTATATATTGTATTTGTGTGCTTAGTTTCAATGCTTCATCTGGAATGGCTGAGAAATTGTTAAGCTGTATCAGGACTTATTTTCCACTCTGTATAATATCAATAGTTGTCCCAAATATATCAGATATCTTTTCAAATAAGTGGTTACTTACTGAATATCCGTTGTTATCAGCTGTGCTCTGCGAAGAATTGCCCTCCCCTGTGCGGGAGTGACACGGCGCAAGTTTTCATAATTAAGGCTCAAGATTAAGTCACCTGGTTTCAACCGGCCATCTTTGGCCACCGCTCCTCCCTCGATCACCTCCGTCACCACCATCCCACACTGAGCATCCCCCTCCCCATCACAGTCTAGTGTTATACCTGTAAGTCATCAAATTATGTTGTACATATTTTATTTGATTATATTAGTTTAGGTAAAAGTGCACAAGACCAGGAATTAGTATTTAAGGAGAGATAGGACATAAACAAACTTACCTAAGAAGACAAGTCCACTAATACCTTTCAATAGTAAACAAACAGACAATACATTTTTTTACAAATTTTTATTGGCTCTTATTCAATAATATGTGATTGAAAATATCATCTTCTAGTCTCTTGAGGGCTCTGAATCATTTTATGGATCAGATTTTAAAGTACTATTGGTAAACATAGTTCTAGACAGTTAAAACTAATATAAGAACATTACATTATTACTGCCATTTTAGTATATCATTCTAAAATATTAGAGAGAGTATTATATGTTTTGTTGAGTATTGTTTTAGCCAAGTTGGCCAGTGGCAATGTTGGCTAAATATATATATATTCTAATGGTTCTCAGTTCGATCCCAATCAGAGTCATAACAAATTTTTAAAGGAATCAGCTGCTTACCACCGGCTTTTCATTGGTCATTGCTATTAAGTAAATGACACTTTCTAAGAAATATTCGCCTTTAGTTTATGCACTATGACTACATTCACTGATTTATGCTCATCATAATCATTAAAAACCTATATTCACCATATCTTGACAATCGGCGTATTAAGAATAAATAAATAAATGTTTGCATTACTATACTATATTAAAGGTAGAAAAGATTGGAGTTATTTTAGTCTTAAATTTTTTAGTGTAATCTATTACTGATTACTGGACAAATGAACGACCCTCCCAATATCCAGTGTGCAATCGCATTGTTACTTATTTTCAACTTTATTTAGTTTAATTGTTTATTTAACTTACTTTCTAACTGAACCAGAGTATCTGTACTTAACATATTGAACAAAGTTCAAGTACAATCCTGTAAGTCTTATGAAGTTGTAAGTGAACATTAACGAAGTACAACTGCAATTTTCTCTAGCTAAGAGGAATATTACAATATTTAGATGATATATATATATATATATATATATTTAATGTTTTTTTTGCCAGCTATAATTTATTAAATTAAAATTATATAAAATTGTGCTGTATATTTGGAAAAAACTCCAAAATTAACAGCGTATGTGCGGTTGGGTTGGTCAATGTATATAGATTAAGGGTTTCAGTCTAGTAAACACTGTTTTGAAAAGTTTGTGGAGGGAGGGAAGACAAGTGTACATAGCTGCGCTTGTACGCTGGACTATGAGTAACTAGACAGGGTAATGAAATGTCATCAATTACTAAATTTCACATTCAGTACTTGATTTTTCAAACAATTGCTTTCATTTATAATTAATGACTCCGTTTCTATCATAAATTTAATCAGCAATATTCCAATAATAAAAATAAAAATATCAAGCAACCTCCTGTAACTAAGCTAAGTCCAATCCATCAAGCCATTTCAGACCTGCCTCACTGATTCTATTTATGCTAGCTAATCCCTCTGTAAAAGAGCGCAGGGGGCAATCTGTAACCATTTGATCCATTGTTTGGATAGACGCCCCACAATCACACAACTGATCTAGTGTCAATCCCCATTTATATTTCCAGTAGTTACATCTGCTCACTCCAGTTTGGAACCGATTGAACGGTGTCCATTCTCTAGGATGGAGATTCAAAATTCAAAATCTTTATTGCACATTACATTTTCATTATTACAAAAAGTAATCCAAACAGGTTCATTATCAAACTATATAATACAAATACAGTCAGGTCTAAAAATAGTTATTGAACTAGTGGATTAAACTGAATTATTATGCTAAAAATATCTTAAATTATTAAGCATACTGTGGGATGATTTATATAAAATGTTTGCTTAAATACTTAAACTATTGTGTTATGTCATCATTTATCATCTCATCTATACTATAGTATGCCTTTTGCAGTAGAATTTCCTTAATTTGCTTATGGAATTTAACTTGTTCAAGCTGTTTTAGAATTATTGGCAAACTGTTGTAAATTCGAATGCCCATGTATATAAGGGACTTTTTTCGAGTAAGGTTGTTTTGTGGAGTGGAAAAGCTAAAGATCCCTGTGCCGGGTTTGGTAATTGTGCTAATTTTTAAATTTTTCATTAATATTTGGATTTTTATCTACTAAATTTAGAAGTTATAGAATGTACAAACACGGTAAAGTAAGTTATTGGTTTTTTTTTAATAATGGGCAACAGTTTTCTTTGAATTTAGCTCCCGTCATTGCTCTTAAAACAGCTTTAGTGCTTTGAATACTCTTTCAAAGTTAGGAGATGTTCCCCAAATTAAAATCCCATATTTACGAATAGATTGAATGTATGCAAAATATACAATTTTGCATGTAGTAATAGATACTGATTGAGCCAAAATTTTCATTGCAAATCTAAAGGAGCTTAATTTATTTACTAGATCATCAATATGGTATTTCCAATTTAAATTTTTATCAATTTTGATTCCTAAAAATTTATGTGGATCAACTAAATGTACGCTTAAATTGTCTATTTCATTGTTAGAGTTGGTTTTAAAATGTATTACATTAGTTTTGGTCTGATTTAACAAAGTCCAGCAGAATTAAACCAATCTACAGATTCATCATACCTACAGGTATTGACGGATCGATAATAACACACTTATTTCATCCATCAAAACTGTTCCAATCTATGGCTTGGCTAGTATTAGCAAGAAATTTAGGGGGTGATGTTGTTCCCGTCCACAGCAAATCTTTAGAGCTGTACATATCCTCTGGGTAGTTCTAAACGAGCAACAAACCAGGTAGCTGGATTGTCACAAATTTGTGATCTCTTACATATGAGACGCTGACACAACGTTGTTGGTATTTTAAGGCGAATATGAATGGTTATATGAGTGTAGGATGAGTGTGGATCCCAGCTATGGCACCTACCACACAAAATTTAGATGATGAAATAAGCACTTAATGAAATGTGCTAATATTATAAATGAACATAATTCCTTAATAGTTTTACTATTTCTTAGACTAGCCCCTTCAAAGAAGTAGTTCGTGTTTTTAATTACAAATAAATAATATTTTATAAAGTAAATTATGACTACCTGCTGACTAAATCAATCCTTTCAACAATTTAATTCACGCTTGGTTTTTTTTTATCACTACTTATGGTAGTGTTTCTCACTTAAAACAATTTGTAACAACAAAAAGATGAATATAATATGCATGGTGAATATATAATTGTATTCACATATAATTGTTGAGTGTTTGAATAGTAAATTGTTTTTTAATTAGCTTAATACGTACAGGGGTCATTTATTAATGACTCTGACAGACACGTTAATAATGAGATCGTTAGCTGCCAAAACTCTTTAAACTGAACTTATCTAAACTCTTTAACAAAAATTACTTATATTTTTTTTAGAGTCCTCAAAGTAAGATTTTTTTATTTATTTTACATGCACAATACAGGTTATTTACCCAATTAAGCTGTGCATGTTCAATGAAAGAAGACATGCAATTAATTTAAAGTCCACAATTTCATGTCCAGTCCAGTGCACATACATAATTAACACTATTAACAGAAGCAAACAAATAAATAATAAATAGCATAACAATAACAGTGATAATAAATAACTATAAATATCAATAATAATCAACAACAATAAACTCTACTAACAATCACTAGGCTCCACCAAGAGGATATGAGTGAAAAGTAATATGCTTTTCTCTTTTTTCTTTTTTTTATGTAGGCTGACTAAAATGTTAAAACTATTTATCTATATACATATCAATAATTAATTTCAATTTTATTTTTTATTTTTATTTATTCATGAGACGCCGATCGTCAAGATATGGGCGAATATGGATCTCGATTGAGTGTGATGAGTGTAGATGAGCGAATGTAGTCATTGTTACAAACTAAGACCGACTATTCCTTAGAAAGTGTCATTAATTAATAGCCCAATGACAAATGAACAGCCGGTGGTTATCAGCTGATCCTTCTCAAAATGTATTAACTCTGATTGGGATCGAACTGACAACCTTTAGCAAATGAAGCTGGGATTGAACCAACTACGCTACCGACCAGTTGATTGGTTCAAGCTAGATCAATTTAAACCCCTTTGGCAGTATCTTTTGTACTAGTAAATGTTATTTGCAAATATATCAACTTCTCCTGACAAGGAGTTATATAATCTCATCATTGTGTTTAAAGGTGATGAAAACTGTACTCTTGTGCACGAAAAATCAATATTAAACAAATTTCTTGACTTATTATAAAACTTAAAAGTTTTAAGCAAATTATTACATTTTTATATAATTTCTTAAATAAAGAAAAATATCTTTCCCAATAATTGTGGTTACAAAAAAAAAAACCAATTCAATGTTTTACCCAAAAAGACTTTTTAGTATAACCGAAAAAAACCCCCACCTATAAAAAATTCAATATTTTAATAGAAAATTATGAAAAAATCATATTGATAGGACTGAGGTTCTGGGGTTAATTACTGACAGAAACCTAGACTAAACAGAAACTGTTAACAAAGTTCTGTGTAAGGTTTCATCTGGTTTGTTTGCCTTGAGAAGAATGGCTAAACTGAGCAGTCTTAAAACACCCCAAAAACTATATACCATGCTCTTATCCACTCCCAGATAAGTTTTGAAATATCTCTAAGTAAAAGAACATGTAAAAACAATTTAAATAAAACTTTAAACTCACAAAAACAGGCTATAAGTAATGTATTAAATTAAATAAAAAAAAAAGAGACTCAGTAAAATCGTTACTTACTGAACTTCAATTTCCAACTATTTTTGCCCTATACGGTATATTGTTGCTGTGATATTAACTACAAGAGTCAATACAATGTTCAGTTGACAAAAATTAATCCTACAATCCTAGAATACAACACCATCATAACCTAGGGGGTGACAATTTTCAAAATAATTTCAGACTAGGAAATTACATAATATAATAAAAATAATAATAAAATAACATGTCAGAACAAAATTTATTAAAATTTAAATAAAATTATCAAGCTAGCTAACAGAACAAGTATTTTATCTATCAGGTAGTAAACATTGATTTGTAACCTTCTTGACGTAATCATTATTATCATCATATAATGGTTTATAATAGTATTTAATTTAATATTTAGCTGCATTATCTATTGTATCTTTGGGAAACTATGAATAGTGTCAACATTTGTTATGAATAGGGAATGAATGAATAAAAAACACAAAGAAACAGTAAGCCAATAAGTTTTCTATATATTATTTTTCCTTACTTTACTAACAGTTGATCAAAGTTATATCTTTTGGTTGTGTTTCATTTAGTTCAAATAAAATTGCTGGATCAATATGTTTTCAGTTTTATCCTTAACAATTACCTTATCTATTCTTATGGTGCCTTAAACTATTCCATGAACCTCTTTGTACAAATTAAATCCATATTCTCTGAAATTGTTTGTTATAATACTTCTTATTTTAAAGTGCCTTGTGGTAATGTTTCACCATAGTGAAAAAATCTCACAACATGAGGCAATCTCGCTTTGGTATTGCCGACAGCAGTTATTTTCTTGGGATCTACGCGGTATGGCTCTGACAGCTGCAACATTGGCTAACATCTTCAGTGCTTCACTCCACTCACCTACTGATAATCCTTCATGTCGTCCAATTCATTTGTTCGCTGAGGGATATTTTTTAAAAAGGATAGTTACTTTACCCTTTTGGGACCGGTTAAACAACCCTTAAAATTGTATTACTTTAAAATATTCTTTTATATAAGTATTCCTATGCAATAGTATGACAATGCTGAATGTTAACTAAAGGCATAAAAGATAACAGAACATTTTTTTACCTTCAAAACACGTCACAATATTTACTATCTACAATAATAAGACATGTTTTTCCAAAGAATGACGGAAGGTTTCTCAGGGAAAAAATGTCTGATCCTAGTCTACTACATACTGAATGAATATGATTTCATAATTTAAATTTCTGTCAGTTTAAACTAAATAACTAACCATATACTGTAACTGTTCAAACAGTTTTTAACACTTAGGTGCATTTTGACGTTTTAATACAAAAATACCAAGCCACCATTGGTGTTCAAACAGACAAGCAGTTTAAGACATCATACTGTGGCCGGGTATAGTGCCGAGGATCACCAGTGCGAATCCAGCTTTTGCTGTACTTTTTTCCGTGTATCTGTGTTGAGACACTGGTCTGTGGAATAGAAGTATAGGGGTATTAAACTGTGTCCGGTATGGGGGGTTGATGTCAACGGGATCAGTGTTTCTATTACAGTTGCTCGGTACAACACTTGTTTTGCTACTTTTTATTTTTGATAGAAGGATTAGGACATGTTTTCCTTTTTTTAAATTGGCTATATTTTTTTATTCATACTTAACATTTTTACAAGTACATTAAATTATATATAAATTACTGGACGTAAAAAATTGAGAAAAATATCTGCACCCGTTTTTTTAATTAATATTTAATCAATAAAAAATAGAATATAAGCCTATTAAAGTACTCCATGTGGAAGTGTCAAACATACGATGACATACAATGTAAATGTTCAATACCAAGATCATTAAGTTTTATCGTCAGTAAATGTTTTAAATACAAAATAAAGTAACATTACAATTTTCCGATCATTAATATCAGTAATTAAATATTTTAAATTATTTATTAATGTTTATTCTTTCAATTTAAGTTATAATAAACTGCAAATTTGACTTGGAATATAGTTAGGCTTACCATTCATCCGAGATTACCCCAGACAGTGGGATTTATGACTGTATCCGTGGAACCGATCCGGGATTGACTAAAGTTCGGGGTAGAGTCTAGGAGTGGTAAATTTTAGTTTAGGCTGCATATCGGTTGGTATTATTAAATTAGTAGTAGGCTAAATTAACGCTGACAGCCTCCAACAACCGCTCGCTGCTACAACAATCAACAGATTGTTTACTTTTCCACCACAAGGGGACGTACGTAGGTAAATGCATGATTAAAATATAGAATGGTAAAACAGAAAAAACAACTGGTAAAGAGTGCTATGTGCGTTTGCGGCAAATTTTATGCTCTTAAAAATGTCCGGGATTTGTTTTTGTCTATTTAGGATAAAAGTCTGGGATTGGAGTTTGGAAATTATGGCAACCTAAATATAGTACCTAAAACATAAAAGTAAAATAAGACAGCAACATCTATTTACTATTTTTTTTAGAAATTGGCATGTTATTTTTTTCTTAGTATACATAACCTCCATTGTGCACACTACACTACCCTTACTACAGTGACTTATTGCTCCTTTAATAACTACAAGGTTCGCTAAACACTTCTGTAATTGTTTCTAAAGTATTAAATGTAACTTTGCTGTAGAACCATTGAACATGAACCCACCCTTAACTCTGAACAGACATTACACCTCAGAAGTCATTCCGACTCTGTGACAATGTTTCTTTATTTACACAGTTCTAAAAAAAAAAAAAAAAAAAAACTTACCACCCAAACACACACAAAACTTCCCTTTCATAAACAACCTCTTGGTACTACAGGCATACAACATTTAATTTGTTGTCCATAAATTCACTTCCACATATGAACAGATGTTTTTTTATAAATATATTTCTATAAAAAATACTTATGAAAGGTAAGACTCAATGTAGCCAATAAAGAAACAACATACTTAAATTAATCATTCGATTAATTATTGTGTAATATGTAAAGATAGTTTATTATCACCTTATGTAACATCTAAGGTTGTAATACTACAAAAGACAAACGATAAAAAATATTTAGAGTTGATTTGTATAAAAAAATTTTAACTTCTTGTAAATTAATGATAATATTTGTTTCAACAATTAATCTGCATGGGGTTAACCCGCATATTGTTTGGAACAATGTTATTTATAATATATAATACAATTTAAAATATATAAATACAAAATATTCAATATAAATAAATAAACATAAATTATTGAATAAAAACAACTAATATTAAAATGAAATACTTATGAGTGTTTTAATTTGTTCTTTTAACTTTGGTTATGGCTTGATATTAATGTTTTGGTTACTTAATTTTGTTGGTTGTATGTTCAAAAATGTTATAGTATGATATTTGTTAGTTCTTTAACCAATTTTTAATTTAATTACCATATGATTGTTGTTTTAAAATTGCAACAGAATATTTAGTTGTTTGTATAGCCACTGCATTAATGAATTATGTACTAAATTTTAATCTTCATAAACAAGCCTATTGCCCTTATAAATACAATAATACCACCAATAGATGTAATATATTTTGCTGTAAAATGTTATAGATTCATAGCAAATAAATATTTTCTACTGATTCATATCTACTTAGCTTTCAGTGGTTTTGGAAATTCCATGATCTCCCACCAAGACAGTGTTAAGAGGGTAGACGGACTAGAATCAATATATAGTGAAGTGCTTTTTCAATTGCTGAATCAGGAAAGAAGTGCTGGCTCAGCCATTTTGTAACTCCCCTTTTTATGAGTTCAGTTTTAAATTATATCTTAGTACTACAACTTCACAAATTTTCATTAATGTAATAAACAATTTTTGCAAATAATAAAGTATAAAACGAAAACCATGACCCACAGAAAAACAAATTCTATACTGTGCCATGTTTTATTTTTGGTTATGGATATAACTTGGAGTTACCTATAGCATTGTAGTTATGCAAAATTTGAAAATAGAGAAAAAAAATATTTCTGGTACGTATTTAGAAAAATTTTCTAAAGACTGGGGTTTGGTTTAAAATATTTCTGGTAAACAACTTATTTTCATGTTTTATTATTAACTTTCAAAATAATCCCCATACTCCTCAATATTATTAGTTCTATTTAGAAAAAAATGTTCAAAAACTTTTATTGTAAAACTTATAGATAGTAAATATTGTGACGTGTTTCGAAGGCAAAAAAATTTTCTTATCTTTAATGCCTTTAGTTAACATTCAGCATTATATAAGGAAAACTTATATAAAAGAATATTTTAAAGTAATACAATTTTAACGGTTGTATTACTATTATCCCAAAAGGGTAAAGTAACTATCCTTTTTAAAAAATATCCCCCAGCAAACAAATGAATTGGACGACATGAAGGATTATCAGTAGGTGAGTGGAGTGAAGCACTGAAGATGTTAGCCAATGTTGCAGCTGTCAGAGCCATACCACGTAGATCCCAAGAAAATAACTGCTGTCGGCAATACCAAAGCGAGATTGCCTCATGTTGTGAGATTTTTTCACTATGGTGAAACATTACCACAAGGCACTTTAAAATAAGAAGTATTATAACAAACAATTTCAGAGAATATGGATTTAATTTGTACAAAGAGGTTCATGGCACCATAAGAATAGATAAGGTAATTGTTAAAGATAAAACTGAAAAACATATTGATCCAGCAATTTTATTTGAACTAAATGAAACACAACCAAAAGATATAACTTTGATCAAATGTTAGTAAAGTAAGGAAAAATAATATATAGAAAACTTATTGGCTTACTGTTTCTTTGCATTTTTTATTTATTCATTCTCTATTGATAACAAATGTTGACACTATTCATAGTTTCCCAAAGATACAATAGATAATACAGCTAAATATTAAATACTATTATAAACCATTATATGATGATAATAATGATAACGTCAAGGTTACAAATCAATGTTTGCTATACAGAGCATGGTATATAGTTTTTGGGGTGTTTTAAGACTGCTTAGTTTAGCCATTCTTCTCAAGGCAAACAAACTAGATGAAACCTTACACAGAACTTTGTTAAGGTTGACTAAAAAGTCTTTTTGGGTAAAACATTGAATTAGTTTTTTTTGTAACCACAATTATTTGGAAAGAAATTTTTCTTTATTTAAGAAATTATATAAAAATGTAATAATTTGCTTAAAACTTACTTTGAGGACTTTAAAAAATAAGTAATTTTTGTTAAAGAGTTTAGATAAGTTACTGAACTTATCTATTTAAGGATTTATCTATTTAAGGAGTCTTGGCAGCTAACGATCTCATTTTGGGTTTTTTATCCTTTCCAATCTTAGGGGTTGAAATTTGGGGTCATGAATGTAGAAGAACATCCATCCAATTCAGACTTCACAAAAAATTACTTAGAATTGTCTGTAAAAAACCAAGTACATTTTCTTGTTGGCAATTATTTAAGCAAAATTGTACTTACCTTCCCGTGCATCTACATACATTGAGTCCTGTTATATGTTCATCTAAACATCAATATTTTTAGAGCTGATAAACCAAAACACAAATACAATCTTCGTCATAACAGTAACCTGATACCTCATCGCCATAAAACTATATTTTTAAAAAAAACACCTGTTATTTATTGGTTTCAGACTCTAGAACGAATTTCCTCTTTCAATAAGAAATGAAAGTGACATAAAATCATTTGGCAGAAAGTCCAAGGCCTATAGTGTCCCTTGCCTTCTAGAGCGTTGGGGAGTTCTTGACTCGGGCATGATTTGGCATTTGTAATGCAGTGCTTGTTACATCTAGTTTGTTTGAGTTTTTAATTGTAGGCTATCTTGTATTATTTACCAAATAATGAGATCTATTTATTATAAATTATTGACACTATTATGCAAACATGTGTTGTAAAAAAAATAACAAATTATTTGTGATTTGATTCAAGATAAAAGACCTTCCCACAAACATTTTCCAAAATAACTAGAAGAAAGTGAAGAAGATATATACATTGTTATTTTAACACTATATGCTATGATACTTTAAAGTTTTGACTTTAAAATCTTATTTCAAGTACTTTTTTCTCAGCTGAACGTGTGTCACTTACCTAAGGGTTCTGAGCCCTTGTGAACCTTGATCTCCTGCTCAAGGTCAGCAGGTAAAGGCACTTTGTCCGTGTCCAGGTCGACGACCCCCTCCTCCGACAGGAGAGTGTCTGGAGTGCGGGACAGCAGCTGTCACATAACACCCACCAGTAAATACTTAACTAATATAAATAGAAAACAAATGTAACATCGATCCCTAATAAACATTTACAGACACTACACTCTAAATATTATGCCTTCGTACATAGCATAGGAACTTATGGAACGATTAGTTGGGCTGGAGCATGTAGTAAAACAATTAATCCAATAATTAAATCAATAAATATTTTTCAAGAAGAATTACTTCAGCTCATTGGGAATTTTGGACACTAGAGTCACTCATACACAATTATGAACAATTTAGAAACCAAATTTTAGTCGCCACCTCAAAAACACGAAATAAATCACTTCTGCTAAGAAAAAAGAAAAAAACTATAAAAATCTTTTCCTCTACCATCCAGATTTTAAAAAAATATCAGGAAATGATAATAATATTAAAAACGCTTTTAAAAATTATATATTAATGAAATGAAATGCGTCTTTATTTAACCAGGCGAAGTTGGGACTAGAAAGTCCCTTCTTCCACTTAACCTGAATAATAATAATATTAATATTGGATTCTCTGACTGCAATACTCCTAAGATTACTATTTATATATTGTATACATCATAAATATTATATTAATTAGTTTTATATCTAAATTCTAAATAACTTCCCCACGCACAAATGGCTCAGCCATCTCATGTGGGTGACAAATTAATGTACATCTGTATATATATTTATTTTTAATGTAATACTCATAAATAATAGTATTGGTTTTCATTAGATCACCATTATATTAGACTTATAGTAATCATAATTGGTTGGCAGGTTAGTTGATTGGTTAGCTTTATAAGCTTAAGGTTCTCAGTTCGATCCCAATCAGGTTCGTAAAAAATGTTGAAAGGGATCAGCAGATAACCATTGGCTGTTCAGTTGTCATTGGGGTATTAATTAATGAAACTTTCTAAGGAATGGTCTGTTTGTAACAATAACTACATTTGTTCATTTATACTCATTTGAAATCTCCCCCTGTTATACTCACCCATATCCTGACAATCAGCGTCTTAATAATAAATATTTAGATAAAATATTAATGACGATACCACCACCATTATGTGTGGCCTGTTCATAACTCAAGCTGACTTTTCCCAACAAAAGTAGTCCAAATCCTGAGATAACTAAGGATTCTGACGGTCTTGTGATACTTGAATTATGTATGTGATGGTGTGATTTTATTGAACACTGGCTGCTCAGGGCTCACTTTGTTTGCCCTCCCTACTAGTTGTGAAGCCCAGATCCCTCTACCTTTGTTTTCCATATTTATTAGAAATATTTATAATTATTTGGTAAAATAAATACTCTGTTTGTTATTTTCAGAAACTTTTCACCTTCAAAATTATGGTTAGGAACGACTGTAAAATTAGAATAAGGCATTTTCAAATACGCACACACCAAACCACATATTGAGTAAAAATCATAAGTATACAAAATCTTTAAAACTCTTTAAATTAAGCTTTTGGTTATTTATTTTGATGAGAATGGACAATAAAAAAACACTCTTATCTACTTTTGAAATGTTTTACACATGATTTTTTACTTTATTTCTTTTAGTTCTACTGTACGAAAAAAAAGGTACTATGTTTCTTTGAGTACTATGAGTTGTTTGTTCACGGTGGGTAGGTGGGCCCCAAGAGGATGTACCTTACAACTTTTGAAAGGCCTACTAACCACTTTTCCAAACCCTATAATTTCGTTACATTTTCCATTCTCCTCAAATACACACTCTGGTTTAGATAGTTATGTAACACGATTATATTATTGAAGACTTTTATATCGTCTAGTATCCTTCCTATAACTACATACATTTCACAGTAAAGTATAAATCAGGTTATTTTCCTGGAGAAGCTTCCACGGTCAATATAATCAATATCACTATCGTTGTCTTCTGGGTCCGACCGTGTCAAACTATGTACAATATCAGGAATCGATGTTTCGGCCTTGTTATAGAGTGCCATCTACAGGGCTACGTAGAAGCACTAGCCCTGAAGATGGGGCACTCTATAACAAGGCCAAAACATCGGATCCTGATATTGTACATAGTTTGACACGGTCGGACCCAGAAGACCACGATAGTGATATTGATTATAAAACAGGTTGTGCATTTAATTTTTAACTAATGCTGCATGATTTTACAAAGCATAAGTCATACAACTCCCATCTAATGGCACTGTTTAATTACTATAGTATCTAAATTGATTATGACCCTTGAGTCTATATAGGTGTCCCTTACCATCTCGTCATCACTCAAGAGGTCCAGGCAGCTGTCGGGGGGAGGGGAAGATGGAAGGGCTGGAGGCTCATCCTGCAAAATAATTATTTAGTAAATTGTTGGAAAAACAAATAATTATATATTAGAATTAAATTTACTAATGGTATTGTAATATACAAGCACAATTCAGAAATAGTACCTAATATTTTGTTATTAGGTACTAATATAAGCTTATATTGGGTCATAAATATAAGCTTATCATTAAAAAAAGAATAACGTTTAAAAACCCACATTTAATTACTGTTATTTTTAACAAATTTATTTATAGATATTTCTGAAAATTTTATTTATCGATGTAAATGTACGGTGGTATTGACCTACCCGCCCTCCTATTCAATATGTACAGTGGTATTGACCCATCCTCCCATTAATACACGTACGCTGGTATTAACCCATCAACCCACTCATATTTGTATGGTGTTATTGACCCACCCATTGTAGATTGGACATTGGCTTCTCCTTTTTGTAAAAAAAAATTATAAATCTATTGTTGATATTCATACATTACTATACTAAATAAATTATTTTTATGGTTATTGGGATTGATTCCTTTGTGAATCCCACCCTTTGTGAACTGAGAAAGGTATTTTACTGAAATTTATCACCATAATATTTGTACATGTTATTTATATTGTAGTATATGTACGTGGTGTGACTTTCATTTGTATTGTAATAATTCTGATACGTGATTTCTATTTTATCGGAATAAAAAAAAATATATATATATATTTAAATTAAATCTTCATTTAATTCCACCTTGTACTACATATCTGAAAGAGGGTAGTAGCCTTGATTATATATAGCTACAACAGATATCTCATGTAATAGAAATATTTGTACCTGTAATTAGATTAATTAGAGAGTCCGCTACTACACCTGGTCTAAACCATTACATGTTTAGACAACAAATACAAATACAATTACATGGAACTACACCAGCGCTCCACAACTGCATCCCAAAACAGTATAATTTGAACATTTAACATACGAGTATGATAAATCTATGTGTGTGTGTAGATATCTCCTACCATAAACATAGTATGTTTATGTTTTGAATTTTATATTTTTAAAATTTTTTAGAATGTCAAACTGTAAAGTAAACTGAGTGAGTGGCACCAGTTGGATGGGCGGGCCTATCAAGAGGTATGATGGGTGGGTGTTCACATCAAGATATAGATTGCTTCTCATATGTTCAATGACATGTTGAATTGCATGTTCTAAAGAGCGCCAGACGCAAATCATGATTAATAAGACAGCATAATAATAAAAATATGATTAATAAAACGCATGATTAATAAGCAGTTTATAATAGTTAGCATAGCAAACAAAAATATTAATCATAAAAGATTAAAATGCCACAAAAAGGCTAATCTTCTATTGCTTATCTTCATCAGTGCTGTAAACAAATTTAGCATAGCGTTTAGGGTAAAAATAAAATATTTATATTTTATAAATAGCCTTGGCCAATCTCCTTCTTAATCTTAATCTGTCCATTCCCCATAGACTATAGATCTGTGCGGGAAACTTATCAGATAGAGTAAGGGAAAGAACCAGTACAGTACAAGGTGAATATTACTGACAAAAAAATAACAGTCAAGGCCAGGAGTCAAACTTGCGTTATCTCTAACTCAGGCTCAACGTCCTGACGCCTTAGACCGCTCCGCCACAGGCTCATGGTATAAACATTATATTGAGTATGTGTGACGAAGAAATAATTACTGATGTTATTTTACCAAAGAAAGTGAGTTCATGAGAAGTCTTTTCATTATGAAATCGAAACTTATATATCATTTAAAACAAACATTTTTACAAACAAACAAAAATTATAGGATAGTATTCAGGACAAAACATGTAAAGCTAGTACAACGTTTCACCATGCTTGAAAGTACATGTACTTTTTTTATGTGTCAGCTCACTGAGCAAACATTTGGAATGAGGCCAAGAAGCGGAACAGTGTTCCCCATCTTGACACAATAATATATTTAAATTCACTTATTCCACTATTCTCCACATAACAATTGTGCAAAATGCTCTTTTTCTGCAACTTCATTGAAACTCATTCACAAAAATAAATATGAAGAGCTTTCATTTATAAGGACAAGATATTTTATTTAGTAACTCAGAGAAAGTTAACAGGTTCTTAGTTTTTTTAAACAAATTATTTAGATTATTATTCAGATATGAGACACAACTTTGTGAGTATTTAAAGGTGAAAATGAATGATTACATGAGTGTAATCTTGTTAACGTCGACTGTTCCTTTGAAAGAGTCATATATTAATAGCCCAATAGCCAGGGCAACTGTTGGTCTAATTTTCAGCTAGTTGACAAGGCTGGTACTCAGTTCTCTCCCCTACACAACATCAGGCCCCTGGCCACCACTCATTATGGACACCCTAGACTACTCTATTAATGTCCACATTGATGGCAACCATCGAGCGAAAGCCGTATCCAAAACACTTTGTGCTCAAGTAGCTGGATTACAGTACTGCACCAACAGTGTGTCAATACATTATTAGTACAAAATTGATATTTTTATAAACTTTTCAGCAAATAATATTAGAGACTTTCATTACCTATTATTGGAAAAGTTATATACTTACATTCTTACAATGGTATAAGCATGTTAGAGTAATCTAAATGTTCTTTTGCATTATACTATGCTTTAATTAAAAACACGTTTTTAACCTAATATTTAAAAGTTCTTGGTTATGAGAATATTAGTATCTCTATTGGAATACTGCCTGGTATGAGATTAAATAGGGATAAAGTTAAATAAGGACTATATATTTTTTTAATGATGTAAAACTAGATTCTTTAAATGAAGAAACCCGTTTTGTTTTGTAAGAGAGTAAGGGTAGGTAATCCTTAAAAAACGAAGGGCTCTTCTTTACTAATAACTCTAGACTTGAAAGAACGTTGAAAGGTAACAATACCATGCTGAAGTAGGGTTGTTTTCAAGAATGTCCATATCCAGCCCTAAAACCAGTCTAATGACAAGTGTTCCTTTAGTAATAATTAAGATTAGCTAATTGAACTATAATTATAAGTTATTTAACCTTTAAAAGGCATAATATTTGTTTTCCCTCAGCAGGGCAGCATTGGTCTGAGACCTGACAAAAAAATTCCCCAAAAAATTGATAAACAGAATTATTGACAGTTTTAATATATAAATATGTAGATTTGTATGTTTTCTTAACAGTTAAATAGTTTTTTTCTTTAAATCTACCTTTATTGGGTCTTGAGAGAGAGAAAAAAACTAAGATTAGTCAAAAAAAGTTTTTAGTCTATTTAACGAAAAAACTCTTTAAAAAACATGGTTTTATTGCTTTTTATTTGACAACATCTACATAGACATTATCTCAGAAACTGCTATTTAAATAAGTAAAACCGTTTTTGTTATTTGAACTTTTCATATAGTATTTTAAATTATGTCATGAAAATTTACCATCCAAAAATTCAATTTTTCATTAAAGGTTCAGCAAAACATTATTTTTAGAATTTATTTTCACATTTACAGCAAATATTAGCACTGTGCTCATTACAGAAAGCTACGTTGTGCATTTTGCAGTATTCTTTGATTTCCGGTCTTTTGATCTTGGGTATACATGGCATCACTAGGTTTTTAACAAAAGTTACGTACAGAGTCAACATTGGTTTGACAAACCCGAATACAACCTTTTTTTGTAACCACTACAGTATATGACATGGTAATAATATAACATAACATATTTGTGTTTTTTAATAGTGACAATTTCATTTGGGTCGATCAAAAGCTACAGAAGCTACAGAAATTTCAACTTCGTTGGTGTAATTAGGGGTGAACTGTTTTTTTACACCAGTTGTAAACAAAAAAACCCTCAAGTCTGTCAGACCCAAGCTGCCCCGTTAAGAGTTAAAATTATAGATCCAATATATTTATGCCAAAAACAATTTCTACTTCTTCATAGATTATTTTTCAGAATGTATATATAAAGCACGTGTGGTTTACGGTTTGTTGTTAGCTATCAATTAAAGAGAAAAAACAAAGCATTCATATATATTTGGAACAAGATCTAAAAGTCATGTAATTTATTAATATAACTAATAAAGTTAACTCCTTTCACTAAGCTAAATCCAATTCATCTTTTACGACCTGCATTTAAGATCTGCTTCACTGATTCTATTTATGCTACCTAATCCCTCCATAAAATGGCACAGGAGCACTCTGTAACTATGTGATCCATTGTTCGGATAGACTCCTCACAATCATGTAGTGTTAATCCCCATTAATATTTCCAGTAGTTACTTAGCCCACGCCAGTTCAGAAGCTAAGTTTTTAGGATTTAAACCGGAACAAAAGTTAATCATAAACCATTCAATGTTAAACATTGCATGAAATTAGAAATCAGTTTATCAGTGATGATCAGCTTTAGTTCATATTCTTAACTCTTTGAAGAATTAATAGAGTAACAAAAGCAAAAATTCCATACCCATTTCGGCGTAGGTCCTTAATGATTAGAGATGAACCAGTAGTAAATGCCTTGATAAAAAAAAGTGTTTTAGAGAGCATTATCAGAGTTTGGGAAGTAAGGTTGACTATTATTATTGACTTCAGAGACTGGTGAGACTTTTGGATTGTGAGATTGTTCCAGAATATTGACACCATTAGAGTGAAGGTCACAATCTCTCAGGCTCAGAGACCACAATCGATCGCCGAGGTCCTTGTTAAAATGTACATCAGGGTTTACTGTTAATCCTCACAATTGCATTTAAATATTGTTGTTTGTACGATACTTTTTTAAATATTTATTTTTCGCACAATACCCTGTCACTCGCTGCGCTCATTACACCTCAGCCAGTGACTTTTGACTACAAATAATACTAGGTTAACTGTAAAACGTAAAATCACAATATTAAATTTATTTACAGTATCACACTCACATTACTTGCATTGCTACCTATTTATTAGTTTAAACACCCAATGATATTACTTAGCCTATTTCAAACGTGTTCATTTCATTTGTTTTTGCTTAACAGCTGAAGATTAATTAAATAAATTAAATAACTTCTTTAGATTACCATTGAAAACTTCACGTCCAGTAGAGGGGAGCCCTACAATCAAATGTGAATAAAACCATGCTTACAACCTTCAATGGTTTAACATTACAAAAGATCTAACGTCTTCAATATTACAATCATCACTGCTTACATTCCGACAGCTGTTAAAACTTTTTGGAAATCATTATTTACATTTGAACAGCTGTTACTTTTTGATTCATTTAAATATCCATCCTCGTTATTTGTATGTCTAAAAAACATATTTTGAAGGCTTCCCATGCCCTTCAGGGATAATGAAAAACTTTATTTAATAATGAAAATAAAAAAAAGACTTTATTGCACAACTATGAACAGAGACAAATTTATTTACACCTCAACCGTTTAAATTGTTCAAATAATAAGGTATGAGTTGGGTTGACAAAAACACTGCTTCACTATTATAAATAAAGATTAGTATTTTATTGAACTAAATTGTTACGAGAACAACTTATTTATTCATGTTTACGAAAAAAAAAACAACAAAAAAGTAATACAACAGCATCAGTCAATAAGTAATTTGAGGGGCACACTAGTGGTAGATGGAGTCACGGGTTTGTATGTGATCTTATTGATCTTCATAAGTATCGTGTCTCTAGAAGTGGGTCATGAGTGTCAACTTTGAAATATGTCACAAGAATTAAGTTAAATATAAAAATACCAATAGCTAAATGTACATGAAAATTAGACTCAGAGAAAACTAAAACACATTGTAGTTACTTCAATGATCATATACTCACAACTAGAAAAAAATTAAGCGACAGAGAATAAATTGTGTTGCTAACTGCCTACAGTTTTCTGTGAAAACATAAATAGATCACAGTTATTGGTGATAAATATGTAAAATTTAATGAAACTGTGGTCTGTAAATATTTGTGATGTTTTTTGTTTAACTTTACTCTCCAGTTCACATGGACCGGCAGGCTTGTGCATGAACTTTAGTCAATGAGTGAAGTACCGACCGTTGGCTCAAAGGGGATTCGAACCTTGGAACTAGCCCTTACCAATCTGAAGCCTTAGCCACTGAGCCACCACGCCGGCAATGTGGTAATGATAAATCACTTTAAAGACTTAATGAAGGTTTTATTGTACATAAAATGGTAATAACTATTTAAAACATCGTAATTTTCAAACATAAACATATGATAATATTAAATTAAAAATAACAATGTTGACTACATTGAAAATATTATTAGACACTTGAAATTAGCTGTATATTATTCCTTAGTTTGATCAAAAGATAAATTTTTTAGTAAAACTAATTTGTAACATTATAAGTTCAGTTCAATACTCTTTAAGAAAATAGTTTACGCTACTGTACAAATATGTTCATCTTAAATTTGTGAACAACACATATGTGAACGTAGCATTATATAACAGCTCCTGAAAAGGGTAACAAAAAAATATGAGAACAACTATAATTTAGAAGCTATTAGGATGAGTAAACAATAATTGATAATTTAAAGAAAGATATTTTAATACAGTTTAAAAAGCATATCCTAACTTTCAACGCACGTTAACAGCTGACTCATTCACAGCAGTAAGCACTAGTAAATTGGGACACCTGGTCAACACTTTCCATGAATAACAATGTGGGACTTTCTCATCACATTTCAGCGACAGCCATTCAACCAGGAACACAAACGTTTATATGGCACGGCCAGTTTTAAAGGGAGATTTTATTTTGTACCATTGTATTTATTTCTTATATTTGTAGAGATATATGAATATGAATGATTTCAAGGCATTTAACTTCCTTATCTTATTACCCTGTCATATAATTTTAAAACCAAATGAACATAGCTAAGGTCTTTTTTAGAATTCTAGCAAAAACATATTTTACCCTAATATTTTTTAAGATTACAATTATATTATTTGATATGACATAACATTTTTACAATATAGAAATGCATCTTAATTAGCAATTCAGTGAGGAACATTGTTTTTAATTCAAATAAAATATATGCTTACATTTGTAGACACTCCGTAAGCATAACAGAAATACTGGACCAAAGCCAAAGCTGATGTGAGCAAACTGTCTCCGTGAGGTAATTTAAAAACCCAAGTGACCATGTAGCTTTATCAGAACCATAGTTGGAGTTTAGTAGAGATATGTTAGACTAACATTTGGCATGCTTTAGGATGATTCAAGAACTAATATTTCACCAAACATAATTTTAGTTTTGGTGTTTAGTTCACCAAACACTCTCTTAAGTAGTTTTAATTTATTTTTTTACCATATTAGATACACTTTTGGATAGTAGCCTATAAAACATTGGGCCGAGTGAACAAACAAGAGTGTTGTTTGTAAACTTTACTGGTGTTTTTTCGTGTTATTTGAGGCAAGCACTCAATATGAATTATTGAATAACACAAGTATTAATTTGTAGTTAACAATACAAAATTAATCTCAAAAATTAGAAAAAAGTGTTTATTTTATTTTCACATAGGCATATTTTTAAGACAATTTTATTTTGTGTGAGTTTCAAAAACTAAGGGTGTAACCTACTTTGAAGCTATTAACCAAACAGCGTCATTACTACATATCTCGGGCAACATTGCACAGCTCTTGTTACGATTTGGTCAAACTATAACCTAATTCTCAATGTTTTCTGTGTCCTTCAACCAATAATAATAATATAACAACTCTGAAGAAAATCTTTCAATTAATTGACTAGTTTGTGAATACACTATGACTGGCTAAACTATATCAAATCTATTATTCAGTACATTTTGTTAAAGTTATATCAAACAACAATTTTCAATTATAATGTCGTACATTTTTCAGTTAAATATTCAGAAAATCAGCTTCAAAACAAGATAAATTTAAATAAAAAAAATCATAAGTACACTTATGTTTTAAGCAACTTGAAAAACAACAAAAATGTATAATTCACCAGATGTAATGTGTGAAATTTTTATAAATACAAATCGACTAGATAGTAACTGGAATAAAGACACAGCAGGCATTTATTCTTTGCATTTAGTTAAATAAACATATTCTAAAGAGTACAGGAATTTCCTTTGTATTAGTCTGGACTAATTATCTTTGTAATTCTCAACTTAATTATAATAATGTGATATTTTGTTATTAATAGTAACTTTTTAACTTGTTATTAATAGTAACTTTTTTCTGTAACTATTTTTCTTCTTTTTTTCTATTTTAACTTCATAATAACTTGAAACTCTTTTATTGAAATGTATGAAACTTAGCGGACAAAACAAATAAATAAATAAAAATAACAACAAATAAAATTTTTATGCAGGTAGTTAATTACTTTGTTGAAAAGGGTTTTTTTCTTTTAAGCCAAAGTAGTTCCATGATGCATTTTTTTCTTTAAAGAGAACAACAACAACATATCTAAATTTTGTCAGTTCAAATAAGTTACACTTTGTACATAACTGAAGTAACGTGTCAGATTTGTACTTTTATGTGAATTGCTGATTAATCATGTTTTCAATTTTGTTGCTTCAATTGTTGTACAGTATTTGTTTCAATTGGAGACATGTCTTTGTAACGGTATACTGATTTTTTGATACTGACGGGGATTCATTTACTCTATATAGTTTTAGTTGCAAAGTAAAGTTAAGGTCAACACCTGAGAACTTGTCAAACACAGTGCGGGTGTTTTTGTTTTTTTGTTTTTTTTATAAGAATTTCAGGAAATTCTTAAGGGATAGAAACAGCTCCCCCAAACGACCCACTTTTTCCCATAAGAATAATATTGGCATTAATTTAATTTAATAATTTATTTAAAACCACTGATACAAAAAACATAAAGATGATAAAAATCTGTTACATATGTGATTAATGCATTATTTTTTAATTGTTGACAAGCAGCATCTAAGGTACAGGCAGCTATCACAACTGCCACAACTGTTTAACAACTGCCAGAGGTTCAAACCATTCACTATGAATCTGGTAGGCCACCAATACTCAAATAAGCTACGATACATATGCAAAATGTCCAAATGTGAGACTTAAGGTATTTCTTGTGAGCTCAGGGTGCCGAGAGACATTTTCTACTTCAAGTTTGAAATATACAGTTAAAGATTGTCTTATTTTACCAGGCAAAGTTAGGGCTAAGAAGCCCTCTCCAACACTAAACTAGGAATCAACGGCTTAAGGTTGACTTCCAATTCTCTACCAGTGACCGGGCAGGCGGGCTGCATGCGAGGACGAGATCGCTCAGACAGTCACCCATCCAAGGGATAGCCACACTCAATGATGCTTGACTCCGTTATCTTACGATAATGTCGGAACCCTCCGGTTAAGGCCACTGGTAATAAATCTGATGGCAAACTTCTGGCCAAGTATGGAGACAATGAAAGAGATTAACAGCGTCTCCGGTTCAGGGGAAACAATTTAGAAGGCCATTTCTATTATTATAACTGATTCTGATGTGTCTGTTACCAAGTGTCCAACCCAGTATATTTGGTAAGACAGGAAAGGAAAAAAGAAGGAAATTGTTTACAAACCTACTACATCAGAGACAACTATTTTTTTTGTTTATTATTAATTTATAATTAATAGCAATAGTTAATTATATTTTTTGCTATTTTTTGTATTGCTTAAAATATAATTAATTTGAAAGTGTTTAAAATATAAACCAAACTGTGTTTGGAATTTTAAACTAAGAGATGCTGCATCAAGGAATACTACAAACAACCCGAACAGGAACAGTAAAGCTTTTTAGACATCCATTGTTGGGAAGCAAAAGTACCGGCTAGTTTCAGATAAAATCAAGTAAACAGTCACCTTTTATTTTTCTAACAACAAAAGTAAAAAATAACGACTAATAGTTATATCAGACTGAATCACAGCACAGTGTGGCCCAGTTTCCAACTCAAGCCTACATTAACACCAATTACAGGTGTTTCACAGTAGTTGACTACATATACACAAATGTGTGAGGAGCTAACGAGCCCTGATTGGGTTACAACCCTCCTTCATTGTACCTACAGGACTGTTGATGGCATGTCATATGCTCTGACATCATTGAACAACATATGTTAAGAGACATTTGGCCAACGTTGAATATCAAGTTAAAAATACAACTGGTGTAGAAATATGGAAACGGTAAGGAGACTCAATGTTGCAGATTTGAACCACTCGCTTTAATGACAATCGAAATGATTATTGAAAACTAAATATTAATACATTACACTTAATAATCATACAAATAACAATTATTAAACACTTCTCAGGAATGAATAAAAAGTAAAAATTGATTAAATAAAAATACTGTCAAAATATAAAATATGATTTATATTTGCTACATTCCAATTGAAATGTTTGTAAAAGTAATTTGAATAAAAACTATGCACCATAGTTGTACGTTTTAAATCTTATAATTATATTTATTAACTTATTTTTTCCTTCCATTGAAATTGTATTTATTTTTATTTAAATAATTGTTTCTCCATTTTAGTTATTTTTGTAAAAGAAAATTGTACAGAAATGACATAAACTATTTAGTACATTTAAGTTTTCCTAAAAATGTTGAAAGATTGAAACTTGCTGTAATGATAAGTTTCATAATAATATAAAACTCAATACAAATAATATTGACAAAAGATTGTCAAGTATAACATGGTAACATCTGAGAAGGTCAAATGGTGGCGGAGGCCTAATTTGAATTTCAGAGGTCCAAATAATATTCTAACTCATGCTTAAAATAAAGGGAAAATTTATATCAATATCAGTGGACCAATCTTACCAAAGCAGTTTTTTTCAAAGATCCCTGATTTCTTGGAAAGAAATATCTGTCTACTTCAATAGCTTTTATCTATATGTATAGGACAACAAGATGTGGTGTGATTGAAAACATGATTCTCCTGTATGATGTACATAAACATGCCTACTATTATTACCCACATATAACTAGACATAAATTAAAATAAAGGTTTTGTAAAATTATTAAGTAAGTGAAATGTGAATATATGCAAAACATACACTAGTTCAAGTAATGTTCAGAAAGTAATAGGAGATGACACATCTATGTGTTCATGTGGGTGAACTACGTGATCTGTCGACACTCTTTGGTAAAACAGGTTTCTATTGGAGTCCCCAGGGATCAATTCTTGGTCCATTTTCCTTTTCTATAATCATTAATGATCTTCCAAAAGAATTAAATGTTTGTTCAATCATTTATGCAGATGATACTTCTTCATTATCTCCTTCTCTCTTGAAATCTTCCAAAACTGAGAGCTGTGATGGAGGCTGCTAACGTTCATACGGTACATTGGGTTTTTTTCCAATAAGCATCATTGTAATCAAGACAAGACTCAAAATATTATTCTCAGTCTAGCTCATAATCAAGGCTCTTCAGTTATTAAATTATTAGGTTTTTCATTTACTCAAAATTAACTTGGAACAAACACATAGACAATGTATGCAAAAAGAGCTAGTTTTTTTTTTCTGGACTCATGTTATACTTGTATTAATTTGGTTTTATTTTGTTGTTTATTCATAATATTGTTTGTTTTTGCTGTATCGCCATAACTGTTTGACTATGCCTATTTCATGTAACAATAATTGATCATTTGATTTGACTTGGAGATGACATATCTAGTAACTTGATGGCAAATTCATAATTGATCAATCCTATACAGCAAGTAGACAATGTGTAGGCAATTGCCTGTCGTTGACGATGTGTGTTCATGGGACGACCCATGAGGCTGAGCTATGGCCCTGTCAACGCCCTTTTCCTATTAGAGATGATATATCTAAGTAACCTGATGGCAGATTCATAATTGATCGATTCCATACAGTAAGTAAACAATGAGTAGAACTGTTCGTGAGGATGTGTGACAAATAAGAATCTGAAACTGTTAGAGAACAAAACTATAGTATGTTAACGATTTTTCGGAAAGGGTTCTCTACATTGTCTTTCCCAGTGGTGAGTTTAAGCTCTCGTATCAAATTTTATTTTTTAAATTCACCTATGCGTGTGTTAAATGTAATATAGACGTGTCACGGAAGAAAGAGCAGACAAATATGCAGTTAAAAGACATACTCCACTCATCACTACTGAATGTATTTAATATATTTGCTTGATACACAAAATTTTGTTTGGTTTGTATCATGAATATAATTGCCTCCAGCTCTCAACCCCACCCTTCCAATTAAACTTGTCAACCAACTGAGCCGTTCTTAATCCTGTGAACAACATGTATCGTTTTCGTTTATTCTCTATTTTCATCAATTTTATCTTCTCCCTTTCCACACTAGTCATCTGGTTGTTCCTATTAAAGCTCAAGAAGTAGGTTAACTTTGTCTGCAAATCAGACTTTCAAGTCGATCGTGATATCTATTTTAAGGAAATTGAGAAAAAACTTTGATCAAAATAATAAACTGCTCCTTTTAAATGTTGTGATTATATAAGTACTGGCCGACAGCCTGGCTTTGCTACAGGGTGGTTCTCTACGCTTGCTTACCCTTCACACAGTGGTTCTTTCTAAACCGTTACATCAATATTATAGCTTGGCCTACTGCCACTTTCCTATACAACAAAGGTTTACAGTCTAGAAAACCCAATTATGTTGTCCTGCAACAGTGAGGTTAGTACGTCTTCAAAACATCATTAAAGAAATGTTTTGCAGTGTTGTAAACATAATGTGAGTATTTATATAAATGAAATTTCCTGTTTTCATCAAAAGAAACTCATTATGATTTTATTATGATCAAGGATTTGGTTGAAAACTTTAATCTGACAGGTCATGTAACAAGAAAAAATGTTGTCAGTTGTAGATATTATCTGCTGTTTGATACAAATCGTTAAATTAAATTTTTACCAATGTTACAGGCGCAAGACAAGTGGCCAGGCACGAAGTCATCGAAAGGAATGGACGAATGAGTTTTATTCCAAATAAATTATATCAGCTACAACTAATAAAGTGAGAACAAGCAAGCATGATTCTAAAGTATGTCAAACGAGTAATCTAAATAAACTAAACATAAATCTTAAAGCTGATAAATATTAAACCATGGTCCAAGGAATCAGCAGACATAGGTGCATGTATGTGCGTCTGCTGAGTGAATTAGAAATTAGAGTTATACAAATTTCTAAGAATGCATCAGACCAGGAGTTTACAAACTGAGGTCACACTCCAGTTAGGGGGCGTGAAGTTGTCTTCACTTAAATATTATTAATCCCGCCCACACATACAAGCACGGTGTTACTGACCCACCCGCCCACCCATACAAGCACACTGTTTACATATATATTGATTGTTTTACTAAAAAAAGGAGCGTTTTAATGTTGAAAGAAAAAACATGATTTAACTATTGCAAGCATTACTGAAAAGGACTACAAATAATGAAAACGTGGAGAAATTATAAATGAAAACTGTACAACAGTTTTGAGATGGTAGCGACAGCAAGCTTAATAAATCTTATCAGCTGATAAAAGGGTTCCGACTTGGATCACCGCAGCCCGTAGAGGTTTCAGTGGGTACTCCCCCTAATTGAAGATTATTTTCACGGGCGAATCCCACATTTAGTGCGTAGGCATTTCCCCTAAGCAAAAAAAAAAAAAAAAATCCGTCTTCAAACCAACTGGATCGATTTATTCGTTTACTCTCTTATACTGAATCTCTTTACCTGAATGTCAATTTCTTCAGAACTTGACGTGTATACTTGTATTCATTACTTACAAACATATTTATTATTTAATCATCTTCCACATAGGCTCTTACATCGGTCACTAATACCATTGATTTGTAGATGTATATAATCAAGACTAATACTAAAGAAAGTTGATCTTCGGATTTTGACCAAATCATGATGTCATTGCATTTTGTGGATTTGTACATTTTAACTACAAATTAAACTGTTTAAAGACGTTTACAGTGTATTTAACTTCACAAAACGGTTGGAATCGGAAGTCCATTTTATTCAAAGTTTTCCTTATTATATTTTACTCATTCAAAAATATTTTTATTTTTAGCTTATATTCATATTTCAATACAGTTTTTACACTGTTTGCAGAGTGATTCTAGATGTCCTCCCCCCTTCTACAGCGTAATCTATTAGTAAAAACAATAAATAAATGTTATATAAACATAGGTCCGACGTTTTGTTAGCGAGTTATGACATGGTTATGGCTAGCACAAGATTTCAGGGAAAATAAAATGAAATAAAACCATATTGAACTACGGAAAGGAAAATAATCAAGTAAATATGAATTTGGTTGTGTCTTATGTATTTTGACTTGGAAAAGTTACTAAAATTGGCTTTAAAACTGTACCTTTAGCATTTTCTTTAACTAATTCAAGATTAAATGCTAAAATGTTGGCCACGTTACTCAGTTTTCTCTTAAGTTTGATGTACAATAACTTTGTTTAATTGGAAATAAACACACAAAATATTTAAACAAAGACTGCAGAAATTTATTTATGAGAAAATTGATGTAACTTAAGTAAAAATAAAATATAAATGAGCACAAAAATTAGATTTTACTTATAATAATACATTACATTCATGACCAAATTTCTTGCATTTAAACACGAATTACTCTGTACTTTAGGTACAGATCTGAAACCAATTTTAATATCATCCATGACAAAATACATAAGATACAACGAACGTTTTACTTAATTCGCCTTATAGTATGGCTTTATTATTTTCCCAGGAATCATGCTGGGGTAGGTCCAGGAAGCGTTTTTGGTCCTATATTTATATGCAATTTTTCATTGTTTTTACTAGTAGAATGTGCTGTATAAGTGTGGGGGAGGACCCCATGAATTAACCTGTACATATTAGTACTGACATTTTCTCACAATTTTTCTTAAATACTGTTCTCTTTACTTACACTTCATTTCCACGCAATGCGACGAAGGCAAGAATTATTTTTTAATTTTGAATCGGTATATTAATGAGAACTTATTTCTTGTCTCTTGAATTAGGTATTATGAATTCATTAACGTACGATTTATATAATTTTCCACCATCTTTAGAAGTACAGTAGTAGATGTAATCCGGGGGTTCACAAACAACCCGAGAAGACTTCGGACTTTCGCACTCCATGCGATTTCGGCCACCCTACTAGGAGCGCCGGCAAGAATTGCTTAACAACCTTCGGTTTTGACAGCCCTCCTAGAAGCGTCAGCAATTATTTTCGATTACCCTCATTTTTTCCAAGAGCGCCAACTATCGCTTATTCCAAGAAGACTTCCGCTAGACCACCCTCAGCAGATTTTTCTTCGGCAACCTTGGGCTTTGATTGTCCTCCTAGTAGGTTGGGAACTTCATTTTCGACCACTCTTTATATATTGGTAACTACGCATTTTCTACTCTCCTCAGCAGAAAAAATAAAATTTCCTATTTTAAAGAGAGTAAAATTGAGTTAGATTATCAGAAAAAATCATTTCATCACGCAGAAAACACATTTTTCGCCGGAAAATCTGAAAACTCTAGTTTTGTAAGAAAATTTAAAACATAGTTCTTTTTCATGATTATTTTTTAAAATTGTAAGTATTCCGAATTTTCCGAGCAGAAATAAGTAATTAGTTTTGCGAATAAATATGATTTTTACCCATAGCAATTTTCACAAAATTAACTTAGCATAACTAAACTTAACCTGTCGGGAGTCCCTCTGGTCAAAATATATAACATTTTTTAATAATTGGGGTTTATAATGATCAAGTAACGGCCGCTAATCACGATTCCTCGCGAAAGTAGTTTTCCGTTATAGGCTACCTCGAGAACTAATTTTAATTGGAAAAAATAGATTTAAAATTCATTGTCAGCGTAAAAAACACGGTGAATTAAAAAAATACATTTAAAAACATTGAAATAACTGATATATGTCAAAAATACTAAACGTTGTGTGAATTTTTTTAATTTGTCAGTAAAAAACGTAATTTACACAGAATATAAAGGATCTCGTGCAAATATACTAGTCAATTCCCTACAAAAATTACAAACAAAATTTCACATGTTGTTAGGTGAAAGGAAACATCATAATTACCTAAACATATAAGTCACCCACTGTAGGGTTAAGTGTGAATATTAATAACGAATCACAGAGATAAGCCTGCAAATGTCGTCTCATTTTAAATCAGTAGGTCATATTTGCTTTAGACGGAGCACTTTGTTGTGGCCCTATGTGATAAATGATCAGCTGAGAGCCGCCAGCTGATCCCTTTCGAAATTTGTATCTAACTGAAACTGGATCGTGTCGCCTGCACTGCACTATTAGCTCAGTATTAAGCTATATTTTAATCCAACTACTACTGGCAAATTAATCTCATTATAAATCGTTCGTATAGTTATAAAACTTAACTGTTCAAATATACACTCACTTTACGAATTTATTGATAAATAACAATTTTATCATCAATAATTTTTTATCACTAATTTATCATTGATTTACTATTTTGATTTATACTTTATTGATATTTTTCACAATTTCTTTGCTTAGAATGATAAAACAAGGGGTTGGTTAGGATTCAGTCTACTACGTAGATAAATGTACTACATCTGCTCAAATTTAAAATCACGTGTTTAACAAATTGTTATTCTTTTTAAAAAAAACTGAAAAAACACAAAATATCAATTCATATACGTTATATGAAATTAAAATATTTCATAATGTTTCGAACATGAAATAAATGCATAAAACCGTCAATGCTTGTCATATTATGTTTTTATACACCTCATGAAGTAAATAAGTATTTTCTTAGACATACTTTCTCGGCTATGTTTATTTAGGAACACTCATACTCTTCGGGTCGCCTGTGTCAAAAATAAAATAAAATATTTTATAAAACAAAACAAAAAAATAAAACCAGACATCTTTACAACTCATCGGACATGTGCATTATCGAGATGAAAATGAACCTTTAATGGCACTGAAAACGGAAAATAACAAATTCGAAACTTCGGTAGTTGATATATGCAAGTTCTTAAATTTCTAAAAAATAGTCTATAACCAGAATTTCACGAAAGCGTCATATTAAAATAACTTCCTAAACGTTATTTTACAGTAACATTTCTAATCTCTAACCTAATTAACAATAACGAAGGTCTGAATTAATTCGGAAACAAAATTGCTGAGGGGTGAATTTACTGTAACCCCCCATCCCTGACAGCGTCCCTCCGACCTGGACTGTCATTCAACACACACACTCCTTAGACAAATTTGATAAAGCCGACACTTACAGGATACAGGAGCGACCCGTGGAGGTGAGGACTTGCCGCGCGCCGCGACTAGGTTATGTTTCCAGCATTCGATAGATCGATGTCGCTGCCTTTGGGGGCGGTGTGGGGCGGCCCGGGCAACAGGACGGCCTCCACGCCGCCTCCACTCATCCTCTCGTAATCCTACGAGACTTCGGAACTAGATTAACAGAACATCCCTTGACGGAGGAGGATGGTAACTTTATTTCATCAGGAGATAAGAAGAACGATCAAGGTTTATTAATGAATTCCTAATTCCCAGAGTCGTGTATCGAAGTTCAGTTGGTCGTCTGGAGAGTACAAACCTCTTCCGTCGTTTGTGTAAGTTGTAAAAATTGTTGTTCTTAGATATGATACGCCGACACAACTTTGTGTGTATTTAAAGACGTATATGAATGATTACTTGAGTGTAGGACGAGTGTGGATGACCTGTGTAGTCTGGTTACTGACTGAGTTCGACTGTTCCTCAGAAAGGACCAATATTTAATAGCCCTATAGCCAGGGCCACTACAGGACCTACAGCTGTACGTGAAATCTGAACCACATAGTATTGGTCTGCGTTTCAGCTAATTGACAAGCCTAATATTCAGTTCCCTTCCCCACACAACATCCCTGACTACAACCCAACATGGACACCCAGGACTTCTCTAGTAGTGTTCACGCCGATAGCAACCATGAGCAGACGCCATGTCGGTATTAAGAGGACCGAGCATATAACCATCACCTACAATCCTCACAGCACTTTTTCCCAAGTAGTTGGGTTGTATGTAGCACTGCGCCACCAGTGCCGACATGTGGAATGTAAAGGCAGGAGTACGACTTAAGCATGGACTGTTCAAGATGGTCTACGTGCAGTGTGGATGCTACTAGACCACTCACAATCGTCTACAACAGTGTGAGCCGTCTGTCAAGTGTGTCGTACTCTCACACATAAATATAGATCGCTACATACAACAGATTAAACGAAGATCAAAAATGCTGAAAGGAAGATATACAGGGTGTCCCGAATGTAGGCAGCCAAACTTCAGGAGGTTATGCCGAAGGTCTAAACAAACAAAAATTGTCATGTGAACATATGGTATATCTCGCACCGTTTTCCGTCTATCCGTCTGTATTTAATTTTTACAAAAAGGTAAATAACTCAGAATTTACTCACAATACAATTATGAAACTTAACGAATCTTAGTCTTAAAAGTTTACATAATCCTTAAAAATATTATTTCTGTACACTGTCATTTTTAATTTGTGGTAATTTTAATTTTTTAAGGCTTGAATTCAAAAACCTTTTCAGTTAAAACCTGTAAAATTCTAAAATATTGAAAAATTAAGTCCTAAAAATTCTTATATAAATATTTGTATGATCAAACAGCTATTACCAGAGAAATTGAAAATGTTGTCAAATAATTACGGAATTATTTTTATAAATAAAAATTCTATTTATCAGATACTAGTTGTTTGTCATTAAAAAATGTCAAGCCATAATTTGTAGATCTGAACTTCTCAGTATTTTTGTAACTCATCAAGACTATCAAAATTAATACTCCTTCATGATTTATCTTAAGTAACTTCTGGGATATTAAGCTTATTGTAAAAACTACAGACAGATAGACGGAAAACTGAGCGAGATAGAGCATACGTTCAAATGAAATGCTCTGTTTATGTTGGCCTTTGGTATAACCTCCTGGAGTTTAGCTACATAAAGGCCGGCCTGTATATTTAAAGCAATAAGGGTGTAATCTAATCTAGCTAAATTACGGGATATAAAATGGCACGAGGCTAACTGTGGTTTACATAAAGCTTCTACCAACTTAACAAACATTTGAATCCCTCGCGAGTTACCTGTCAGTGTGGATAGCAATAAAACATCGATCAAATATGCGATATTACCAAAAGCCGATAATTTCGGTCGCAAGTAATGTTTTTGATGATTTATAGTGGTAACGACAACAATTGAAGTAGAGCGACGGGTCGGTCGACAAGGGGTGGAGTGGAGTGGACTCCACTAATATTGTATGGAGGCTGAGGTAAATATTGTTTATGTGATATTGAATAGAGCAAATTATTTATGATTAAGGAGCAAAGAGGATTAGCGTATGATAATGTACAATCGGATTTATATACAAATGTATGCAATTGTGAATAAATATGATTAGTTCTCGGCATAGTTTACATTTATTTGGTTGCATTATTGTTTTCTTTAGTATTAAAATAATAAAAACCTGTTTTATTACATGTATAAAAAGATTTTTTTCAATGCAGCGACCTCCTTAAATATTATTGACAATGGGTCAATAATGTTTAAGGGACCGACTGCATTTTAAAAAATCCTTTTTATACTTTTATTTGTATAATAACCTAGAAAATCTACCCTTTAAAATGTTGTAAATTTCACGTTTCTACGATGACGGGAAGTGATGTAAAAAATGTTATTTTATTTGACTTGTTTTTCACTTTGTATTAACAGTATTTGCACCATCGATACTGATCATTTAACTTGCAATAAACCTAGATTACCTAAGTATTTAGTTTTGTGTATGTTGCCTAACCTGGTAAAAACCACCTGTTGAAGTGCTTTATTTGCATATAAGATTTCAGATATAAAATTTAAATAATATAATTTCGTATTCATCATTTTGGTTATTTGAAAATTTTTTGTATTTTCCGAAATTTCAGTTTTTAGTACTCGTGTACTTTTTTTCGAGAACCAGAAAATATGTCTTAATTACTTTCTTTTAAATTATCATTTTAAAGGTTTTTTACATGTTTAAATAATTTAAATTACTTTAATTGTTATTTTTATTTAAAGTTAGGAACCTTTAAAAAGATGAAAGAAATATGTTAAGCCGTTGTCAAGTGATGGAATGAAAACGGATTTCAGAGACTCATTTTTATATCATAAGAAGATTAATATTATCTAACAATGTTTTCTATTGCATTTTATACAGGTAATTTTGGTTGATTTCTTTCCCTATCAATAATCTACCACTCATGTCTTTCTAATACCGCGCTCAATCACGAGTTCGTACAAAGTTAGCCAACAAAACACGTGAGTTACTTTGACAGTTCACTGGCTTCTTGTATAAACTTGTTTCGATCACGTTGTTTTTATTTCAAAGTCAGGTGGTCCAATGTTAGATTTTAAATTTATTTGAAGATTCTTGAGACAAGCGACAGTTGTTTGTTTAGGTAAATAATCGTAGGAAATTGTGAGTTTTAGTTATACGTAAAAGTAGGCTATATTTTAAGTAGCACTAATGACATATTTAAATAATATTTTTAATTAAAAACCAAGACCCAATTTTGATGGTCTTGTAGTATTTGTTAGCGGACTCAAATAAGGAATTTTAAGGTAATAGGCGCTCAGGACAGGTAAACATTAAAAGTGTAGTAGACCTGTTCTGTGTTTGAAATTTATTTATTGGCGTTGGCTTGTTCATATTGGTTTGGAGATTTCTTATATAAAGAATTCTAACTAGCAATCGTATTAAAATATGAATACTCCACACACCGAACACAGTCTCATGCTACGACCGAAGACTAAATACTGACCCCGTTGTTCGAGAAATTGTCACAAACAATAAGATGAAAGTGTGACGAATGAGTGAATGTAGCTCACGTAACGTCCTGAGGGAATAACGGCAACAAAAAGGGAAAGGTAAGATATGACAAAACATCAAGACCTTTTCAAGTGGCACTTGGGGAGTGTCGCCCTCGTCGAATGGCCCTCCAATAGTGATAGTCGGTTTAGTGTTTTGCCAACGAAGGACGTACAGTAGCGAGAACGTTTCTACAGAGCAAATTACACACCAAACAATCTCGTAGCCATGCAAGTACAGTGGTTTTCATTAATGACAAAACCTTTATTAATACGGTAATTACTGCACAAACATGACTACACAACAGATTGTATGAACTTTCAACAGCTGAAACTTCATTTTAGTTCTTCAACCGAACGTCTTATAGCAAGAAAAATACTTGAACTAAATCACAAAATGATGAAATGAAAATTGTCTTTATTGTATATACAAATGGCGAGATTAGGATTACAAAGTCCACTCTTTCACACCTGACCGTTATTAAAAATTACATATAATTATAAATTTACATATGATTGTCTAATAAGGATTTCTCCAATTAGTAAATGAAAATATAAAAGTAAATACACAGTGGTTATTAACGGCACATGATATGTTGAATCAAGGTACCATTTCTTAATTTTACTGCCAACGGCAAATGTAATTGTCTTATAATTTGAAATAGTTCTATTTCACATTAAAATTGTTGTTAAGAAGGAAGCACTTGTGTCTTACAACAGCGATGACCCACGAATCCGTCGTTGAAATGGTCTATATAGAGGAAAGACTTATCTCTTACTGTAATAACCAATAGTGGAGACCCACGTATCCGTCGTTGAAATGGTCTATGTAGAGGAAAGACTTCTCTTACTGTAATAACCAATAGTGGAGACCCACGAATCCGTCGTTGAAATGGTCTATACAGGGGAAACACTTATCTCTTACTGTAATAACCAATAGTGGAGACCCACGTATCCGTCGTTGAAATGGTCTATGTAGAGGAAAGACTTATCTCTTACTGTAATAACCAATAGCGGAGACACACGTATCCGTCGTTGAAATGGTCTATACAGGGGAAACACTTATCTCTTACTGTAATAACCAATAGTGGAGACCCACGAATCCGTCGTTGAAATGGTCTATATAGGAGAAACACTTATCTCTTACTGTAATAACCAATAGTGGAGACCCACGTATCCGTCGTTGAAATGGTCTATATAGGGGAAACACTTATCTCTTACTGTAATAACCTATAGCGGAGACCCACGTATCCGTCGTTGAAATGGTCTATATAGGGGAAACACTTATCTCTTACTGTAATAACCAATAGTGGAGACCCACGTATCCGTCGTTGAAATGGTCTATATAGGGGAAACACTTATCTCTTACTGGAATAACCAATAGCGGAGACCCACGTATCCGTCGTTGAAATGGTCTATATAGGGGAACACTTATCTCTTACTGGAATAACCAATATCGGAGACCCACGTATCCGTCGTTGAAATGGTCTATGTAGAGGAAACACTTATCTGTTACTGGAATAACCAATAGCGGAGACCCACGTATCCGTCGTTGAAATGGTCTATACAGGGGAAACATTTATCTCTTACTGGAATAACCAATAGTGGAGACCCACGTATCCGTCGTTCAAATGGTCTATATAGGGGAAACACTTATCTCTTACTGTAATAACCAATAGTGGAGACCCACGTATCCGTCGTTGAAATGGTCTATGTAGAGGAAAGACTTATCTCTTACTGTAATAACCAATAGCGGAGACCCACGTATCCGTCGTTGAAATGGTCTATACAGGGGAAACACTTATCTCTTACTGTAATAACCAATAGTGGAGACCCACGTATCCGTCGTTGAAATGGTCTATGTAGAGGAAAGACTTATCTCTTACTGTAATAACCAATAGCGGAGACCCACGTATCCGTCGTTGAAATGGTCTATACAGGGGAAACACTTATCTCTTACTGTAATAACCAATAGTGGAGACCCACGAATCCGTCGTTGAAATGGTCTATATAGGAGAAACACTTATCTCTTACTGTAATAACCAATAGTGGAGACCCACGTATCCGTCGTTGAAATGGTCTATATAGGGGAAACACTTATCTCTTACTGTAATAACCTATAGCGGAGACCCACGTATCCGTCGTTGAAATGGTCTATATAGGGGAAACACTTATCTCTTACTGTAATAACCAATAGTGGAGACCCACGTATCCGTCGTTGAAATGGTCTATATAGGGGAAACACTTATCTCTTACTGGAATAACCAATAGCGGAGACCCACGTATCCGTCGTTGAAATGGTCTATATAGGGGAACACTTATCTCTTACTGGAATAACCAATATCGGAGACCCACGTATCCGTCGTTGAAATGGTCTATACAGGGGAAACATTTATCTCTTACTGGAATAACCAATAGCGGAGACCCACGTATCCGTCGTTGAAATGGTCTATGTAGAGGAAACACTTATCTCTTACTGGAATAACCAATAGCGGAGACCCACGTATCCGTCGTTGAAATGGTCTATATAGGGGAAACATTTATCTCTTACTGGAATAACCAATAGTGGAGACCCACGTATCCGTCGTTGAAATGGTCTATATAGGGGAAACACTTATCTCTTACTGTAATAACCAATAGTGGAGACCCACGAATCCGTCGTTGAAATGGTCTATACAGGGGAAACACTTATCTCTTACTGTAATAACCAATAGTGGAGACACACGTATCCGTCGTTGAAATGGTCTATGTAGAGGAAAGACTTATCTCTTACTGTAATAACCAATAGTGGAGACCCACGAATCCGTCGTTGAAATGGTCTATACAGGGGAAACACTTATCTCTTACTGTAATAACCAATAGTGGAGACCCACGTATCCGTCGTTGAAATGGTCTATGTAGAGGAAAGACTTATCTCTTACTGTAATAACCAATAGCGGAGACCCACGTATCCGTCGTTGAAATGGTCTATACAGGGGAAACACTTATCTCTTACTGTAATAACCAATAGTGGAGACCCACGAATCCGTCGTTGAAATGGTCTATATAGGAGAAACACTTATCTCTTACTGTAATAACCAATAGTGGAGACCCACGTATCCGTCGTTGAAATGGTCTATATAGGGGAAACACTTATCTCTTACTGTAATAACCTATAGCGGAGACCCACGTATCCGTCGTTGAAATGGTCTATATAGGGGAAACACTTATCTCTTACTGTAATAACCAATAGTGGAGACCCACGTATCCGTCGTTGAAATGGTCTATATAGGGGAAACACTTATCTCTTACTGGAATAACCAATAGCGGAGACCCACGTATCCGTCGTTGAAATGGTCTATATAGGGGAACACTTATCTCTTACTGGAATAACCAATATCGGAGACCCACGTATCCGTCGTTGAAATGGTCTATGTAGGGGAACACTTATCTCTTACTGGAATAACCAATATCGGAGACCCACGTATCCGTCGTTGAAATGGTCTATATAGGGGAACACTTATCTCTTACTGGAATAACCAATAGCGGAGACCCACGTATCCGTCGTTGAAATGGTCTATACAGGGGAAACATTTATCTCTTACTGGAATAACCAATAGCGGAGACCCACGTATCCGTCGTTGAAATGGTCTATGTAGAGGAAACATTTATCTCTTACTGGAATAACCAATAGTGGAGACCCACGTATCCGTCGTTGAAATGGTCTATATAGGGGAAACACTTATCTCTTACTGTAATAACCAATAACGGAGACCCACGTATCCGTCGTTGAAATGGTCTATATAGGGGAAACATTTATCTCTTACTGTAATAACCAATAGTGGAGACCCACGTATCCGTCGTTGAAATGGTCTATATAGGGGAAACACTTATCTCTTACTGTAATAACCAATAGTGGAGACCCACGTATCCGTCGTTGAAATGGTCTATACAGGGGAAACACTTATCTCTTACTGGAATAACCAATAGCGGAGACCCACGTATCCGTCGTTGAAATGGTCTATGTAGGGGGAACACTTATCTCTTACTGGAATAACCAATAGCGGAGACCCACGTATCAGTCGTTGAAATGGTCTATGTAGAGGAAACACTTATCTCTTACTGGAATAACCAATAGCGGAGACCCACGTATCCGTCGTTGAAATGGTCTATATAGGGGAAACACTTATCTCTTACTGGAATAACCAATAACGGAGACCCACGTATCCGTCGTTGAAATGGTCTATATAGGGGAAACACTTATCTCTTACTGTAATAACCAATAGCGGAGACCCACGTATCCGTCGTTGAAATGGTCTATATAGGGGAAACACTTATCTCTTACTGGAATAACCAATAGTGGAGACCCACGTATCCGTCGTTGAAATGGTCTATATAGGGGAAACACTTATCTCTTACTGGAATAACCAATAGTGGAGACCCACGTATCCGTCGTTGAAATGGTCTATACAGGGGAAACATTTATCTCTTACTGGAATAACCAATAGTGGAGACCCACGTATCCGTCGTTGAAATGGTCTATATAGGGGAAACACTTATCTCTTACTGGAATAACCAATAGTGGAGACCCACGTATCCGTCGTTGAAATGGTCTATATAGGGGAAACATTTATCTCTTACTGGAATAACCAATAGTGGAGACCCACGTATCCGTCGTTGAAATGGTCTATATAGGGGAAACACTTATCTCTTACTGGAATAACCAATAGTGGAGACCCACGTATCCGTCGTTGAAATGGTCTATACAGGGGAAACATTTATCTCTTACTGGAATAACCAATAGCGGAGACCCACGTATCCGTCGTTGAAATGGTCTATGTAGGGGAAACACTTATGTCTTACTGGAATAACCAATAGTGGAGACCCACGTATCCGTCGTTGAAATGGTCTATGTAGAGGAAACACTTATCTGTTACTGTAATAACCAATAGCGGAGACCCACGTATCCGTCGTTGAAATGGTCTATACAGGGGAAACATTTATCTCTTACTGGAATAACCAATAGCGGAGACCCACGTATCCGTCGTTGAAATGGTCTATATAGGGGAAACACTTATCTCTTACTGGAATAACCAATAGCGGAGACCCACGTATCCGTCGTTGAAATGGTCTATACAGGGGAAACACTTATCTCTTACTGGAATAACCAATATCGGAGACCCACGTATCCGTCGTTGAAATGGTCTATACAGGGGAAACACTTATCTCTTACTGTAATAACCAATAGTGGAGACCCACGTATCCGTCGTTGAAATGGTCTATACAGGGGAAACATTTATCTCTTACTGGAATAACCAATAGTGGAGACCCACGTATCCGTCGTTGAAATGGTCTATACAGGGGAAACATTTATCTCTTACTGGAATAACCAATAGCGGAGACCCACGTATCCGTCGTTGAAATGGTCTATACAGGGGAAACATTTATCTCTTACTGGAATAACCAATAGTGGAGACCCACGTATCCGTCGTTGAAATGGTCTATGTAGAGGAAACATTTATCTCTTACTGTAATAACCAATAGCGGAGACCCACGTATCCGTCGTTGAAATGGTCTATGTAGAGGAAACATTTATCTCTTACTGGAATAACCAATAGTGGAGACCCACGTATCCGTCGTTGAAATGGTCTATGTAGAGGAAACACTTATCTCTTACTGTAATAACCAATAGCGGAGACACACGTATCCGTCGTTGAAATGGTCTATACAGGGGAAACATTTATCTCTTACTGGAATAACCAATAGTGGAGACCCACGTATCCGTCGTTGAAATGGTCTATATAGGGGAAACACTTATCTCTTACTGTAATAACCAATAGTGGAGACCCACGTATCCGTCGTTGAAATGGTCTATGTAGAGGAAAGACTTATCTCTTACTGTAATAACCAATAGCGGAGACCCACGTATCCGTCGTTGAAATGGTCTATACAGGGGAAACACTTATCTCTTACTGTAATAACCAATAGTGGAGACCCACGTATCCGTCGTTGAAATGGTCTATGTAGAGGAAAGACTTATCTCTTACTGTAATAACCAATAGCGGAGACCCACGTATCCGTCGTTGAAATGGTCTATACAGGGGAAACACTTATCTCTTACTGTAATAACCAATAGTGGAGACCCACGAATCCGTCGTTGAAATGGTCTATATAGGAGAAACACTTATCTCTTACTGTAATAACCAATAGTGGAGACCCACGTATCCGTCGTTGAAATGGTCTATATAGGGGAAACACTTATCTCTTACTGTAATAACCTATAGCGGAGACCCACGTATCCGTCGTTGAAATGGTCTATATAGGGGAAACACTTATCTCTTACTGTAATAACCAATAGTGGAGACCCACGTATCCGTCGTTGAAATGGTCTATATAGGGGAAACACTTATCTCTTACTGGAATAACCAATAGCGGAGACCCACGTATCCGTCGTTGAAATGGTCTATATAGGGGAACACTTATCTCTTACTGGAATAACCAATATCGGAGACCCACGTATCCGTCGTTGAAATGGTCTATACAGGGGAAACATTTATCTCTTACTGGAATAACCAATAGCGGAGACCCACGTATCCGTCGTTGAAATGGTCTATGTAGGGGAAACACTTATCTCTTACTGGAATAACCAATAACGGAGACCCACGTATCCGTCGTTGAAATGGTCTATACAGGGGAAACACTTATCTCTTACTGGAATAACCAATAGTGGAGACCCACGTATCCGTCGTTGAAATGGTCTATGTAGGGGAAACACTTATCTCTTACTGTAATAACCAATAGTGGAGACCCACGTATCCGTCGTTGAAATGGTCTATGTAGAGGAAAGACTTATCTCTTACTGTAATAACCAATAGTGGAGACCCACGAATCCGTCGTTGAAATGGTCTATACAGGGGAAACACTTATCTCTTACTGTAATAACCAATAGTGGAGACCCACGTATCCGTCGTTGAAATGGTCTATGTAGAGGAAAGACTTATCTCTTACTGTAATAACCAATAGCGGAGACCCACGTATCCGTCGTTGAAATGGTCTATACAGGGGAAACACTTATCTCTTACTGTAATAACCAATAGTGGAGACCCACGAATCCGTCGTTGAAATGGTCTATATAGGAGAAACACTTATCTCTTACTGTAATAACCAATAGTGGAGACCCACGTATCCGTCGTTGAAATGGTCTATATAGGGGAAACACTTATCTCTTACTGTAATAACCTATAGCGGAGACCCACGTATCCGTCGTTGAAATGGTCTATATAGGGGAAACACTTATCTCTTACTGTAATAACCAATAGTGGAGACCCACGTATCCGTCGTTGAAATGGTCTATATAGGGGAAACACTTATCTCTTACTGGAATAACCAATAGCGGAGACCCACGTATCCGTCGTTGAAATGGTCTATATAGGGGAACACTTATCTCTTACTGGAATAACCAATATCGGAGACCCACGTATCCGTCGTTGAAATGGTCTATACAGGCGAAACATTTATCTCTTACTGTAATAACCAATAGCGGAGACCCACGTATCCGTCGTTGAAATGGTCTATGTAGAGGAAACATTTATCTCTTACTGTAATAACCAATAGCGGAGACCCACGTATCCGTCGTTGAAATGGTCTATACAGGGGAAACATTTATCTCTTACTGTAATAACCAATAGCGGAGACCCACGTATCCGTCGTTGAAATGGTCTATATAGGGGAACACTTATCTCTTACTGGAATAACCAATAGCGGAGACCCACGTATCCGTCGTTGAAATGGTCTATGTAGAGGAAACACTTATCTCTTACTGGAATAACCAATAGCGGAGACCCACGTATCCGTCGTTGAAATGGTCTATGTAGAGGAAACACTTATCTCTTACTGGAATAACCAATAGCGGAGACCCACGTATCCGTCGTTGAAATGGTCTATACAGGGGAAACATTTATCTCTTACTGGAATAACCAATAGTGGAGACCCACGTATCCGTCGTTGAAATGGTCTATATAGGGGAAACACTTATCTCTTACTGTAATAACCAATAACGGAGACCCACGTATCCGTCGTTGAAATGGTCTATATAGGGGAAACACTTATCTCTTACTGTAATAACCAATAGTGGAGACCCACGTATCCGTCGTTGAAATGGTCTATATAGGGGAAACACTTATCTCTTACTGTAATAACCAATAGTGGAGACCCACGTATCCGTCGTTGAAATGGTCTATACAGGGGAAACACTTATCTCTTACTGGAATAACCAATAGCGGAGACCCACGTATCCGTCGTTGAAATGGTCTATGTAGGGGGAACACTTATCTCTTACTGGAATAACCAATAGCGGAGACCCACGTATCCGTCGTTGAAATGGTCTATACAGGGGAAACATTTATCTCTTACTGGAATAACCAATAGCGGAGACCCACGTATCCGTCGTTGAAATGGTCTATGTAGGGGGAACACTTATCTCTTACTGGAATAACCAATAGCGGAGACCCACGTATCCGTCGTTGAAATGGTCTATACAGGGGAAACACTTATCTCTTACTGGAATAACCAATAGTGGAGACCCACGTATCCGTCGTTGAAATGGTATATACAGGGGAAACACTTATCTCTTACTGGAATAACCAATAGCGGAGACCCACGTATCCGTCGTTGAAATGGTCTATGTAGGGGAAACACTTATCTCTTACTGGAATAACCAATAGCGGAGACCCACGTATCCGTCGTTGAAATGGTCTATACAGGGGAAACACTTATGTCTTACTGGAATAACCAATAGCGGAGACCCACGTATCCGTCGTTGAAATGGTCTATATAGGGGAAACACTTATCTCTTACTGGAATAACCAATAGCGGAGACCCACGTATCCGTCGTTGAAATGGTCTATACAGGGGAAACACTTATCTCTTACTGGAATAACCAATAGCGGAGACCCACGTATCCTCATTGAAATAGTCTATGTAGGGGAAACATTTATCTCTTACTGAAATAACCAATAGTGGAGTTGAAATTACATATATAAATCAATACTGTGCCATTTAACACCTTTAGTGCTACAGCGTCTACACAGTAGACGCTGTATTTATGTATAAAAGTGCGAGCGCTACGTATTTTATACATATACGACAGGCTTTTTATTTTACTGGCCGCTATCGATGTCATTTTATTCCAAATGTATTTGAGAATCGATATATGACCAATTAGTTGCCGAAAATTTACCTTTTATATTTTTTCACGCGAAGTAAGATCGAGGTTATTTTCGTCTGTTTGTTTTGTGAAGTTTGTGAGTGATTTATTGTTCAGTTGTATAATGTTTTATTCACCAGAAATTCACTATACATTCAAATAGATCGTTTTATAAAACGTTTAATTTGAACTTTTGTGTTCCGTTATAGTAAATTAATTGTTTTTAGCATAGTTATTGATGAACAGCATAGTTATTGATGCTTCAAAACCAAAATACCTCATTTACTGCAATAATTAGTTATTATAATAGTGATTTTATAGAAATAAAACAGTGCAATGCCATAAACATATGATTGAATAGTTATTGTTTGTTTGTTCAAAACATATCTTTCAAATGTCAAGTTTTCAAAACATTTTTGCGAGGACAATATTTTTTATATATCCATATACTCCTTATTTTTTAATTAAAATTAACTGAAAATATATTAAATTTGTTTTTCATTAGATGTTCTTTACAGTAGAATAAGTACAAATAGTATAAAATATAGTCAGGCACTCTTATTTTATTCATAATTACAAAATACTTTTAAAAGTAAAAATAAAAAAGATATATATATATTTTTACAAATAAAAATACTGTTGTATGTATTTTCTTGTTTAGGTATGTTCTCTGTTTATTTTGTTACAATACAAAAGAAAAAAGTATGAAGATATGACAACAAATAGCAAATCTACGAGCGTTTTACCAAAACTACATTTTCGCACAAAACGTATATCCATGTACATGCTTAACACTTTTTTTAGTATATCCATAGGCCAGGCGGCATAGCACTTAAAGGTTTTTAATATACTGGTTAGCGACGATGCCACTTTTCTCGTTGTTAATAACACTCCCTAATATCTTCTACTGGGTGATGATGTCACTTCAAGGTTCTACCCACCGTTTCATGTTTAGTTGACAGAGCTGGACTTGTGGTGGGCTACCACTACTTGCGATCTTGTGTAACGCCGTCTATCGACCAGCGGATCAGTGGACGTAACTCCCCTGACAGTGGTGCGATCTCTAACCCCCAGTTGGATTACATACACTGATCGTACTTAGCGTGAAATGGAGATTAGCTCCTGGTCTTAATACTTAAATGGCCTGGTCGATGATATTAAAATTCTATAAAATAGCTCTAAAAATACATTTAATCAATGTAGCTACATGAGTTAACATATGTTGGCCAACATATCTTATTCGTAAGCAATTCCATTGCATTTAACCTTTTATACAACGTTAAAACACAAAGAGAACATTATACTCAAACACAAGCAACCCTCAGTTGTGTAGGTGTCCATGACACATAAAGTAATATAAATAATAGAAAATAAATATTAGGACCTACAATAATTTAAAACATAAAGAATCCTAGGAGACGATGCCAGATTACAATAACAAGCCCGAGTAGAGAGTGAAAATTATATTCACACCCTTAAGAATTCAATATCATTTCAATCAGCCTTTGACTAAAACTCGAAAAGGCTGCAGAGTGAAAATCAAATCAGTGAATAAAAACAATAAAATCATTCACTAATTATCGTTATGGAACGAGAGAAAAATTCTTTTCAGCCAGAAGAAAAACTACCACAGATATCTCCACGTCTTGGAACAATATCAACGATTAATCCCCACCACTCTTTTCACTTCTGTTCTGTATTCATAACTTACAATAACCCTCCTTCAGTCGCAGTTACAACTCCCTTACCACCCACACAACTAAGAACTCATACCTCTCCACCCAACCACCCACGGACTTGTGGTATCCCACACTCTGCCATTAATTTCAACGATTACTCCCCACCAGTATTTCCACTTCTAGTCTATATTCATAACTTACAATACACATCGTTCAGTCATAGTGACAACTCCCTTACCACCCACACAACTAAGAACTAATACCTCTCCCCCCAACCACCCACGGACTTGTGGTATCCCACACTCTGCCATTAATTTCGACGATTACTCCCCACCAGCATTTCCACTTCTAGTCTATATTCATAACTTACAATACACATCGTTCAGTCGCAGTGACAACTCCCTTACCACCCACACAACTAAGAATTAATACCTCTCCCCCCAACCACCCACGGACTTGTGGTATGCCACACTCTGCCATTATGATGGACGATTACTCCCCACTAGTATTTCCACTTCTAGTCTATATTCATAACTTACAATACACATCGTTCAGTCGCAGTGACAACTCCCTTAACACCCACACAAATAAGAACTAATACCTCTCCCCCCAACCACCCACGGACTTGTGGTATCCCACACTCTGCCATTATGATGGACGATTACTCCCCACTAGTATTTCCACTTCTAGTCTATATTCATAACTTACAATACACATAGTTCAGTCGCAGTGACAACTCCCTTCCCACCCACACAACTAAGAACTAATACCTCTCCCCCAACCACCCACGGACTTGTGGTATCCCACACTCTCCCATTATGATGGACGATTACTCCCCACTAGTATTTCCACTTCTAGTCTATATTCATAACTTACAATACACATCGTTCAGTCGCAGTGACAACTCCCTTCCCACCCACACAACTAAGAACTAATACCTCTCCCCCCAACCACCCACGGACTTGTGGTATCCCACACTCTGCCATTATGATGGACGATTACTCCCCACTAGTATTTCCACTTCTAGTCTATATTCATAACTTAAAATACACATCGTTCAGTCGCAGTGACAACTCCCTTAACACCCACACAAATAAGAACTAATACCTCTCCCCCCAACCACCCACGGACTTGTGGTATCCCACACTCTCCCATTATGATGGACGATTACTCCCCACTAGTATTTCCACTTCTAGTCTATATTCATAACTTACAATACACATCGTTCAGTCGCAGTGACAACTCCCTTCCCACCCACACAACTAAGAACTAATACCTCTCCCCCAACCACCCACGGACTTGTGGTATCCCACACTCTCCCATTATGATGGACGATTACTCCCCACTAGTATTTCCACTTCTAGTCTATATTCATAACTTACAATACACATCGTTCAGTCGCAGTTACAACTCCCTTCCCACCCACATAACTAAGAACTAATACCTCTCCCCCCAACCACCCACGGACTTGTGGTATCCCACACTCTCCCATTATGATGGACGATTACTCCCCACTAGTATTTCCACTTCTAGTCTATATTCATAACTTACAATACACATCGTTCAGTCGCAGTGACAACTCCCTTAACACCCACACAAATAAGAACTAATACCTCTCCCCCCAACCACCCACGGACTTGTGGTATCCCACACTCTCCCATTATGATGGACGATTACTCCCCACTAGTATTTCCACTTCTAGTCTATATTCATAACTTACAATACACATCGTTCAGTCGCAGTGACAACTCCCTTCCCACCCACACAACTAAGAACTAATACCTCTCCCCCAACCACCCACGGACTTGTGGTATCCCACACTCTCCCATTATGATGGACGATTACTCCCCACTAGTATTTCCACTTCTAGTCTATATTCATAACTTACAATACACATCGTTCAGTCGCAGTTACAACTCCCTTACCACCCACACAACTAAGAACTCATACCTCTCCACCCAACCACCCACGGACTTGTGGTATCCCACACTCTCCCATTATGATGGACGATTACTCCCCACTAGTATTTCCACTTCTAGTCTATATTCATAACTTACAATACACATCGTTCAGTCGCAGTGACAACTCCCTTCCCACCCACACAACTAAGAACTAATACCTCTCCCCCCAACCACCCACGGACTTGTGGTATCCCACACTCTGCCATTATGATGGACGATTACTCCCCACTAGTATTTCCACTTCTAGTCTATATTCATAACTTAAAATACACATCGTTCAGTCGCAGTGACAACTCCCTTAACACCCACACAAATAAGAACTAATACCTCTCCCCCCAACCACCCACGGACTTGTGGTATCCCACACTCTGCCATTATGATGGACAATTACTCCCCACTAGTATTTCCACTTCTAGTCTATATTCATAACTTACAATACACATCGTTCAGTCGCAGTGACAACTCCCTTAACACCCACACAACTAAGAACTAATACCTCTCCCCCAACCACCCACGGACTTGTGGTATCCCACACTCTCCCATTATGATGGACGATTACTCCCCACTAGTATTTCCACTTCTAGTCTATATTCATAACTTACAATACACATCGTTCAGTCGCAGTGACAACTCCCTTCCCACCCACACAACTACGAACTAACCCCTCCCCACCCCATCCACCCACGGACTTGTGGTATCCCACACTCTCCCATTAATATCGACGATTACTCCCCACTAGTATTTCCACTTCTAGTCTATATTCATAACTTACAATACACATCGTTCAGTCGCAGTGACAACTCCCTTCCCACCCACACAACTACGAACTAACCCCTCCCCACCCCATCCACTCACGGACTTGTGGTATCCCACACTCTCCCATTAATATCGACGATTAGTCTCCACCAGTATTTTCATTTCAGGTCTATATTCATAATATATAATTAATGGTAAAAGTTAACGACAAAATGCATTAAAACTTATAGTGAAATGAGGTCTTAAGCAATTTAAATTTAGTCATAAAATTGTCCTATCAGCTTGAAATGCCCTTTCAACTTTCAAAAGAAAGAAAATTATCGAAAAAAATTAAACTTATTACTCCACTAAACGAAAGAAAAACGTTAAAAATAGCTAAACCGGTTTTTTTGTTTTGTTATAAAGTACTTCAAAATATATTTTACTTAAAACTTTAAATTATTTTTTTAAGAAAAATCGGATCCCAAATTTATAAAAGTTACGCAATCATGTTTAGGTTTCTCTATTTATCAGATTAACGATTAGTTTTCATCCAGCACTAACCGACAGCCCTTGTTTCACTACGCAGTGATCCTCTACGCTTTCTTACCCTTCCCTCCGTGGGTTTTTCCGCCTCTACACCATCATATTCAGATAAAGGCTCAGCCTGCTGCCGTTCTCTAAGTTTTACAGTAGAGGAAATCCTATAAGTCTACTTTAGGGGATGCAAAGTAGAGAAATCATGTCAGAGTAAGTAGACTTTACCTTAAACAGTTCACAATGAAAACCAAACTAGCCAAGCTGTTGTGCCATGTTTATGTTTTATTTATTTTTGTAGCAGCAGTTTTATATATAAGTTATTAAATTAATTTAATGTCAGTCAATGTCATTCTTATGGGAAAAAGGAAACGTTAAGAGTCTGTTTCTACCTCTTAGGAATGGAATTCCGATAAATCCTTTCTAGAGGGTCTTTGTGATACAAAAAATCTAGCTTCCCTCCAAAGTTCATCAAAGCCTGTTCGGTGGTTCCGGAGAGTATATAGTTTTTTAAATTTTATATATTATATTACAAATCGTATTAAATAGATCGTACAAAACACGAGCACATAAGAATGGGTAATAAGTACAACTTGAGTAGTATATTGAAAATTGTGAATTTCAACTGGTGGGAGTTCCAGAAAGGCCATGGTGACCTATAGATACGTGTTACGTAGTAAGTCAGGCAAAGCGGATTAGTTGGCATTCATATTTCAATGGCATGAAGGGTGTTAATGTGACGACCAATGTAATTAAAAACTACACAAGCTTCATGATAAGTTACAGAAATTGATTGCGCGGCAAAACTGTAACACCCTATCGGCAAACATCGTTCATTTTCGTCATGGGCTCAGAATGCTTCAGTACTCAATAAGCAAAATGTAACGTCTTTCTTGTAATTTTGAGATGTTTTGTAATACTAAAACTAACTACGAGTCCAAAGTAACTTTAAGGTCAAAGAATGCACTTGATGACTATTTCCCATGTCTAATATATGAATACTAGCGGGGGGTAGCTACCAAAGTTATGGTACTGATGTCAAGGGTATATTATGGTACCGGTGTTGACAATGAGGGACGAACGACCATGGTCGTAACAACAGCGAGGACTGATCGCAATGGATAGTGGCGGCGGTGATGACTGGTTGTTGTGGTGGTAACAACGGCGAGGACTGGTCACAATTGATAGTGGCGGCGGTGAGGACTGGTTGTTGTGGTCGTAACGACGGCGCAATGACAAACATTGAGTACTGGTCGCAATGAATAGTAGCGACGGTGAGGACTGGTTGTAGTGGTCGCAACGACGGCCGGGACTTATCGCAATGGATCGTAGCGGTAGTGAGGACTGGTTGTTTGGTCCTAACGACGGCCGGGACTGGTCGCAAAGGATAGTAGCGGCGGTGAGGACTGGTCGTTGTGGTCCTAACGACGGCCGGGACTGGTCGCAATGGATAGTAGCGGCGGTGAGGACTGATTGTAGTGGTCGTAACGACGGCCGGGACTGGTCGCAATGGATAGTACCGGTGGTAAGGACTGGTTGTTTTGTCCTAACGACGGCCGGGACTGGTCGCAATGGATAGTGGCGGCGGTGAAGACTGGTTGCTGTGGTCGTAACGACGGATGGGATTGGTCGCAATCAGGGTTATATTAAAGATTTTTTAGCTAAAGGCCTTTGAAGATGAGCCTTTTCCGCTTTTAAACAAAAAAATATACCAATACAATTCATATTATGTACATGATAATATAAGATATGACTAACTACAAACAACGAATTTACATACCACTGGGGGGGCAAAACCAATTAATTGTATATTAGTTTTCAGCATGAAAAAAACACCTATATTTGAAAAACAAAAATTTTTAAACAAATTTTTTTTTCAAATTACGATTAACTATTTAGAATAGTGAAAATGCATTGATCTAGCAGTGGCAACGCTGCACATACGTAATTAAATTCTCAGTTACGATTTCCGGTACAAACTACCTTCTTATAGCAAACGTGTTTATCAGCAAAATATTGTCGATAGAAGCCCTTCCTGATGAACAAAGTTATGATGTTGGCAACACTGCGCAGATTTCAATTCCCATGTGAGAAACGTTACGACCCTCTCGCCACGAGAATCTATGTGTCTGTTAGAGATGTCAACAATGTAAGTCCTTTCCAAGTTGTGGTGGTGGCGACACTGCGCAGCTCTCAATTCCAGTCCAGATATGTAGCGACCCTCTAGCCGCGCGGACCACACGTAAGTGCAACTGTTTTAATATTAACATATTTGATACCAATAACCTTATCAAATTAGTTCTGCTGGCTTCGAACCAATATTGTATGTTTTATAAGACTCTTTTTCGTACTTTCCTCTGAATTGAAAAAATTAATATTTGTAAAAGCAATTTTCTCTGCAAAGCAAACTTAGTTTTTCCAAAAAGTAACGAATACAAATACGTAAATACTTAGAACATTTTAATTATTATTATGCTACATTTGGTAGTATTAACCCTTTAGTAGTTGGATCTGAAACTTTTTTACCATACTTATATTTACGTCGGGAATTACATTCTAGTTTTCACATACATGGAACAGTTTGCCAGTATTTTGTACTAAGTACATTTTGAAAAATCTAATAAAACCTCGCTAACTGGAATTTATTATGAAATAAGGACAGTTTGAACTAAAGTGTCTGAACTTTACAGTTTAGTGTAAAAATAAAATAAAATTCATTATTTCAAAAAAGTGGCACACAATAGTTCTAAAAAGTGATAAAAACTATATACCTTTAATATTCATAATGAAATAGAAATGATTTAATGCCAATTATTAATTAATTTTTTGGTATGTATTAATTAATTAAAAGTAATTCACATTTTAGTTTCTAACATTATTCTTGCAACCTTAGTTTTCCATCAACTGTCCTATTTAAACAATAAAAAAATTCAGGGGGGGAGTGGATCAAAAGTTTTTAAAATTGAGAGTTTTATCAGAAAGACGTTATAAAGCAGACAAGGCTATTTTATCAGCATGAAAAATGTTTCTAGATTCATAATCAACTGTTATCACAATAGAAAATCGGGGTGGGGGGATAGATGTTTTTAAAACTGAGAGTTTTATTACAAATACGTTTATAAAAGAGACAAGACTGTTTCATCAGCGTCAAAATGTATTTAGATTCATAATGTACTAGCAGGCAGCCCTTGCTTCGCTACAGGTGGTTCTCTCTAAACCATGACATCAAATAAAAACTCAGCCTGCTGTCCTTCTCGTAGATGACAACATTTTATATTCTAGAAGCCCTAATAAGTCTACTTTAGGGGGATGAAAAGTAGTGGAATTATGTCGGCGTTAGTAGAAATTAACTTAAACAATTCAAAATGAACACCAAATTAGAGCCAAGATTTTATTTCATGGTTTTTTTCAGTACAGCTGTTTGAAATAAATTATATTAAATTAAGGCCAATGTTACTCTTATGGAAAAAAGGAAACGTTAAGGGGCTGTTTCTACCCATTAGGAATAGGATTTCGATAAATCCTTTCTTTGTGGGGTCTCTGTGATCAAAAGCCAACTCCCCTCTAAATTTAATCAAAATCTGTTCAGAGATTCCGAAGATTTCGTTGTAAGCGAGTACATTAGTTTTTAACTATACAGGGTGTTCATAAAAAATTCTTCAAGACTTCACAATATGATTACATACATGAAAACTAAGGAAAACGTTCCTATAAACATGTGTCCTAAAACGCTTAGTTTTCCGTCTGTCTGAATATGTTTTTTACATAATTCATCATATCTTAATAACCCCTAAAGATATTATCTTCAAACCTGGTACCAGTATGAGAAATAATAAGACCTAATTTAGTATTCAAAGGTTGATATCTTAAAAAGTATACATTTTTCATAAAAACTGCAACATATATGAATATTGCACAATTTGATTTCCTAAAAGAAGGTACAAAGATAGTTAATATGGGATCATTAGTAACTGGATAATTTGTAATACAGTGCATGCTAATTGATAAAATTATCACAACATTAGCATGTATTGTATTGAAAAATTTACAAATTATCCAGTTACTAATGATTCCATATTAGCTATCTTGAACTATCTTTTAGGAAAGAAAATTTTGCAGTTTTTTTTTATTCCGATATTAAAAGCTTTGATAAATAAAAGTAGCACCATTTAGGGACAAAGGAAATGTATAATTTTTTGAATTTGTTTCTTAGTTTTCATTTAAGTAATCACATCATAAAGTCTTGAAGGGTATTTATGAACATCCTGTATACATTTAAGATTGGTATTATTTTTAGTTATTTACACACAGACTTATAAATATTATGTAATTTCACGATTTAAATATTACTTGTTGCAGAAAATGTTCATGGTCCAATAAGTTTGTAAAAACTACAGCATTTTTTCCTTTTAAAATTTGCCCCAGCACATATGTTCTGGTCCAATACATGTGTTTAAACCACTTAACAAATATTCCTCTGCTAGGGGATTCATATATTTGAACACTTTTATGATCTATGTTACTTGACAATATCCTTAATCTAATCGTATCCCCTAGTTTAAGGTGGTAAACAATGTGTTTCCGGTTATACCATACTTATAGGCAATATCTTTTTCTTATTTTTTTTTACTATTTTACATTCCATAAATTTTTTTGATATTTTTCACATACCCTTAAGAACTTAAAATTCATTGAACTGATTCTAATACTCTTTGTCTGTTTATAAAACACATTGCAATAAATAAATTTTAATGAATCTTAAAATGTTTAGGAGGACACTATGTTAGTTTGTGTTTTAACAGGGGTTTTTTTTGTACTAATTTACAGGTTTAAAGGAACACAATTTGTAGTTTAGAAATTTACTTAGACTTCATATAGGTGTATTTCAAATTGGATCAACAAAAGTTGAATTTTAGAAACCTGAGTATAGAAAAATTAAATTCGAGAGGCTACATTATGTATTGAAAGAATCAGATTATTTTTTTCTGAATATAATACTATTTTTATGAATTTCAGAAAAGAATAGCTGACTGTTACTAATTACATAGAGTTATTCGTATTATCAAGGTTCAATTAGTGGAGTTCCACCCCACTAAATATCTCCATTTATTTAAGAAACGACGTAACCAAATACATGTACAATGGTATTTACCCACCCACCCATACACGTAGAGTGGTATTGACACACCCGCCCACCCATACATGTACAGAGGTATTGTGACCCACCCATACACGTACAGTGGTACGTGGTATTGACCCACCCGCCCACCCTCACACGTACATTGGTACTGACCCTCCCGCCCTCCCACACACATAGAGTACTATTGTGTAAACTCAATGCCACCGTACGTGTATGGGTGGGCGGGTGGGTTAATGCCACTGTATGTGTATGGGTGGGTGGGTCAATGCCACCGTACGTGTATGGGTGGGTGGGAGGGTCAATATCACTGTACATGTAAAGATGGATGGTATTGACCCACCCATACACGTACAGTGGTATTGACCCACCCGCCCACCCATACATGTACAGAGGTAATGACCCACCCGCCCACCCATACACGTACAATGGTATTTACCCACCCACCCATACATGTACAGTGGTACACTTACCAAGTACCAAATTTACATCTTAACATATACATGTATAAAATAAACATATAACAGTGGTTTAAAACAATACGGGAATAAACCACTAAACTGTCAAACGGGTATAACAATTTTAAATGTTTGCTTAAGTTGTTTTTACTCTTTACGTATTTAAGAAATGATATTTTTAGTTTCAGACCCAAAAAAACATAAATACAATACTTTTACTGTGGAGCAGTTGTCCACAATTTAACTATATTTGACTAACCAATTTCATTATGTTTTTAGAAATGTAAACAAAGAAAATGTAATTTTATATTATGCTGTAACTATTTCCTTATAATTTTATATAAGTAATCTCAGCATCTTTTGGGTAATAAAACATCGTTGTCTATATAATATATGAGACAAAGTGATATATTAGGATCTTGAGTTTATTATAGGTAGGAATATATGAATGTTGGTCTCGTCTTTCTGTTGCAGGGTAAAAACACCACATTGAATTGTAAAGGGAATTTACATTCTGTCATACATTAAAATAATAAAACAGAATTGGTTATTAGCATGAATATCTCTATGAAAGACGTAGTCAATTGAAGAAGGCAGTCAGTGTTTCCCCAAAGTAAAAGAAAATTGTATCGGAAAATGTTTAACAATCGTTGTGTACTTGTGGGGCCAGTATCAATATCAACACTCTTTGTGCTGTCAGTCTGAATACAAAGCAGGTTGGCAGTTGTCCTTTCTCACGTTATACATAGCTAAATGATCTTACTTTACAAAACCAATATATTTTATAAAATATTAATTTTAATTTTGATTACAAAAACAAGTTCTCTACTCCCGTATCATACAATGCTAAAAGTTCCCACTTTCAAAAAGGTTCCAATAAATTAAAGGTGTGCCATCAAAAAGGTGTTAGTTTTATTATAAATGTGTTAAGAGAAAAATTCATTAAATTTTTTTATGGGATATGGCTACCTAAAGTGGCCAATCTGTCAACTCTAGGTATATAGCTCATAAAAAAAAACAAAAAAAAACTGTGATATAATTTTTTTAAATGTTCAGAATATAGTGGTAAAAGGTACTAACCAACCTAGTATAACTTTTCAAAAAATATTTTTTTTTAAAGCGTAACCAATTAAATTTATCAAAGGTTGCAATATTTTAAAATTGAGATATGCTAGTACACTTTAGATGGCAGCTACCCCTATTACTCAAACAATGAACTATTTTCATTTTACAAAGTTCCAAATAATTTTTAATGCACTGCCATTAGATATATAAATTCTAATCAAGTAGGTAGTTACTCCTCTCACTTAAAAAATTGTTATATGTTTCTAATTTAGACAGGTCCCATATTTTAAAACGTAATTAGATTTCCATATGTGAAGAGAAACTAAATTGCCAGTTTTATTACATTGCGTAGTGTTAACAATTTACAATGGTTCCAATATTTTGTACAGAACAGTCATGGGTGAGCCACTGTTGAGATATACCCAGCGGATTAGGAGGCTCCTCGGAACTGAACTCATCCTTCCGACCCACTCGCCTGCTAGGACACGGTTTAGCAATATAGTAATTTTTTTATTTACAATTTCCTTAAATTCTATGTGATATTCTAAAAAAAACTAGTATAAACTGGACCAAAAAGAAGAAATTTGAAGGTTACAATATAAATAAACGTGAGTATTTGATCACGAATGTTGTTTTGATATCCAGAATGTACTCAGAACTACCTCGGACAATATTATTTCTATGCTGGCGCTGATCTATGGAAAAGTTGACCTCATTAACAGTGACTACACTCCTTTATTGACAAAGAGTGCCTTATCAATAGCTAAAAATAAAGTTAAAAATAAAAATAAATCTTGGCAAAACACAGTTGGCAAGACAAAGCTATATTTTTCCTATTTTTTTTTTCCTGTGATTGAAAAGTAATGTGCCCAATGTAGTCGCAAGGACACGTATAACGTAAGTGTTAATGAACCCCGTCCATCTAGTATTTTGCGTTGGAGTGGTTTCTGAAACAGATCCAGAAGAGAAAATGCTCTTTGGTTTATAAAATAATTTGTTGACTTTCTAAACATATCATGTACCTAATGGAATTGAAGATGTTTAAGAGAAACATAAAACAACACAGCAACATGTTCTCTACAGTTTGTAATAGTTCTTAGATTGGATAAACAAGAAGAAAACTGATATGGTACACACAGTTTGTGTAGCAGTGCTGTGACCCAACTACTTGGGGGCAAAGTGTTGTGAAGGTTGTGGGTGATAGATTCTATGCTCGGTCCTCATAATAATCGCGCTTAATGGTTGCTATTGGCATGAACACTGCTAGATAAATCTGTTGAAATCTCAGTCTGGATATTGTGTAAGGGAGAGAACTGAGTATCATGCTTGTCAATCAGCTAGAAATCAGACCAATACTACGTGGTTCGGATTTCACCTAAAGCTCCAATCCCCTTTAGTTGCCTTGGCTCTTGTTCTTGTTCTGTTGATAAATGGCCCTTTCTGAGCATCAATGAAACTCAGTTAGTAATCAGACTACACAGGTCATCCACACTCATCCTAAACCTATATGATCATTCATATTCATCTTAAAATATGTAAAAAGTTTTATCGGCATCTCATATTTGAGAATATGCTGGTATTATTATAATATGTGCTGATCCCTCTATTGTCTCCAAGCAGGCACTGAAACTTTATTGCAGTAGAACGTAGATAGCTTGAACTTCAATAGCAAAACATTTTTGTTAACATGAGCTATTTTAAATCTCTTTGAACTTCTCATAACACTCAATGTTAAAAGTTCCTTTAAAAAACTAATGTTTTAACCAAACCAACTCAACTACTATTTATTTATTCTTAAGACGCCGATCGTCAAGATATAGGCAAATATGGATTTCAAATGAGAGTAATGAGTGTATATGAGCAAATGTAGTCATTGCTACAAACTAAGGCCGACCATTCCTTTGAAAGTGTCATTAATTAATAGTCCAATGACAAATAAACAGCCGCTTGTTATCAGCTGATCCCTTGAAAAATTTGTTACGACTCTGATTGGGATCGAACTTAGAACGTTTAACTTATGGAGATGGGCTTTGACACGTTCACTGCGGGTGGCCCAGTACTGTGCCAACCAACCTATCCTGCAAAAATTGGTCAGTGTGAGCTGAGGATCGGTCCAGGTCTGAAGGTTTTTTTGAGTCGTTTGGGTTCCTCTAGAGTTATGTTTAGCTTGGTTCCAATATCCGATATCTATAAAATTTTTTTCTTGTTATAATAAGTATGTTTGTGTCAGTGACATAGTATAGTTTTTCAGCATGTGGGGTTTTATCGATATTGGTCCTGCAGTGAACGTGTTAATCAACTACATTACTGACCAATTTAACCTATACTTATGTTCAAGATTTTATTCTTAGGTACTCTTTGCAGGCCATCCAATACAAGTGTAAAGAGTCACAACAACTACATTGAAAAGTTAAGTTTATATCTAAAATGATTTTTAGAATTGAACTCGTTTTATTTACATAAAAAACTGGAGGGCAAGTCATTTCAAACTCAGGAAATTGTCGAAGTAGATTGCCAAATTGCCACACAATGATGTTGACTTTTAGCCAACAACCTTATCAATCAGATCAATATGTTGAGGATATGTTTGTGGCATTATTTTTGAAGAATATTTAAGACCTTTTTTTAATTTCAATTCAATACAGTTCAACCTATGCTAAATTTAAGATTTTCTTCTGACTTCTTGCGGACCATCCCATTTTTTTAGAAGTTCTTTTAGAAGTTCACTAAATGCATTTTAAAATAGGTTTTAGAATTCCAAAATTGTTTTAAGTTTTTTAGGTCTATCTACAATGGTTAAAAAATTTTAAGCTTTTTTAGAACTTAAACTATAATAATACTTATTATTCCTGCCAAAGTAGTGTTGCTCTTGCAGCAGGAAACGCTTTCTAATTACAGAGAGGCAAAGAGATTGCTCGCGATTCATCTTAAAATCCACTTTGTTAAGTGCTTTGTGAAGATTTATATATTTATTCTTAAGACGCCGATCGTCAAGATATGGGCGAATATGGATTTCCAATGAGTGTAGTCATTGTTACTATCTGAGTTCGACTTAGCTCAGAAAGGACTATTTATTAATAGCCCAATAGCCAGGGCAAGATTTGATCATGAATGTTGCTTGATATCCAGAACGTACTCTGAACTGCCTCAGACAATATTAGTTACATGCTCGGTCTAGTCTATGCGATGTTTGTAAAACTCATAAACTGAATATTCTGTTTTCTAAACTCTTTCTCTATAGTAAATGTTCTTTTCCTTAAATGAGTTTGAATATTTCAGAAAGGTTTTTGGGTGGACTCACCTGGTCCAAGTCTTCTGGCAAGGAACCAGAACAGGAGTACATGGAGTGATCATCCAGCGTGGGTGTAGCTTGGCTCAGTCCCTCTAGAAATTCCTGTGAACACAAGCCTGAGTAAGTAAAGCACTTACTTGAAGTAGTACATCCAGTACTACAGTAGAGTCTCACTTATCTGACATGAACAGGATTTGTTAGATAATAGGGAATGTTAGTAAAAACTCTAAATAGTATTACTAAGTGAATTTTATTAAGGATTTGCACTACAGTACTTTTGAAAAATACCTATTGTTCAGTTTTTATAAAAAAATATGAACTAATTGTGAAAATGTTAAAAAAACAAACTATCCTAATACATTATTCTATTGAAACTACTTTCAGGTATTAAATACAGTAAACTAATACAACTGACTAAAATGTGTGATCATGAGAGTTCATGAGTTATGCAGCGTCCCTACAAGCGCTGTCTTTCCTAAAAAAATACCATTGTTATTAGGCATTTAACACATTGACAAAAGTGAAGTACAGTAAAGTCCCTGCTCAACATCAAGTCAAATATAGTCAGCAACAAAACAGTGCGATGGTTGGTAAAATACCACCAGGTCCATACAGTTTTCATCATTATAGAACAATAATGCATTATATTATTTAAAGACGATTTTTATTACAGTATTGTTTTTGGGACGAGCATGTCAGTTGAAATGTTACGTCGAACAACGAAGCTCTACTGTACCATACAAGCTTAAATACAATAGAAAGTATAAAACTAAACCAAGGACAAAAAGTACTACTCCCGGTTGAGCTGTAAACAACTTAAGCACAGTTAAAAGATATTTTTATACATTGAACTTTGATGGTTCAAGATTAAACCATCAAAGTGTAATGAGGAATAATTGGTATTTGCTCTAGGCTTAAGTAAACATTTGATTTAACATTCTTGATTAAAATGTAAATTGGTTTTGAAAATTGAGTGATGAGTTAAGTGCATGAAGGCTTATTTGAGAACTGACAACCAAAGAAATGACAATCATTAAAAACATATAAAAAAATAGTAGCTTACTATAAAATGTAATATAATCTAATAATATAATAAAATAGAAATATAAACATTCTTATGGTTTATGTAAATGTTTTCTTAAAATTATAAAATGTAGATATGTCTTCATTTGACATTATCCAAAATAAAACACTTTTTTAATGGTAGATAGAAAAACTAATATGTACAATTGAATATAATTAAGTTAATAAATACAATATATTAATTTATGTAACAAATATGAACCACATTAACTGAATCTCAAATAGTACACAGAATGTACTCTTACTGACTAACAAATAGGTGGTTAGGAAAGCCAATTAAAATTATATACATTTGAAGTTTTTTTTTTAATATACTGTTGACAAAATTTTACAAAACACATCTCTTGGAAGATAATTATTTAGCACTAAAGATTAAAATTAGGAATGATTTTACCTTTTTTCTTTTTTTAATTAAAAACTTCACTCACCAGTTCACGTGAGCTTGCAAGCCTGTGCGTGAACTTTATTCAAAAAGTGAAGTACTGACCGTTGGCTCAGTGGGGATTCGTACCTTGGATCTTGCCCTCCGCAGTCCGAAGCCGTAACCACTGAGCCACCACACCGGCATTATCTCAACATTATTAAAAAAGAAATGCCTGTATACATAATATATACGTAATTTATTAGCCTAATATTACACAAAATGTTACAATCTTGGTTCTATGATATTTCTCAGTAAACTATTTTTATTTTATCTTTGTATATCAATATTTATTGTTATTTAATTAAAGATACACTTAGAATATTACGATATTTTCTTTCACATATTAACCCTTTCCATCCCAACGACTGGTTTTCCAGACTTTCGTAATAAGTACCAAAAATCCAAGGGGCCTGTTTACCGGAAGTTTAGAAAATATTTTTTATAAATATTTATTAACTCGAAAAATATATTTTAATAACATATGAATGTTCGGGGTAAAATTTTTCAATTATAAAAACATTGATTTGTTACGATAGAATGTTTTGTTACAGTACAACTACTTGTATTATTTTGTTGCCTTTGTTTTGCAGCAAGCTGTGTTGATTTACGTCAGCTGTGATTGTCAGCTGAGGTTAATTGTTGTTTCATGAGTGATGTGATTGTTTGTGTAGTATGGGGGGTAAAAATAACTAAAATAAAACATAGTAGATTGCCAATAAGTGATAATACAATCGCTAACTGCGAGTATAACTAGAGTGATGAATCAAACCACATAGTTGTGATAAAATATATTACATAATATGAAGTAAAAAATTTGTTAAGTTTTGCTGTTGTATACTTTGTTATAATTGTGTATTTTTTTTTTTTTTTTTTAACTTCACTTGCCAGTTGACATGGGCCTACAGGCCTGTGCGTCAACTTTATTCAACGAGTGAAGTACCGACCGTTGGCTCAGTGGAGATTCGAACCTTGGACCTTGCCCTCCGCAGTCCGAAGCCTTAGCCACTGAGCCACCACGCCGGCAAATATTGTGGTAGTTTATATGAAAACGTGACTTTCTTAAGAGTCAACCATAATCTATAATCATATAGTTGTTTTAAGGATTTTCTTACACTTATTATAATCAAATATTTTACTGTCAGAATATTATTCATTATATAGCAATTGTCAGATCAATAATAACTTAAAATTGATCAATCACACCACTTCGAAAACCCCAGTAAAACAGACAACGTTTCCACTCCCACCACACTCATTCTGCCAATTCACTTTACTCACTTCCAGGTTGTCAGTCTTCTGATTGTGTGGTCACCCAGTTGTATGCTATGAACACGTCTTGGAAGGCTAAAAAAGTTCCAAACGAGTTTTGAACACTGGATGTCGAGGAACTTTTAATTAAATTGGACAACTTGTTGATGAAACAAACTCCTACTTGTGAAGGTATGTGCTCGTAAACCCACTTCATGTGTCATATGTGTGTATATCTTGACCACTGGCACATTTAGACATATAGAATAAGGTTGTCCCAAAAATTTAGACTTGGCAAGGTCAACAGTTGCAATTCATTGAATGCTTCCTTGCAAGATTCTCTGAACTTAAACCAAATGATTATTCGAATCATTTACTTTTGCAATTTGAACACTCTGAAAGACTGACTGTGCTGGCTTCCTACACTACTAAACCGTAGGTAATGTGGGGATAAATTAAGCCGTAATACGCCGTCATGAGAATCTGAGTAGGGCAATATTTTGCTAAGGACCTCAAAACATAAATTCCTGTGAAAAGTTTTGAGCAAATATGATCTATAAGAGAATTACCAGTCAATCCACTATCCAGGAATATTTCCAGGAATTTGGAACAGTTGACTACATTCAGCAGATTGTAATATGAAAGACTGGCCCATAATCACGTTCTCCTGATCGCAACAAGAAAGTCAGGACATTTTATTTTGAAGAATTTACTTTCATATTGATGCTGTTGAAATGCTGGACACAATAGTTGGCGTCAAAAAATGTTTGCTGTTCCAAATTTGGTCTCCATTTTTTGTTGAAACAAAGAGTTGTGTCATCAGCATACTGTACAAGTTTGCCGTAACGTAGTGATGACCCAATATCATTAACATAGACCAGAAAGATAATTAATATGAGTTAATTGAAAAAGATTAGTTTTAAATGTAGGCTAAGATAGTAACTACACCTGAAGATGACGGAAGTTTTAAATTTGTTGAATTGTGTTTGTTTTTTAAAACACTTGTAGTATTGCAAATCCTCAACTAATAACTTTCAAACATTACAATAATATATAAGTGTAATTACTTTCTGAATCCCTCTGGTCTGAGGATGTTCAACATGGTTTACTAAAACCATAGCCATAATATACATATTTTTGTATTTGCATTATAATTAATTTATGTTATATGACGTTCAATTGATTTGTATATGCAATATGCAGATTACAGTAGTAAATAAAAACTGCATGGATAAAGTTTTCTATAATTTGGAGTTAATGTCAGTTAGCTAGTTAGATAAGTCATTCGGTGACTATGCTGTTGATTGAAATTTAGTTTTGTCTTGATAAATAGGCATATGCTAACCAAATATTTTACCATAATAAGTTCTTTTGAGCTTGATGAAAACTTAAGGCTTTATTTTTTACTCTATGTAAATATAAATATCGTGTTAAGATCCATAAACTGTATTGTTCGTTGGTATTTTTCCAGTCTCAGTTTTGTTAAAATCGTACAGAATTTTTATAGAGTGAACGATTAATTGGTTATATTAGGCCAAAAGGTTATTATGTATTAGTTTTAGCAAGGGTTGAATAAAGACCTTGTTTATTTATTATAATTTCCCAGTGTGTATACTTTTTAATTTAATATTTCAAACTGATAATAAATGCTATTTTTTTCGGTTCAAACAGTAATGTGTTGCAATTCAGTAAATGACTATGTTACTACCAATTAACAACATCAAAAAAGGGCACATACTTTCACTGAACATGGATCATCAAATCAAATATTGGTTCAGACAAGAGGAACCTCGACATTTTATTGGTTAGTTACTACAGACTAATATTTACAATAAGAATAAGATAGTGCTAATTTATAAGATGAATAAGATAGTGCTAATGTATAAGATAGTGCTAACATATAAGATGAATAAGATAGTGCTAATATATAAGATGAATAAGATAGTGCTAACGAATAAGAACTGCTCAGAATAGTGCTAATGTAGGTCGTATATTTTGCAATTGAATCTTTTGTAAACCTTTAAATATCATACACTATCAGTAGACAATATGAAATGTGCCTTATCTTAAAATGTCCATCTGTCAATAGATAATGGTTGCATTGTTCATGTTTAATGGGGAAATGAGAATGCCATTTTAAAACAAAACATCAGTCTCCAAAGCTACTATTAAGTCATTCTTATAGGCCCTTTTTTTATTTTGATTGCATGTTTTTGCTTAATAACGGCTAACACAGGAATTATTGCTAGTGTTAATATGTTCGATAGAAGCACTAGCAAACAGTTAGTAAAAAATAAGATTGCTAGTAATACTAATTGCAGTTCCTATGATAATTTAAACTTTGTTTCCTTAATGTTATTAAACATAACAGAATAAGATAACAATTTTGCCAAAAAATAATAGTAAGAGACAGTGTAACAAACTTTACTCACCACATTCACTATACATAGCTCTTACAGTGACTTACATGTGGTATTTCTCACTAACACAGGGGTGAAATTCATGGAATTTACCGCTTCCCCAGTTCCTTGTTACCACTTAGTTATGGACACTTACATTACATATTATGTAAGTATATCTTAAGTATTTGCCTGTCAGTGCTAAATAGTTAGGGCCACTAAGATGTGGTATTTCTCATTAGCACAGAGGTGGAATTTGTGGGATAACCTCTGCCGATGTAACGAGTTACTTTGTATAGAAAAGAACAAGCAACTTATTGATAAAGTACCTGCTTTAACAGTTCTTAATAAATTTAGTAACACATTCTGAGAATAATGCTAACAATAACAAAAGAATATTTGATATTTGATTACTGAATTATCAAATTAAAAATGTAATGCAGATTTACAGTAAAAAGAATACATGTTCTTATTTAATGAATGGAGGTACAATGTTTGGTTGATTAACATGGTAATGTTTCTGTTTTAAACCACAGGAAGGTTTTAATAGTATTGAACGTCCAACTATTGAAAAGGTTTCCCTCCCCCGAGAGTTACATAATGACAGTTCTCTTCTTTGCTATTGCATTAAAATTTTTACTAACTTTAAAAAATGTTTGAATTTACTTATTTGTATTTTGTAATTTGTTTACAGTGACTTAGGTTTTGAACCAATACTGTGACCAAACTTAAAAATTATTTTATTAGATTTCACATGTATAATTAAAATTTAGATTTGTGATAGAAATGATTGTGCCAATGTAACATAGATTCTTCGCAATAACAATTCACCCTACAACTCATGAGAGAGTGGATACATTTTCTTAGGCATTTACTCGTTCAATCTACATTCTCATATAATTAAAAATAACCTGCTCACTTGTCTACAGTAACGTAGACAAGAATACTGGGCCTTTTCCCCCTTAACAACAAGCACACAACACTTTATATGTCCAATATTTTAAGTCATGCAGTATTAACTTTTTTTTAGTTTTAAAATGCACTGAACAGAATACAAATTTATATCTTTACAACTGTAAAAAAAATTATAGTTTTTCAGGAGTTTCTTTAAAACAATATAAATCTACAGGAGCTTTAAAATTACCCTTTGGTTATAGGCCCTTTATGTTTGTTTCATAGATTCGATCAACTATTTTAAATTAACTTTTAAATAAATTTACTGAAATTTGCAATGTTTGTAATGCAAGTCTCATTGATATGTTTCTTTGGTTTTGTTCAAGTGTCTCCCAAGAAATAAATAAATAAATACCTTTATGATGCACATATGGAATAAGAGGTAAAACAGTTGGTATGCAGTTTTTTTAATGTCTTAAAATACTGTACATTTTAGTTTTAAAATGTGTACAATTATTTTATAAATTTTTATTTTTATCATTAGTAGCCTACGATGCTGATTGTTTAAGATATGGGCGAATATAAGAGGCGAATGAGTGTAAAGAGTGTAAATGAACTAGTGTAGTCATTTGCTATTAACTAAAGTCAATTGTTTCTCAGAAAGAGCTGTTCATGATTAGCCCAATAGCCAGGGTAACTATGGGACCTACAGCTTTACGTGGAATCCAAACCTCGTAGTGTTGATCTGATTTTCCGCTGACAAGCCTGATACTCAAGTATCTTCCCTACACAACATCTGAACATTGACTAACAGCCAACATGGACACCCCAGACTTCTCTAGTAGTGTCCTTGTTGATTGGCATCCATTGAGCAAACACCGTGCCGGTATTAAGAGGACCGAGCATAGAACATATCATCTAAAATCTCCTCAAGACTTTAATTACTGAATTTTAAAATTATTCACAAAATAATACTTCAGTTATTCACAGAACCTTAGGTGATGAATTCCTGCAACCTTAGATCAATAAATTAAATCTTAAACAAGACATAACATCATTGCCTAGCCCTAGATATGTGACTTCAAGACATACTCTCTTTGCAATGTCGACATGGGTTTACTACTCATGATGATATATGGAAATAACACATCCCTTGGATTGGATGTGGTTGTTAGCATGTAAAGAGGGTGAGACTTAAGAGTCTGCAGAGGCTGTCGGCCATGTAGGTTTTAAACCCATAAGAACAACGTTATTTACGAACCGCACATACTATCACGTGTATCCAAGTTAAACAGTTATTTTTAAACTGATTTTTTCCAAACAAATTGCATTTGGTCAAGAATGAAATTGCTCATTGGAATTGCTTTGCAAATTTCTAATTAGTTATATAGAAATTAATGTTTAAAAAATCTAGTTTGAAGTTTTTATTTTCACTTATTTTTCAAAACTAGGCATATGTATTAAAAATATCAAAAGCAAACCCAATGCGCAATATGATAAGGTTTAAAATGACAACTCACACACAACGTTTAGTCAATAAATAACAAAAAATATGGATTCGCAATTAACATTGTTCTTATGGGATTAAAACCAACATGGCCAACAGCCTCAACCTTAATGAACAGAACTTGAAAGTTTGATCAAATTTTTAAAATAAACTTTAAAAATGTATATGAACTTTTTTTATAAAAAAGCTTAGTTTTACGTTACATTGTATTTATGTTCTCTAGTTAAACAATTAATATATTTTGGACATACTCTAATTTTTCACCAGTTTAAATTCTGGTATGTGATTTTTAACATACAAACTATACCATAAGTAAGTATTGTTTTACAGTGATTAAATACTGTTTTAAAGATGGTTGGAAACGGACTGAAGTTGGTTTTTACAAGCTACTTAAAAGACATATAGTAATTTATGAAATTATTAAAGAGTTATTATTTACTAAGTAATAAAAACCAGTTATAATAAAGAGAAAATAGAAATCATATATTAAAAGATCAAATAGACAGCAAAGACAATAGCACTGAAAGAATTAACAAGACACGGTATGTCAGGACAGAAGCAAAAAATAGGAATGGAGCGAGATGGGGTTGGGGGAAGTTCAAAGTAATCAACTGAGTCAACCCAACCAAATACTGGGTTGTCTTTCATTAACACAGAGCACAACTATTTACAAGCGGACTATGGTTCCTTACGAAATACAGTTCTTCCTGCAATATTGGTCTTTAGTAGTTGAATCAATTAGCTAATTTCAATTGAATTTAATTTAAATTAGTTTGATTATTTTTTTAAATTATTAATAATATGGTACACAAATTGCTGGTTAAATTCCCACAAAAACGTACTGGCAACCTTTAAAATTTGTTTTTAATTACTTTGCTGACAGTATGGAAAAAAAATTAATTCAAATAATGTTTCTACTAATTATTACCACTTTTTTTGTCTGTGATTAATCATTTTATAAAATGATACTATGGAAATATTTCTGGAATTGAAACTAAATTGATCCTCTAAATTCAAGGCTGATTAATAAATAAATTAAAAGCATTAGCAAAATATAGCAAAATAATTGTTAACACAACAATACCCATTCAAGTCATTCATTATACTTTCAATTTAAATTCTCTAAAAGTACAGAATCGGAATCCAGGAACATAGAAGATGCTTCGAAAAGATCAGTTTTTCATAACAAACCATTTTACTTTCAACAGTGAGATATGTTGATTGATCACAAAATAATACATATTCCAATCATTAATATGCCATTGAAATAATCTGCCATTATTATTTTTTTTTATGAGGGGCTCAGTAACCAGGTGGGCTTCTGTTAGCGGTTGTTGGATTTCATTAAGTTAGGTTTGATTGGGTAGATTTAGTCAAGTTAGGTTATGTTTGGTTAGGTTTATTAAGGTTACATTAAATTCCCAGGTTGGAAGATATTAAAAATTGCCCGTCAAGATCACCATTTGTAGAAGAGAGTAACATGAGTATTTTATACCTTTTGTAACAAATTATAAATATAAAAGATTGAAAATTATTAGATTGATGCTGCAAATAACACCTGAAAAGAATCACTCACAAATTGTAATACTTTAAGGGCTTGTAACTCATTACTTTTTCAGTCTAGATCTATGATACATGGCTATTCATGATTGAACACAAATTCAATATAAAACAAATATTACATTTTTTCATTTTTTATGAACACACAATTTACCCCAATTATAGAGTTAAATTTAATTTTCGAAAGTAAAATTTAGCTAATAATGGTGATCAAATCATGTCAATTAAAAAAAATATATCCATGATACGAAATGTGTATTATCCTATTATGGACATATCATAGTTATTCCAAAGGGAAAATGAAACCGCTAAACAAAGTCTTAGAAAAATAACATACACTTAAAATTTTAAGTCAAGCAGAGATATATGGTACAATTTATTGATAGTAAATTTAACTCTGTATCCAAATGAATGTATGAGATATCAGTGTGATCCCATACATTCACAAGACATTACTAGATGTAAACACCCACAAGACAACACTTAGTAAGCCATACCACCCATGAGATATCAGTGTGATCCCATACATTCACAAGAATGTACATTACTAGATGTAAACACCCACAAGACAACACTTAGTAAGCCATACCACCCATGAGATATCAGTGTGATCCCATACATTCACAAGAATGTACATTACTAGATGTAAACACCCACAAGACAACACTTAGTAAGCCATGCCACCCATGAGATATCAGTGTGATCCCATACATTCACAAGAATGTACATTACTAGATGTAAACACCCACAAGACAACACTTAGTAAGCCATACCACCCATTGTATATCAGTGTGATCCCACCCATTTACAAGACATTACTAGACTTAAACACCCACAAGACAACACTTAGTAAGCCATACCACCCATGAGATATCAGTGTGATCCCATACATTCACAAGAATGTACATTACTAGATGTAAACACCCACAAGACAACAGTTAGTAAGCCATACCACCCATTGTATATCAGTGTGATCCCATACATTCACAAGAATGTACATTACTAGATGTAAACACCCACAAGACAACACTTAGTAAGCCATACCACCCATGAGATATCAGTGTGATCCCACCCATTTACAAGACATTACTAGACTTAGACACCCACAAGACAACACTTAGTAAGCCATACCACCCATGAGATATCAGTGTGATCCCATACATTCACAAGAATGTACATTACTAGATGTAAACACCCACAAGACAACAGTTAGTAAGCCATACCACCCATTGTATATCAGTGTGATCCCATACATTCACAAGAATGTACATTACTAGATGTAAACACCCACAAGACAACACTTAGTAAGCCATACCACCCATGAGATATCAGTGTGATCCCATACATTCACAAGACATTACTAGATGTAAACACCCACAAGACAACACTTAGTAAGCCATACCACCCATGAGATATCAGTGTGATCCCACCCATTTACAAGACATTACTAGATGTAAACACCCACAAGACAACACTTAGTAAGCCATACCACCCATGAGATATCAGTGTGATACCATACATTCACAAGACATTACTAGATGTAAACACCCACAAGACAACACTTAGTAAGCCGTACCACCCATGAGATATCAGTGTGATCCCATACATTCACAAGAATGTACATTACTAGATGTAAACACCCACAAGACAACAGTTAGTAAGCCATACCACCCATGAGATATCAGTGTGATCCCACCCATTCACAAGACATTACTAGATATAAACACCCACAAGACAACACTTATGAGATATCCCCGTAAGCCATACCACTCATGAGATATCAGTGTGATCCCATACATTCACAAGACATTACTAGATGTAAACAACCACAAGACAACACTTAGTAAGCCATACCACCCATGAGATATCAGTGTGATCCCATACATTCACAAGAATGTACATTACTAGATGTAAACACCCACAAGACAACAGTTAGTAAGCCATACCACCCATTGTATATCAGTGTGATCCCATACATTCACAAGAATGTACATTACTAGATGTAAACAACCACAAGACAACACTTAGTAAGCCATACCACCCATGAGATATCAGTGTGATCCCATACATTCACAAGAATGTACATTACTAGATGTAAACACCCACAAGACAACACTTAGTAAGCCATACCACCCATGAGATATCAGTGTGATCCCATACATTCACAAGAATGTACATTACTAGATGTAAACACCCACAAGACAACACTTAGTAAGCCATACCACCCATGAGATATCAGTGTGATCCCATACATTCACAAGAATGTACATTACTAGATGTAAACACCCACAAGACAACACTTAGTAAGCCATACCACCCATGAGATATCAGTGTGATCCCATACATTCACAAGAATGTACATTACTAGATGTAAACACCCACAAGACAACACTTAGTAAGCCATGCCACCCATGAGATATCAGTGTGATCCCATACATTCACAAGAATGTACATTACTAGATGTAAACACCCACAAGACAACACAACACTTAGTAAGCCATACCACCCATGAGATATCAGTGTGATCCCACCCATTCACAAGACATTACTAGATGTAAACACCCACATGACAACACTAAGTAAGCCATACCACCCATGAGATATCAGTGTGATCCCATACATTCACAAGACATTACTAGATGTAAATACCCACAAGACAACACTTAGTAAGCCGTACCACCCATGAGATATCAGTGTGATCCCATACATTCACAAGAATGTACATTACTAGATGTAAACACCCACAAGACAACAGTTAGTAAGCCATACCACCCATGAGATATCAGTGTGATCCCACCCATTCACAAGACATTACTAGATATAAACACCCACAAGACAACACTTATGAGATATCCCCGTAAGCCATACCACCCATGAGATATCAGTGTGATCCCATACATTCACAAGACACTACTAGATGTAAACAACCACAAGACAACACTTAGTAAGCCATACCACCCATGAGATATCAGTGTTATCCCATACATTCACAAGACATTACTAGATGTAAACACCCACAAGACAACACTTAGTAAGCCATACCACTCATGAGATATCAGTGTGATACCACCCATTTACAAGACATTACTAGATTTAAACACCCACTAGAAATTTATTAAGCCATACCACCCATGATATATCAGTGTGATTCCACCCATTCACAAGACATTACTAGACGTAGACACCCACAGGACACCACTTAATAAGCCATACCACCCATGAGATATCAGTGTGCTCCCATCAACTCACAAGACATTATGTTCAAACTGGAAGGAATGCTCCTTTTTAACTGGACACAGCCCTTATTTCAGGGCCAGGATCAATTCTCTAATAATATTTAAATAGACTAGGTGAACTTTTCACAACTTTATAGAGATAAGAACGTCTTGGACCTTGTCCAAACAAATTACAAGGAAGTAAAGTTATGTCTAGTATCTAGATAGAGTTGCATTAATCAGAGCAGATTGGGGCCACCCTCCTCTTGAAATTTACATTCATGGTGTGAATTGGGTTGAACTTGAAGGATTCTCCCGGTAAGGATTTTTATTCCTTTTCCTTCTGATAATTACTTTGAACTATACCATTACCTTTTGTTGTACAACTGGACAGACGTTCTCTCTGAACTACTGTTAAATGAAGCTGCTAATTCTTTAATTCAGCTATTACTGAGCCAATGAGAAATAATATACCACTAAATGGATGGAGATTTTTTAGGTATCTTGAGTAATAATCATCTGATTTAATACTTAAGATGAAAAGTTCTGCTCATAAAAAATTAAAGTGTTCAGGAAGAACGGTGATTGAGGTTTGTTCTGGCCTGAACAGAGCTGTCAAAGTGGAATTAGATCCTGCAGGAGTGAACATGCTAGTAATGTTGAGAGTGACCTGAAGTTGAAACATAGTAACTTCTGGAAATATGTTAACCAGTTTTCCAGATTTCCCTTCCATCCTATCAGTAATTACCGACAAGGTTTGTGCTGATGCTGCTATATTGTGATCAAAGTTTGGCGAATACTTCAAGTTAATTTATCAAACTTTTGATGATGAGCAATTGAATGCAGAACCAAAACTATATACAATATCCACCTGCAAATGGTAGTATTTTAGATGTCGACAATCCCTTCACATCTTTTCACACCATTCAATATGCCATATGTTTTAAAACTTTCTGGATAATATTACATCGTTTGTTATCAAAAGAGTGTCTGACATAATTACCCCTGTGCTTGCCTCATTGTTCAAATACAGTTTAATAAGGAGAGTTTCCCTTGATCTGGAAGACAACACTAGTATCACTGATTCCAATTTTTGACCAATTTCTATTCCGTGTGGAGTACCTATGATATTTGAAAAGGCTGTACTCAGAGTCAGTCACTTTATCTCACCTCATTAGTGTGGCTTCATGAAAGATAGTTGAACTGTTACAAACTTGTACTCGTTTCTTGTAGTTACTGGTCCTCCACTTAAGTGTCGAGCACAGGTTAAAAACATTTATTTAGATTTTTAAAAGGCTTTCAACAAGATTCCTCATCATGTATTTTTAAAGTAGGTCCCTTCTTTTGGATTTTCAGCGAACCTCAATAAATGGACAAAATATTTCCAGTGTAGATCTACCAAAAGACTCTCATTTGGGACTTTCTTTCTTGTTGTTATTTTAAAATGACATTACATCTGTCCTGAACTGCGAAGTTCAACTCTATGCCGATGATATTGAAATCTATCAGATCGCTAATATAAGAGACCATCTGGCTCTTCAATCATGTATCAATTCAGCTGTGAGGTTTGTTAAAGACAACCACATACTGCTGAACTTAGCAAAACAGTGGTACTTTAGTTTACACATAAAACTAATCCATCATTCTTCTTTTATGTCATTAATAGCTGGACAATTCACTCAAACAGAAATGATGATGGACATTCTCATTCACCACGAGACAATTACTTTACGTAATCCTGTAGTTTAGTTTACGCATAAAAATCCATCATTCTTCTTTTATGTCATTAGTGGCTTTACAATCCACTCAATTGGATATGATGATGGAGACACATTCACACAAGAGACAATAATTTACGTAACCACCCACAAGACAGCACTTGTGGAGTTCTTCCCCCACTCTTGAGACATCACTGAAGAGACCACCCACTCATTCATGATTGACTAGGTGAGGGTGAGTATTAATGATGTTTTCCACAATTGTTTCTTGATTATTTCCTACCTAAAATACAATTTTTATTAATCCACCTTTTCAGCTCAGTGTAGTTAATGCTAATTATGAATTTAGCTTTACTTAGTGAAGGCTGAGTTTTGAACCCTTATTTCTAAAGTTGATCAAGTGGATAGAAAAATTACATGGGTAGTTAAGTTTTATGTATGTTCTGATTAATAAACAAGTTAAGCATACTTTTCTTATCAAATCCAAACAAGAAAATATTTTAACTTGGAGTTACTTGAACATAAAATATAAAACTTCAAACAGTATAGAACTCCTTTATGGCAGTTTGAACTATTTTAATCTGAACTTGGTATAACATGAAAGAGCAGATAATATTATTTAGCTGAACTGGAGCTTGTAAAACATTTAATTTCATATCTTTTAGAAATATGTAAAAATATTACTTATAATAGAGACAAAGCAGACTAAAATATAGGTAGAATTAGTTCCTGTTAGTATTTTATAAACTGGAGTTTTATAAATCTGGATCTTTGCCAAATGGATGTTTCGACACTGCTACATTTCATACAAAAAAGGTTCAACACAACCAAAATCCCTGCTCCATCTTCACGTAAAATAATGCTCCACTTTATTTAGTTATTTCATGATCATATTTCGGTTAAAAATTATAAAATGAACTGATTTGGCGAATGAGAAAATATTTTTGAATTATTTGGCTTTCTTTTGAAAAGGTTAGTCATGATTATTAAAGTTATTTGTGAAAACCTTTTTTGTTAGACTACTGATTGTTCCTCTCTAGTTAGTTTCTTCTATTGATAGACAGTTACCTAGAAACTTTTAGATATGAAAGACAAACTTGCCTATTTATAGCCACATACGTAATTAACTGACTCACTCACATACATAAATTCTAACCCACTTCACTTGACAGTTTGGAATTCTTGTAGCTTACCATGCAACTGGCGGAAATTGTCCAAAAACTGAAAATATGCAATTTTGTTTAACTGCGTTTACTTATTGCTCTATTGTGGATGGTTGTGGTCGTATCTTGTAGCAATTAAATAATTTATAAAAAATTAACTTAACATACATCATAATACCACAGTAATACTATGTTTGTTTTACCTAGCAACACATAATCAAAACAACTTATAGAAAACATATGTTAGTTAATATCTATCATTCCTCCCCCTTAAATTTTGAACTCAACAGTTGGTTGACATGTCTCCACCAAATCTCACTACTATCCAATTTTACTAAATATAAGGATGTTCTTTTTTTTCCAATGATTACACTAAATTTCCACTCAGGTTTTCCTCTGGTATAGCATCTAGCTTGAACCCTCTCTCCATCCTTAAATACTCATCGTAATGGTGGGCAAGAATTAACTTTGTCTTTACTCCTTACTGATATCATTAAATCAATTTGTGTCCTTATGTTTTGTCCAAACATTAAACTGTAAGCTCTAGCTCCAGTTCAATTTGGAACTTTACTCAGTTGCATAGCCAGCCGTTGAATCTTCGTATCCATGTCTCCTTGTCCGTCCATCATTGCAGTGATTTTTTTATCGTCTGCACAAATCTTACTGCTTGCCCGTTAGAGTGTAGTTTAAATGGAGTACATATTTTGTGAACTATTCCATGCATCTTTAAAAAATGTTGAAACACATGGGAAGAAAATTGTGATCCATTATCCGAAAATAAGATTGTAGGAAGACCAAAAGTTGAAAATAGGTTTTGGAGTTTCTTAATGCACCACTCTGATGTAGTGGATTTAGTCTGGGTCACATCTACCCATTTTGAAAATGAATCGACAACTATAAAGTAGTACTTGTTTCTAAAGCAAGGTCTGGCAAAATCAATGTGGATCCTTTTCCAGGGAGATTCAGGTTGCTTCCATGGATGAACATCTGTTTTTGGAGGTTTATTTTCTTTCAAACAACATTGTTTACATGAACCTACCAAGTTCTCAATATCATGTCTATGTTCTTCCAGTAGCAATAAGACCTCGCTAACGCTTTCATTTTAACCATTCCTAGGTGGCCAATGTGCAATTCTTGTAGTACTTTGTTCTGTAGACATACAGGAATTATGATTCTGCTTCCTTTAAATATGCAATTGTCTTGTAAGCTGTATTAAAAGTCTTCTAGTCCCAAATTCTTTAAAATTGTTCCTTCTTCTAAAGCATCAATGATTGTCCAGAGAGTGTCTTCTTTTGCGGTTTCTTCAGCGATTTGTTATGCTGTCACAGGCATTATTTGAATTTGACTAATTTGAAATATAGATGAAGGGTCCATTTTTTCATCTGACTGTTTTTCAACAGGAAACCTAGAGAGAAAATCTGCATTGGAATGTTGATCAGTGTGTCTGAATTCGACATGGTAATTAAACCCTGACAAAAAATGGGCGTAGTTAAAAATTCTAGTGGCTGCCATAGTAGGTAATGTTCTGTGGGGATCAAATATTGAAACCAGTGGCTTGTGATCTGTAATTAATGTGAATTTTCTACCGTAACAATAAGAGAAGAATTTCTTTAGGCCCCAAAATATTGCTGTAGGGTCTTTATACATTTGGCTATATCGAACTTCACTTTTACTTAGAGTCCGAGATGCAAAAACTATAGGTTTTTCTGTACTATCTTCTAGTCAATGTGAAAGTACTACACCGAGTCCAACTGTAGCATCAGTAGCTAATACGATTTGCAAAGCCAGGTTGAAATGTATCAATGTGGTTTCACTTGTCACTTCCTGTTTCACTCTTTCAAAACTTTTCTCGCATTCTTTACTCCAGATGAAAGGTTTGTTCTTTTGTAGAAGTCTATTTAGAGGATAAACTATATTCGAAAAGCTGTTAATAAACTTGCTGTAGTATGTTGCTAATCCTAAAAAAAGAGTTTAGCTCTGTCACGTTAGAAGGTTGCTTTGCGCTCTGTATTGCTTTTATTTTTCCTGGACTTTTATGCAGGACTTTTTCCTGGCAATCCGCTCTCATCTATGATGTGCCCAAGATACTGTACACTTTTTTCAAAGAATTTGCTCTTATCTTTGTCAAGCCTCAGATCATTCTTCTGCATTATTTCTAAAACTGTTGTAAGCCTTTTTTAGTTTTTCTTCAAATGTCGGTCCTTGGATCAGGATATCGTCAAAAAACATTGCACACCATCCAATCCCTGTAGAATTGAGTTCATGTATTTTTGCCACAAAGAAGGCGCTACTTTTACTTCAAACATAAGTCTGTTGACCTTGTACAGTCCTTTGTGTGTACTCAGAGTTTGCATTTTTGCAGATTCCTCATCCATTACCATGTGTAAATATGCATTAGATATATCTAAGGTACAGAAGTATTTACCGCAAGACATTGAGCTAAAAATGTTCTCTATTCTTGGTATAGGATGGTTTTCATCCTTTATAATTTTGTTCAAGGTCACTTTGTAGTCTGTACACAACCTGATGTTCCCATTAGGCTTAACTACTGGGGTCCCCCAATTGGAATGATCTACTTTTGATATAATGTTCAATTTCTCCAATCGTTCAATTTTGTTTTTCAGTGTAGGGTATTTGTCTAGGTTTTATGTATATTGGATTTGATCCTTCTTGAAGGATGAATTGTGCTTTGTACTCAGGAATGGAACCAATATCATTTTCAAAAACATTTTTGAACTGTTCTAGAAGTTTATTAACTTCTGATCCTTGTTTCCACAACAGTCCTGATCTCCCCCCCGGTCCAGTTTTACTTCCCTCAACCACTCTCTGCTAAAAATAGGATTGACGTCTTGATTAATTATGTAAAGTTTGCCAATAAACTGTTGTCCCTGGTAATTACAGGTAACAAATGTACATCCTCTTGGTCTGATCTCACCTGTGTATGTTCGCAGTTCAACACCAGCCTTAAACAATCTTTTATTTGGGAGAATATGTTTGAAATCTTTACAGGAAATCGATGACAAAGAAGCTCCTGTGTCCCTAGTTCAAAGCGTATATGTTTCTTCTCAACAATCACATCAATTCTGAATTTGTCGTTTTTTTTAGTATCAGAAAACATCTTTATCTCGTGTATCTTAGTATGGTCATCAGTAATAAGGTTTACATCTGTAAAGTGCACATTTGTACTTGGTTTAATTCTCTTCTTGTTTGTGAATTTGTTTTTACTCATGCAAACTCGGGCAACATGGCCCACCTTATTACACAAGCCACATATCTTGTTTACACATGGACATACGTTCACCTGTGTTCTGGGTCTTCACAGCGATAGCATTTTCCTTATAGAAAGGAATAATCTGTTGGATGATCACTTGATCTGTATGTTTGTTTTTCTTTAGGGTCTCTTGAAAAGTTGTTGCTATGTTTCATTTGATATGTTTCATGTTTAGTAGTATTTGCAGATGTCACTACATTATTTGTTTTAGCCAGTTCAATACAAGATGCAGTTTCAACAATTTCTTTTAAAGGTTTAAGCTCTCTATCTTGTAATAACCTAGTCCTAATTTCAGTATCTTTTAGCCCTTTAATAAACTGCAGTCATAATAGTTCATTACATATTGATTTTCCACATGAACAATTAAATTTACAATCTGTTGACAATTTTTGTAATTCTGTGGAGAATTCTATTACGGTTTCACCTAAGTTTTGTTCTCGTGCAATGAATCTGTGTTGCAGAGCAAGTACACTAGCCTGTGGCTCCATGTGGTTTTTAATAACGTTACTATCTCTTCATACATTTTAGACAAAGGGTCATCTGGTGCGCACAGGTTGTGTAACTTTTAGTGTACAAGGGGTGACAAAGCATGTAGAAGTGTAAGTCTTTTCGAAGTGTTGTCAGATATTCCCTTAATTTTCATGAATATTTCTAATCTCTTTACAAAGTTGGAAAGTCTTTCTTGTTCATCTAGTAGTACAACGTTTAGGTTAGTAGCAGTTAAGTTATATCCTGAATTGGATAATTGAATGGTTTTCTCAACTGAGCTAACTTCACTTATCTTCTTGTAGGATCCAAACTAACTTTTGAGTGAATAAAAGTATCATCAAATTCACTTCTGTAAGTATTTTCATCATTTATGAAGTCATCCTCAGTATTTAAATCAATTAACTTAAGTCTTGGACTGATGTCATATCCCAGTAAATTGAATTTAGTAGTTCTAGTCTTGATTTTGTTTCACTCACCTTTGCAGTAGTGTAGGTACCAATCCATTTGTTGCAGTTTGTCTTTTGCATTTTCAAAGTTCTTCGTGGTAGTTTTAATTAATTTCTTTAGTTTCTCTTCAAAATTTTGAATACTTATAATGTCCTGAATGTTTTGACTCGTCGCCATTGTTGTATCTTGTAGTAATTAATTAATTTATAAAAAATTAACTTAGTATCTTCATTTCAGTAACATACATCATAATACCACAGTAATAATGTTTGTTTTACACATTATTACTGTGGTATTAATCAAATAATTAATCAACACATAATCAAAACAACTTATAGAAAACATAAGTTAATTAATATCTATCTGTTATAGAGCAAATCTGACATTACCCTTTTTTGTAGAAGTATACATCTTAGATCAAACCTATGCTATGATTTGATAAATATTTAAATTTTACATAAAAATGGTTTAATTTTCACACTTTTGCACCTGAACTGATATATTATTCTGAATATTACTATAGAGGCACTGTTTCCTTTATAACCTATTGAATAACATCAATATGGTGGATGTTAATGCTTTGAACTGTGCGCAGGATCAGACTTTTGAAGCGACAGCGATATGTATTTTAGAACATATGAATAACGTACTAAGTTAATGTAAATTATTTTAAACCTGCGCTTGTTTACTTATTATTATTTTTTTAGAAAAACAAATTGCTGTAAGCTAAAACTTTGAACTGTGCGTACGGTTGTGGTTTGTGTTAAATTAGGGTAGCAATATTTGTTTGGAAACAAATCATGAACAGTACATGCATTACCGATTGAGCCAATGTTTCGTGTGAAGGGAAGATAAGCAAGAGAGATATGAACTGATATAAGAGGTTCGGATTCCACATAAAACTGTAGTTCCCTTAGTTGCCCTGGCTATTGAGCTGTTAGTAAATGGTTCTTTCTAAAGAACAGTCAACCTTAGTTAGTAACAATGACTACAATCGTTCATCTACTCTACATTCATTCGCCCTTCATATTCGCACATAGAATCGGCATCTTTGTAATGAATAATCCTCATTATAATTTCTTCTGTAACATCTGCAGCTTCTTCAAAATCCAGTATTTTATATTATTTAGGTTAGTTTCTGAGTTTAATTAAAGTCTGCTTAAAAAAGGCAGGAACAATGAGAACTGTTCATATCCTCACTTGATGGCTTGCAGTTACTAAAGATGACCAAAATATCATAGACCACTACTAGTATTTAAAAAAAAAAGGTTAAACGGCTCTTTGATGCCACGATGATATATAACTATAATCTCTTACTCTTCAAGGAGCCTTTGAAGAAAGATTAAGAATCAGGCTTTGGAAGCAATGTATTTTAAAGCAATGTAATACAGCTGCAAGCTGTCCGTTAAATCTGAAGTCCATTCAATCCGGGTCCGTTAAATCGAGGGTTTACTGTATTTACAATATATGCACATGTCCAGAGCTTTCACTTGTGTTACAACGAGGCATCCTCAGTGGTCAAAGATCATGACTTTGTATCTAAAGTTAATGAGAGCATAAATAAAATTAGTAAATGGACTGAAAATCACGTATTTAAACTGAAACATGAAAAAAATCAAACAACAAATATTTGTCATACTAGTTTACGAAACTCATCTAACTTCAAATGTAGATGCAACTACTTTGGACGATCTTGGAACAGTGGGATTAACGCAGATAATAATCATCATAACTCCAGCACTAGTTTGGGGGCCCTTTAGAACAGAGGGGTTAAAGCTAGCGCTATCACACTATCTAGGTTTATTTGAAAATATTCAAAAAGTTCAAAACAAGTTTTACGAACACTATATTTTAAAAAAATTGTGTTTATGATTCAGCCTATCTGGTCGTTAGTGTACAATGAACATCTGAGCATGTTTAAGTTTCAATGTCTTGAAGTCCAGTGAAAGATAGCTAGACTCTGTTTCCTGATAGGTATTGCGTCTGGGTCCACAGACACGCAATTACTAGCTTGTGTACTGTCGCATGTGCTGATTCAAGATGGCCGGAGCTCTATATTTGGGTTTTTTAAGAACTGTATAAGGGCCTTCTACCCACTTATAAAACAATTGCAGATCAAGTTAATATTATGTGGAACCTATCTAAATTTAAAAGTGATTGCCTTAGAATTTTAATTATTCCGAATACCACTGAGTAGTAAATTCAAAGCGAATTCGCCTGATTGTCTTGTTGTTTTCAATTTTACTATTCATTTAGTTTAATTATTTAAGACTACACCACTGCAAAAAAAAAAAATGCGAAAGTTTTTCTCTCTCTCCCTACCCCCCTCTCTATCTTATTAACATATCCAATAATTTAAAATTTTTACTATACAGTAAGTGGCTTTTGTTTGTCAAATACATCATCAGACCGAAACAACAAAATGCCTCATATAATAAAAAATTAAATTATTGGAAATTTGAAGTGCAATTATTTTGAAAGCAAAAGTATTTACAATAAAAAGAGCTTTCGAAATGATTAAATATGCTGTTCCAATAGTTGACTCTACTTTCTCTTTACAAGTATAATGTTTATAATTTTAACCGTGCATGATGCATAGTGAGCAAGTTAAGAGCTATTAGTTAATGTTTATGATCTATTAGTTATAACATCTATTGAAGTTGGTTTTTATCATAGCTAATAAAAATTAGGTTAAATGCAAAAAATTAAACTTATTTAAAACCTGGAGAAAACTCAGTATGTTCGTGTTGTTTGTTTTTCAAAATTAAAGCGTCCCTGAAATCAAGCTTCAATTCACTGCCTTAAATTTTGTGTCAGTGTAACTAGGGAATTATTGTGACAGCTACCAGAATTATCATTCACTTAGCATCACTAAGAGAATATATGCAGTTTATACATGTAATCAACATAAGTTTCTGAGATGATGTGATTCCCAGTAGTGATGTGGGAGGTTTTGCTCCAGATTGTTCTGTAAGTCACAGTAGCACATAAAAAAAGGTAGCAAGTCATATTAGCATATAAAAAAGGTAGTTTATGTTTTTTAAACCTATTTTCAAACCCACTCTAAATAAAAATGTAGACCAAGGCTTATTATCATTTAATGAGTAAAGTATATTAACACTTCAGAGCAGGATGTTTTTTATACATCCTAATTTTTATTTTATAATCTTAATTTTATTGCATAATTTTTTTACATGTCCTGTTAGTTTTTTCTATTTATATATGTTGAATTATTTATATGTCCTTTTCACTTATAAAAAGTCTAAATAAATAAAATATACTGCCAGATAAAGAAAACAAGAAAAACATGTTGTTTTCCTCCTTTTATCAATAAAAATTAGTAAAACACAAATGTTGTTGTTGTGCAAATATAATAGAAACAATAATCCCGTTACTTTCACCCGATTGCTGAACACTGTTTATTTATTGCTGGCCCTTCACCACTATGCCACATACCAGTGCCACTATTAAGTTGCACTGAAAAAGTACCAGCCACAGCTGTGTTCCGACCCACTACCTTTAGTGTTGTACCCGGCCACAGTAGAACGCATTAGACAACACTAACGCATTGTCCGATTCAACACTAAATGTGCCTTGATATTTTTGCATTGTAGGCCATAGCATAATATTACGTCAAACAGATCTAAAGAATTAAATTAACAAGATTATGCAGCTTTCGAGGTCTTACACTGGCTTTAGATAGAGTCTGAATGAATACTGCTTGTAGTTTTACATCGTTCTTCCTTGACCATTTATTTTGACTTTTGGATCCAGTGCTCAGTGCAAGGTTCTTGGAAGTGTGTTCAAGTTCTATCTTTGTTGATATTCATATTGCAAACATTCCATCAACAAAATCTACTAAGTTTATTTATGCTAACCATACTGGTGTTGCTTTCAGCACAAGGATATAAAACAAACCAAAGAAATTCTCACATGGAACTATGCAGTCCATGAGGATTACTTTAGAATTAGCTTTACCTGACTCTTCAAATACAGAAGTAGCCATTTCCAATTTAAGTAAGAAATTAGCTATTTATGATAACATTTTCCAATTTTTTAAGATCATATCATAATGAACAATCATTGTATTTGGGAGCTGTAATCAATTTATTTCTTCCATTCAAAAGCAATGAAAAAAGATAGTAGCAAAAATTAAAACTAGGTTAATATTATCCATCTCAACTTGTGGGGCCAAAATACACTATTTGTAGACAACTGCTTTGTCCTCAGTTGATTCAGTTGCTGAGTGCTGTGTTACTGGAACTTTGATCAAGGAGTTTTATATATACAGTACAACCTCTATTATCCGGCAGTCCATGTCATCCGGCAGTCTGTGTCATCTGGTTCAGCAAATACAGTAGATAACAATAACAATTATTTACAAGATAAAATTACAATTATTAGGAAACACCTTTCAGTTTTGAAACACAAATATCATACACGAGTGTTACGGTTCTGCATTTCGCAAATTGCAGGTGCTGTATTTGACTAATCACCCTCTCTCGACAAACAGTCGCTTGTTACTGCGTAATAATTTAATAATGCACCTGAAGATGGGAGCTGGCAATGTTGTTTACTTTTGTTCAGTGTGGCTGGCTGGAATAGTCCATTTCGTGAGTGGGGGAAGTGGAAAATAAATATCTTTCGTATTGTATTGTAAAGCAGCGTCAAAGTTGGCGATCATGATAAACATAGTTTGTTTCATTACAATAACTAAACAATTGTAGCGTGTTGCGACACATGCAATTGTAGGCGTCCCGCTTATTCGTTCTGTCTGTTATCAGTTACTAAACGTGTTTCTCCAATAAAACCAAGTTATTTATGACTTATGTCTTATCCGGCTTTAATCGCATCCAGCTTGACCTTCACACATTAGGCCGGATAACCGAGGTTTTACTTAATTGTATGGATTTGAAAATCAGATACCTAATTGAAAGGAGGAAGAATTAAAAATTAGTTTCATAAATAGAGGAACTATAATAAAGTACTTGTATCTTAATGTTTAAATATTGATTGTTCTCCATTCAACGCCTGCTTCTTTGATTGAATGAAGACCAGCTAATCTTTTCTGAAAAGAAATCAATGGTCAGTCATTAACTATGTTATCTATAGTTTGAATTTCGACAACACAATCACACGACTGTTCATTAGCCATTCACCACTTATGTAGTTGCATCTTCCCACACCTGTGTGAAAGCGACTCAACACAGTCCTTTCCTTAGAAGGAAAGTTCATTCCACCGATGGCGGTCATAGGTCTGATACCAGAAACTTGTTTTTACCATCAAACATATCCCAAATTAACACCAAGTTGATTTTTGGCATAAAATTGTTTCAGATTAACTGGGAAGTTAGTACAAGAGGTGTATTTATAGATTAAGTCACCCTGCTTGTGTGGGTTATCTTAGAAAATGCTGACCTCGCTGATACAACATTACTGATCAAGAACACCACTGCTGAAGGCGTATATGCGTCTGCCTCTAACTCGCTAGAAAAGGCCCGAACCTCATCAAAGCTGCAGAAACGCTTTCAAGTCCATGAAGATAATAACCATACATGGATTGTACATTCAAGAAGTAATCCTGCATGCTCATCAACGAGGCCTCCAAACAGGAAAATATCCCCACCCTACAATACCCGTCATGCAACTAATTATGTTCTACCCTCACACCGTACAGCACTCTATGAAGAAAAACCATCCTACATTTGCAGAAAACTATGGAACACACTACCAGCCGCAGCCAAAGGTCTGAAGCTATGTGTGCTCAAGAGAGAACTTCACAACTTCCTCATAAACCATCCATGCTACACTCTTGAAGAAATCCTGGAAGCATGTAAAGAATGGACACTTGGCGTAACTTAATTTTATTACACTAATGTCCATTTCAACTGTAACTGTCACTATGACACTATTACCATTCTTGAAGAATGTGTCAATAAAGAATATTGTCTATTGTTTAAAATGGGAAATTCAGAGTAGATAGGATCATTTAGAACTCTCTAAGAGGTGCCTCTTAACGTCTTATATCTTTAGAAGCTATGTTGATCAGCACTGGAAGCCATGGTATGGGAGTTACGATGAGGAAACTGCTGATAGCCCTCATCGCACTGTTTAGTTGTGTATCAACCTTTCATACATGTGTACTGTTAAGCCACAAGGAGGCAGTGGAGTAAACCAGGGACAAAGCAGTAGTTCGCAGGACTTGTGGGTTGGCTCCCCACGAAGATCCAGCAAGTTGTTTCATGTTAGTCCTCGCTCTCGTTTTAGCTGCTGCTTCCTGTCTGTGACTTTTAAAACAGAGAGATCTATCGTAATTGACTCCCAAGCAAATCAAAAAGGTTTTAATGGTGGCCTTATAGGGTCTAAGATGAACTTACGTACCAAATTTGAAGTCCACATACTTCAGTTTTTGCTCTATATTAATTGTGAATCAGTCAGTCAGGACAATTTCTTTATGGGCCAAATTAGTTAAAATTTATGATATTAAGTTATTTTTCCTGAGTTTCAAAATACAAATAGCTGTAGCACCAGATTCCCTGGCGCCTTAGAGTCTGCAGTTTCCAACAGGAGGGGATCCAACAGTCCGACTAGCTCAAATACAATTTTGATCTTAAGGCGGCCAGCCTTGCAACAAACACCTTTCGTCCAGGAGTTGGATTACAAAACTACACCATTTCTGAACGTTACTGCAAACAGCTGATCACTTTGGTTGTACTTTTTCAGAGTGTATAACTTGACTTTGATTTTATTTACAAATTTTCATTATTTATATGTTAATAGTAAATTGTAATTTATCTATTTGTAGATACAGTTATTCTATCTGATCAATTGATAACCACTCTTAACACTCTAACCGAAAGATCGGTCTGACAGGCACCGTGGTAATTTTACTTTGTTAAGTAGTGGGAGCCCTGCGCGCTTGACAGCTATGCTATTCTAGGTACCTTACCCCACCCCTCTCTGACCTTGGAAAACTGGTTTTCAGCCACTCACTGTTTATATCGTGTATGTGAACGTTGTCGTTTCTAAACTGTCTGACTGGCTCTTTTGCATACTGTGAGTTCTGAGGTGCTTGAGACACCGGATCTTTCTTCTCGCGTTAGTGATTATATTTAACTTAGTTTGTAAATTGTATATATCTTAAGTAAAGTTGTAAATAGTTTTTATAAGTATATATATATTGGAATGTGCTTTTTTAACAATGAACCAGCCATCTAAATGTATCTTACGTGTATGAAGTTGTATATAGTTGTATATACGTGTATAAAGCTTTCCAACCAGATTCAATCATGTTTTGATATAAAAAGTAATATTATGTTTTATTTTTAAGAATGTTAGTAATTTTATGTTGTATTTTTTCATTTTATTGATGAAAAGTTAAATTTAGTAATGCTTGTTCAGTAATGCTAAAATTCTTACATCATTTTCAGTGCATTTTATTATGTTTATTTTACTGTAATAATTTTATCTCACAAAAAAAAATTCATTTTCTTAGATGATTACATCATGTGATTAAAATATTTTATGTTAAAAGTATTTACAGTTTTTATTTTCTGTCATTAACACTTTTGTATAGAAATATTACATTCCTGTCTCTGAAACATCATCTTTCTAGTTAGGTTAGGGATTTCATCTTTTGGTTAGAGTGTTAAACCAGTTGTAATTCTTAATCACTGCATTTGATAATATATACTTATCATCCCCTAACTAGTGACTGAAATATTTCTATCTATTTAGAGTTAAGTCCCTCAAAAAAGGAGGATGCTAAAGATTATAGTGTAATAAATTAATCAGAATCATCAGTTGTAAATATATCATTAAATAACTATTCTTTGATAATCGAGGTTTGTTTTCTTTTTAATATAATTTAAATCCACTTATTGCACCTGTTAGGAAATTATTTTTCTAGAATGTCATTTTTAGCACGTTGTTCTCCAGACAAATAAATTTCTGACTTCTTCATAGGTAAGAGATAAAATAAAATTGTGTTAATAACTTATTAATTAAATAATATTTAAACATGGCAACTAAAAATACTAGCACTACAGTGTTTTAGTAAACAGGCAAAGAGATTAAGAAGAGTTGGTTAAAAGTTAAAATAATCATCTGAAAAATTCTGTCATTATAAACTGCACAATAATTTTTCCAAAAGTCTTATGATTGAGGGTTCACGCTAAGGAAGGAGAGGACAGGGAGAGAATAGATTCAAAAAGCACAATCCGCAATATTGCATTGCCTCGCCTCAACTAATCAAGGAGTCAACTGGGGGTTAAAGTGAGATTTCGGCAATGGAACCAAATCGGTTTGTACTTTTGTCTTCCAAGAAATTAAATAAATAAAAAATGAGGTATGATAAAAACCAGGGTAATTAAACAAAACACCTTTTTCAGCATAGTGATTTATTCAACCCGAAATTACATGGATAAATAAATAGTGCCACAACCATTCTGCTGGTAACTGCCCAGGCCACAAGCAATCGGATCGGCTTTTGTGAAATCTACTCTCCAACAATCCAGGTACCTCTCCATCCTTACCGGCCAATTAATTTCTCTTTGACAGAATTTTTTATTGAGTAGCAAAGAAACTATTGTGAAAAATAATGAAAGAGGAAAAGAAATGAAGAATGAATATCAATCAACTTACATAAGAGAGCGAGTGCAGACAAGCTTTAGCTCACTTCTCACGAAACTAGGTTTGATCGCAACATTAAACGAAAAGAGAAAACTTATACTGCAGGAGAATGAAGGAAGTACCCGGATCAACCATCAGCAAGAGTAACACAAATTTGATCCATAAATAAACATACAAATTTCACAATATAACTAAAATAAATACTCTGCAAAATCATACAACATTGTACAGATTTTCTATAAACAATAAACAAGAAGTATACTCAAACAAACATAGTAAACACATATTTGTGTGTCATGGTACTAGAGCTTTGGTCAAATTTAATAAGGAAATATCATTAAATAGATTATTACAAACTCTAAATAGGACAAGTTTCTTAAGGTAACAATTCTCACAAAATACAAATTTTCTCTCTTAACTAACCAGTAAATTAGTTACAGTAAAACGATAAATAACCACTTTAAACTAGGATTTGCCAATTTTGTAACTAATAAAACATAATGTTTAATACTTTGTTCTCTCATTAATTATAAAATAAGATATTATTTCAATTAAGTTTCTAAATTTTAAAAGCAATAAAAGTGAAATAAGAGGGAATGAGTAGTTTACCTTAACACACAACACTAACTGATCATGTTCAAACTGGATCTGCAAATATAAGGGATGTGCCTGTTGTGCATGTTTCATCTTGAATTTGTTGCATATTTACAAGAAATTCATATTTAAGTGTCAAATATCCATACCTATTGAACTTAGAGTGTTAGAGTAAAAATACTTTTGTGACAGAAGAAAATTAATATATCACTACAAAAACAAAATTTTTTAGAACAGTTTTGCATATACTGTTCTATTATTAAAATAATTTATATTTGGTTTTAAAAAATAGTAGAACTCTGTAAAAGTGGGAATGAATATGTAACCTAATATGTTTGCAATTATTTTAACCTTCCATTTAATAAAGTTACAAGTAATTTAATATGCAAAATTTGCTAGGATTTCATTCTTGATAGTAAAAATTAACTATAGGTTTTTAAGGAATGTACCTGACCTGCATTTGAGAACATGAATATAATGTCAATTTATATTAAATTGATACTTATGTATCCTGCCTTCAAACTGCAACTGTCAGGTTTAGCACTTTAGAGGCTGTGTCAGTCCAGTATGCCCGACGGCTCTTTGTCTCAGCTAGATGCTGTCGGGCCACTATGCCTGACATTATTGCTCAGCCACCTTTAGGTTTTTTTTTATTGTTACTCGATCGGTCCAGATTTCTTAAAGAAACCGATTACACTTCATTGTACTGCAAGCATCATACTATTTACAGAACAAATTTCGAAGTTTTTGGTTTGTTACAAAGTTGTTCATAAAACTTTTAATTTTGGCAGGTCCTACGGGCAAGTTGTCAGGAGTATAGGCCCAACAGACTTATTTTATGATTTTTGGTATTGAAATAACGTAATACATATTGAATACTGGATTGCTTTCATCATGCAGTCAGTGTGGCCAAACCAGGAAAGCAAATTTACCTCAAAATGTGTCAAGCCGATATGGCTGACAGTTTTTTATGTGCTGTACATGCTACTAAAAAAACTGTGTCGGGCCAAAGCTCCCAACAAATTTATATACATATAATGCCTATGTATATAGTATTTCTATACTCAGAAATGGTAGTACAGTAAAAATAATGCATCATTATTTTAAAAATTTGCATAAAAATGTTTGGCAATTAAGAGCAAAAATACTCATATTAAGGATGGCAGCTGATGTGTTAATAAACTGAGGCATCAAGAGGTGCTTATTTCATTCACTATTGGATAACTGAACTAGTGTATTAAAATGGAAGCTAAATGAGCAAGATATCTAACAAAATATTTAGAATTTATCTATAGCAAACAAGCACTTTTGAGGCGAAACACACTTTAGTTGAATACATGAATAATTATGAAAGATGCTCACGAATAGGGAGCAAAGAATCCACAGAAGGTTTTTGGGCAGTTTTTTCTGTATTATTTTTGTACTATACTGAATTGGAATTGTTAATTTAAGACAGTCTTAATCAAATCAAGCTTTAGTTTCAATATATATTAGTGTTTACACTTGGTTTCCACAATATTCCATTTTACTCCATATTTCACAGAGTTCTACTGTTTTGAGAATAAAAAGAAAAAAAAATATATATCATTCCATCCCCTCTTATGACCAATGTTTCTTACTCACCATACACTTCAGTGAAACATACAGTGTGAACATAAAGTGACGATCCATTCAACACCAAGTGACAAATATATACTATAATGCATCAACTACAGTACAAATTAAGAACTATACATTACTGGGTAAACCTATAAGAGTAACAAAGTTTGCTAAATTATCAATATAATAACCCTGTAAAAAGAGCAAACCTATATTTAATGGAATGCCTAAATTGGTCCATTAAAAAATTATATATTTTACAACAGACCTAAAAGAAATTAATTTTATGAATATCCTTTTAAGGACATAATTCGATTTTATAAAATTATGTCACATGATCACAGAAAATTTGTTACATGAAGTCTTTTTATTCTTTTTGAACATAACAGAAACTGTTAAACAACAAAATTAGTTACAGTGTATAGTTTTGTTCTAGACTAAAATCTTAATAAAATAATACAAGTGTTAGTAATGTTATCAATAACTGATTTATAGTGATTTATTTTTTATAAACGAATAATTTTACTTTTCAACACACTGCATCAAAACAGCTATCTTCTCTGACGCAATAAAAAAAGAAATCAAATTGCTTTTTTTTATTGCTATTCAGTAGATAAAAATTAGACAATAGCGTAGATTGTTGAAGCAAAGATACAAAATGTTCTTTGTTCAACCTCAAAATGAAAATAATTTTTTAAAAAGATAAATTGACAAATTATTTTCTTGAAAGCCAGCTGTAGCTATATGTCTTTAACAACAACAAGACATTATATGTTTAAAGTCTTACAACAGAGACCACATTTATATTTACTGTACTCATTTTGTTATCGATTTTCCCTTGTATCTTGAGTATCAAGATCTCAACCCTAGAATTGTATGATTAAACATGAGATTTAATTTTTTTTACTTTTTAACCATACACATGCATTTTTCACAGTTCTGGAGTTAAGAACAAACAACAAAACAAAAATAGCACAACTTTACATCATGTTCCGCAAACCACAAAAATAAAATGCTCTATGTGAAAGAAATATGAAATGCTTAAGAATTGTAATGAAAATTGCATCATGCACCAAATCACTTGCTGTCTTTGACTGGCAAAACAGACTTGTACACTCAGCCCATTTTGATACTAGTGTTGATAAATATATTACTTTAGATTTAATCTGGTAACAGGACTACTGTGAGGCTATAACAATACTACTGCCTTCAGTAAATATAAACCCAGTCACTGCCACAAAAGTCTTGATTTCATTACTACGTCCTGATGCTTAGTGTTGTAAGAGGCATACTTTAAAATTAAGTACCGTTTTGGGATTCAGCCCCTGTAGCGTTGTGGTTGGTGTTTAGCGCATGCATGCTGTCTAAAGATGGCCGTATAAATGTGCATGATGAGGATCAAAGTGGATAACCTTAACTCATTACTGATGACTTGGTACAAAATTTTGATAGTCATAGAGGAAAGACACTTTACGATTTCATCTTTGTTTAGCGAGTTTCTTCAAGTGTCAAGAAGTGTTGTTTATGGAGTCGTGACTGAGCGTTTGAAGTACAGAAAGTTATGCCAACACTAGGTTCTGAAAACGCTGACCAGAGTCACTAAAACAAGTATTTAGCCAGTTCTCTCACACTTCTAAAGTGTTACAATTGGGATGGTGATGATATTTTAAACCAAATTGTCACTGTGACAGATCTCATGGTAAATGTTAGCTGCTTTCACGCCTTTAGCTTTAAGAAAATGTATTGCAAGATGTACTTCACAGTCGGTGGAATTTTCAATCTGAGGAGGCCTTTTCAAGACTCATATGCAACCTTAATCACTGTTGAATGGACATGTAAGGGCGACTGTGGCTTGCCAACAAATGTAGAGGTACACAGTGAGCATGCGAAGAAGGCTGAGCACAGCACAACAACAGTGGAATTCCAAAACAGTACTTACATTACAAATGGCCTTGTATTACTGTTTGGTAATGTATATTGAATAATTCATTACAACGATCAATCGCATCAACTTCCAATTCAAAATATTTAAGTGTTTTAGCACGTTTGTAGTTCGACTCGTTATTTCCTTTTTAAAGTGGCCTTATTAAATCAATGTCACATATTAAACACATGGGAAATAATTTATTGTGGCAGTGACTGTGTTTAATTTACATCAAATATTACAATTTTATCACTTCTTAAATGTTTACAATGAAAACCTTTACACAAATTACGTTTATTGACAAAATCTACATCTCACTTGCTGATCAAAAGTTTAAATCTATCCCTCTATTAATTTTTAGTTTTATTTATACAAATTAAAAATACATTATTTAATTTATGTTTTGCTTTTATTTTTGTAACCCTACAAATACATAACAAAGTTAGTTTTTATTAGATTCCCTTTAGTGGTACACAAATATATATAATAAATATTTTCCATTACAGAAGTGAACTCCTACTGTTCTAGAGGGATTAGTCAATTTTTATTCTAATTCTCAACACTAATTTTTTTTAAGTCGATAGCAAACTTAGAAAAATGACTTTCTAGATCTTACTTAAGTAAATTCAACCTGTTGTATTTAACCGATAAAGCTAGTAATTTATGCTTTAATTAGTTTAAACAAATCTCTTCAGTATGTAAATTTAGTAATCAATTACTGGTCACTGGAAATAGTACATATTTGCACAATTCTGTGTAATCTTGTAGTAAGAAATTGTGACAAGTACTTTTTTACCTGAAATTATGATCTATTGTCGCACAACTGGTATAGAGTATTAGAATACATTAATACTGACTCATCCCTGTAACAGTTGTTCACAATGGAAACAATTCGTTGAATTAAAAGGCCTGATGGTGATTTTTAGCACCACCGAGTTCTCTGTTATTCACGTAAAAATAGCTACATGATATCTCATAAAAAATACTGTTCTATTTGGTGCACTTACAAAATATCTCACCAAAGAGTGATTGTCAGTATGAAACTTTACTATTTAAAAAACTCACTGTATAAAAGCCATTTTGGTTCGGTAAAAATATCCATCTATAAACATTATGTTGCTAATCTTTTTAATAAATAATTTTAACACTTACTTAACCTTATATAAAACTGAAAATGAATTTTCTTGGAAGCCATGCCATATCAAAGAAAATTAGATTATGAAATTTATTTATTAAAATAAATATATTTATCAAATGGAGCTGCTTTGATGCAACATTTCTTTCTTTCAAATAATTTATTTAAATTTTATCTTTACATTTAGTGTTTTGGGTTTTATCTAAGCGATGTAGTGACAATGATATTCTTGTGCATCACAAGTCACTCAATACAGATCGTAAAAATTTACTTAGTTGCCAATAATCCATGTTTACTAAGTGCCAGTATAACATGTTTCAAATACTTTTTTTAACTTAAACTCGCCAGTCCACATGGGCCTTCAGGCCTGTGTGTAAACATCTCTCAATGAGTAAAGTACCGACCATTAGCTCAGTTGGGGATTCGAACCTTGGAGAAACACTCCACAGGCCGAAGCTTTAGCCACAATCAGCCTCCACACTGGCAATATAAGTTATTATTGAAAACAAATATTCATTTAATTTAATAAACAAGCATTTGGTGCCTCAAACATACGTTATTCAGTGGTGCGAATATACTGATATATAATCCATGAATTAATCACATAGATTAAATTCATTAATTTTTTTTCTTTTTTCTATGAGAAACAGAAATTTATCTGTTGTAAAAAACTACAAAAATTGTCTTTCATAAATTAAAAAAAAAAGTGAAATATCAGCCAATTTTAATCAAGCTTGTGAGATATTTCACAATGTCCTCCTGCTCCTTCATAACACTACTCTACCCATTCCTCATAGACTATTGATCTGTGCGAGGAACTTATTCAGACAGGTTAAGGAGGTGAACCAGTACAGCAGAAGGTGATTATTACTGATAAATAATTCCAGTCTAGGCCGGATTCGAACCAGAGCCATCTCTAATCCAAGCTCAAAGTCCTGATGCCTTAGACCGCTCAGCCACCGGCTTGCCCATAAATGGTTATTTATAATGTGTATCATGTAATAAAATAATTATTAATAGCATGTAGCCTCGATACATGTGAACTCAAAGGCTACTTTTGTTAAATTTTTTGCATTAATGTCATGTTTTGTTCAGTTAGACAATGTAATGGAACGATAATACATGATGATAAAGCCACTGAACACAAAGGCACATTCAACAAAACTTCACTGACACAAGTATATCTTCAACAGAGAAAAAGTTTGGTATTTTTTTAATATGTGTCTTTTAAAGTGAACAATTTTCCTAAAAAAGATTGCAGATTTCTTATCATTATTGGTTAAAACAAAATACTTTAATCAAATTAGTTTGTAAATAATATAAAAAGTTTAAACGATTTGTTAAAATGTGTAAAGGTACAGTGCAGCAGGTGAAGCAAGATACGTGTGACATGCACCGAAGGGGAAGTCTACTATGTCATAAGTAAAGGAGGGAGGCGAAAGTGATTTGACAAAAAGATAATCAAACAATCAATTGTTTAGGTTCCTTCATAGTCAATTAATTATTTTTCCAGTTTGTTAATGAAGTTTATCTCCACTAGCATATGACTGTGCATAACCATTCCTCCACCAATTTTATTTAAAAAAAAGATAACGAGCTTCAAATAACTTTTTTAGTATAAAAAAAAACATGAATTGAGGTGTACTGTTATTGACGTTTATCTTATTTTAGTCCTGGTAATGAATTAACTAATATTAGTTTAATTTGTGGATATAATAGACATGTAAAAATAGTCAGGTGACAGAAAGTTTGATATTGTAGTTAGAAATTACTCGGTTTATTTAATTGAATAAAACCAAATAGTTGGAAAAATTACCGGTTAGTAAGTTATTAAAACCGGTCAGTTATCCTACAACTAACAATCTGATACTCCGAGCACCATCTGCGCACCTAAAACCCAAGGTTCCTGCTTCACCTGCTCTGATATTTATAAATGTACTATGCGTTCGCAATTAGATTTACAATAATTTTCCTGTATATATTTACAGGAATATGTAAGAGTTTATGTGATGTCAATACACTGTGCTTATTATATCCGACAGCTCATAATTTTGAAAACCAACTTGAAAATGCCACAATGAGTGAAAGGTTAACATAAATTACCTTCTCCTAAAAAAATTTAAATTGCAAAGCAGTAAAATTCTAATTTATCCTTTCCTAAAAAAAATAGTAATATTTCGAATACCACTTATTTAGTAACCCTAATTTTACAATAATACTTTCCGTTGACCTTGTAACAATAAACTATTAATTCCATAACAATGTGTACAGATTCGTACACCAAACTGTTCCATGTAACAATGGAAGCCTTGTTTCTTATCTTTAATAAATTGAGACATTCGTTTTTCACAGATTAAATTATTACAACTATTTTTCAGTAAGAATAAAAATAAATGTATCTAAATAAGCAACAAATTACTTAGAAAAAGTGTAATTTGATATCATTTGCTATAAACATTTTCATTATATGTGAACATTCTAAAGCAAGGTGATAAATATAAAAATAAACTATAAAAGTAATGAATGAGAAATACAGTAATAAATATGTATATAACAACTAAAATAAAGAACAAACAATGAATAACAAACTATGGAATGAAGATTTAAATTAATACTCAATATAATACATTACAACTACTTGTCTTTACCAAACACCAAGAAAAATTAACAATTGTTTTAACAGTTCTTAGTAAATACAATAGTTGCAAATAGGCTACGTAGATTTATAATATGTATACCGTACTTAAGTTAAAACTGCATCATGAAATGAATTGTCAGACGTTCTATAAGATCTAGATTTTTTAAATATCAGATTCATAATAATAATAAAAAAAGTTGGTGCTTAAACATTATATAGCTAAAATATGCTTTGATTTTATCTAATTGAGCTTGGTATTTTTAAAAGTGATTTTACTTTTAATGTGTCTTTTATTTTACAACTCGCTGATTAAATAAAAACTAACAGAAGAGTCTAAAAGGAACGTATTCCACTAAAAATCTCCAGAACACGAACATTCTTAGGCAATTTCAGTATATTTTAATTTGTAACAACACATTAAAAATAGGTTTGTAACAGAAATATAATCATTAATAGTTTTTAAAATACTTAGGTTCATTTAAACCTGAAATAATATCTTCTGCTCGGCTTACGTATTAATATATTCTACACATAACTTCATTGTGAGTTTGATGAGCAACATTAAAACAAAGATTTTTGTTTAGTTAAAAAAATGTTATTGGTTAGAGTTGTTGCATATTCAAAATCAAATAACAAATAAAAACAGACTTGAAGCCCAACCACCTCATACTGCGAGATATCTTGACAACACGTACAGCAGTGGTGTGCTTGTGTACAAAGGGTAGGTTAACCATCAAGTGCATGCATGTGTTTGGGTATAGTTATGATGGTTGCCAAGAGTCCTGCGTTTCAGGAGGTTAGTGGGGGCATTGTTTTATAAATTAAATACAACTCTTATTTATGTTGAAATTTCTTTGTGAATGATTATTCTTAAGTGATTTCATAGAAATAACGATCATAGAAATATTTGTCCAAAGTAAGCGATTTTTAACTTTAATTTTATTTACTCATCATACTGCAATATTTTATTGACAAATATAGAACAATAATTATAAATTAAGTATTTATTAGTATAAACCACTGATAAAATACTCAGAAAATTAAAGTCTGTTTAAAATTTTTTTTAGTGAGAAGACAACAACAATATATTTTTAATTTCAATTTAAGGATAAAACTATTTAAAATCTGAATGAAACAAAGAGAAACAATATTTCTCTGGCCAAGAGATATGTTTAGAAGCTCTCGGACTTGAGCAGGCCTGCTGAACCCTCGTCGTTGTAATACTCACCGTGTGTATGGGTGACACTCACCTGGCACTCGCTCTGACTGACGCTGTCCGGGATGGGCAAGGGCTTAGCTACTGTGATTGTCACCGGACCCTTCGGAGCGCCCTTGAGTGCCTGCACTGCCTGGTCGAGTGAGGCATGGTCTAGTGCTGTATCGTTGACACTGAGTAGCCGATCACCAGGGATGAGCCGGCCATCCACCTGTGCGACGCCACCCGGTACAAGTGAGCGAATCACTATCACCGTCTCGCTGGGGTTCATTGGGTCCTACAGACATATTGTGTTTTTATTATTTTATACCACAACATTAAAATATTGTGCTTAACATGTTAATTGCAAATTAGAATAAAATTATTTATTAATTAATTTTAAAATGTCTCATTATATTGAGTGTTTGTATAAATTATAGTAAAAATGTTTAGTACAAGTATTAATTAGTAATTTTGTCTTAATCAATTTTGATGAACCACGCTTACTGTCGTCAAACCACAATAATCTCACGTGGTCATATGATTATGACGGCCACAGTCCATTTGCTACCCTATCTGCACCTAAGGCCTTTTATTATAACACTTATTCCAGTTATTTATTCTACAAACTATTCAACTCTAAACTTTTTTCTGTAACTATTTTGATGGTTCAGATAATGTATGGTAAATATAATTTTCAAAAAGCTCTTCTATTACATCATCAGACCAAAGAACAACCAAAATCACTTGTATTTTGGTCTACTGATGTCTTTGATAACAAAAGCCTCATCTCATAAAAAATTTAGCTATTGGAATTTTGAAGAGCATTTATGTTCTTATTATACGTTATATATGTATCAAATGAAATGTGGATCCTGATCTACATGAAATTATGTTACATAATTTGTTGTTAACAATGTCAGTTATTTTGAAAACAATCAACATGCTTTGAAATTTTAAGTTTCACTTGTCTTTAAAAACGACAACCTCGACAGGAACATTTAAATGCAAGTTTTAACAGATAAATCAAACATGCAGATATATAAGAAACTATTCAAAATAATAACAAATACAAAATCATAGGGGAACAAATAATCTAAATACCCCAAAGAATCGATAAAATAAATTTGCTATTTAGATTAAGTACAATTTATTTTTCTTGCCATATCTCCTAGACTTCAATATCCAACCAAGAGCACAGAACCATCACAACCATCCCTGTTGCAATTTCATACTAAGCCTTCTTCTTTAATTGCTGAATGTTTTAGTAATTATTATGTGTTTATTGTGTAATTAATTTTAACCATTCATAAACAATAAACTAATTATACACAATTACCTGATAAACTAAACCAAAAATGATACAGGCAGAAAATATATGAGTACCATATAATTAGACATTATTTTTGTTAAAATAATGATAAGATAATAATAGATGTTTATGGTGGTTTCGGTGAAGTTCTGGATTGAACTTACAGCTCTACAATCAGCAGAGTCTATAAGTTATGTATCACAGCTATCACCAAACTGTCTGCCTTTGAACCTGAGTACTCAACTTAGTGAGTTTAAAATAAGTCGTAAACAGACATAATCACTGCTACTAATATGAGCTAAAAAAAGCTACCGCCAACTTATAATAGAAAAGTGTTATTTTATTCTTTCAGTACCATCTAAGCAATGACTTCTCCACTATCATATTGAACAAGAGCAAAACAACAGCTTATCTTAGGTAATTTATTTCTTCTAAATTATCATTTCCTCCACTTAATTCTGTAAAACAATCACACTCATCTTCGTAAAACCTTCATTTGTGTCACTTGAATGCCCTTTATTTAGCACTGTATTTAAATTCACGAGGCATTGATGCACAGAGTAAGTGCCACAAATTAAGACTATTTGTTATGAATCCTGGCTTTATAGGGCGAAGGAGATCTCTTCCTTGCCTTTAAGGTTCCAGTCTAGCATGTAGAGGATCATCACTGGTTCATGATCCTTTTTTTGCTTGCTTGAATGAGTTCTGAAGCAAGCTATGGCCAGTCAGTACATATTCAGGAGAGTAACAACCGATGCAAGGTGCTTACAATGCAATTCAACTTGTGGCAGGATGGCCCTTCTGTATCAGTGTTAAAATCGTTTTGCGATCTTTATTCTATGGAAGTTCATGCCAGTTTGGGTCCAAAAAAGGAGCTCAAAGCTTTCTTGCATATTTATTTTCTTTTATACTATGTATGTAAAATATCAGAACTTAAATACATAAAATTTAGATTTAAGATTACAAATTGTAATGATTCAGACAGATATTATTATCAATTACATAATTACAGGACTATATAAATTTTAAAATTGTCAAGTGGCTGAAACAATTTATTTTTATTACCAAAAGGTTTTTATTACAGGTTCGTTTTTCCTATAATTGTCTGAATTAATGTTTCAATTTCATAAACATAACATAGACTTATTAGTGGATACCTCTCAAATTTAGCTATTGATCTCTCAAAGATATGTTTTGACTCTGGTTCAAATCCAAAAGCACAATAACAAATAAAAATAGAATTTTATGTAGTAAAATATTAATGTATTACTAAAATGTACAGAATATTCATTACAAAACTTGTAACTTTCAAGTTACAATACAATACAATACAATACAAGTAATACAATTAGTAATGTATTACTAAAATGTACAGAATATTCATTACAAAACTTGTAACTTTCAAGTTACAAGTTTTCGTACTCTCAGATTGTAACTATTAAAAAACTTTATTTAAGCTTTCACAGCTATTGTCATAGTTTAACAATTTTCCGGGTTTTTTAAATGTGTCTGCTGTACAAAAAGAATGTGTCTCATGTTGAAACCAACCACTTCAGGATGAGTAGACTATTATATTACTTTAGGGAGAGCAGAGCAGACCGAAGAGACCTAACACTAGTGTGATTTACAGGGAGAGTGACACAGTAATCAAAATTTGGTCACTGACTGTAGAACTGTGCTTACAGTCTACTTATTCATGATGGTAAGCCATGGGATCACGTCGTTGTCACCATAAATTTCATGAAGTAGTAAAAAGAGCTATGAAACTCACTCCAATTTAGCTTTATGATATTTTTGTAATCCGTCCAAAATTTCAAAAACTATTTTGGAGTTTTTAATTAATTTACACGTATTTTTCATTATTCTTAACATGCGTCAAGATGTGGGCAAATATGGATTTTGAATGAGTATGATTAGTGTAAATGAGCGAATGTAGTCATTGTTACAAACTAAGGCAGACTATTCCTTAAAGAGTGTCTTTATTAATGAATGATCAATGACAAATGAATAGCCGGTGTTTATCAGCTGATCCCTCTCAAAATGTGTTATGATTCTGACTGGGATCGAACTGAGAACCTTTAGCTTATGAAGCTGGGATATAACCAACTAAGCTACCAGCCAATTATTTGCACAATGTATGACAAGTTGGCATCTTCTGTATAAAAGACACAGTTCAAAACCCAAAAAAGTATTCATTCTAGCTTTTTAGTTTCTCACAGGCATTTTAACTTTAGATCAATTGCAATAATTGGAAGCCAGCTTACCAGAGGTTATCAAGAAGCTGTTCCACTTATTCCATATTAAGTTACTCCAAAAGAGCTATCCTTTTTAAAAAGTTTTTAATGTTGGTTAATTTGTTGATATAGATTGAAAATTATAAAAACTGTCAAAAAATAATAAACAATCTCCTTTAAAATTAAGGACCCGTCACAAAATTCTCATTTGTCATGGATAAAAATATGATATCTTCAAAAAGAGGGCTACAAATATAGGGAGTAATTACAATAAAAATAACAACTATAAACAAACACGTCAGTACAAATTAACAACTATAAACAAACACGTCAGTACAAATTCAATTTCTGCCACTTAAATGATAACCAAACAAAGCTACAATTACAAAAAAATACTCCAGCAGCAACTCTAATGGTGTGAAGCCTTTTACAATGCATGCCAACGCATGCGTGAGACCACCTCTCTTAGAAGCAAGAGTCAATTGCATTACCATGCCATGGAAGCCAATGACCGACTTTACATTCACACTTTAAAAGTTACTGAGAGAGTTCAGTTACCTTGTGGCATGGTGATTTCAGCAGTTTCCTTCACTTAAAATGTCTTCATAAACATCATTGAAAAAATGATCTCTTGCTTATAAGATGAGGTTTACATTTTGTGCAAAAAGATAAAACTTAGCAATCCATCTTTAACTCTTTAATAATGAACAACAAAATCAATTTCGATATTGTAAGATCATCTCATCAGTTGTACAGTAAATGAAGGTTATAAAAATACTTTTAAATAAAACATCTTTGTGGAATAAATACATTAACAGCTGATTGTAGAGAAATTTAAATACAAACACTGTACGTGGATAATTATTACTACCGGCTGATGTTTATTATTGTAATATTTGTTATTAATATGGTTAGTAGCAACACTCCCGCGTGCATAGACTAATTGCTCAATCAGAAATACTGTACAAGGGTGTATTTTTAATGCATCACAGAAATTGTAGGCAATATATTATAATTTACAACCTGGGTTATTTTACTTATTTATGTATTTATTTTAGGTAAAATAGTTAAAAGAACAATATGTTATGTTACATTCCTTTCATTACGAACAAAATATTTTGGATATGTCTGCAACAGCCCACCCGATCACCATGAATTTATAGAAAACTCTGTTTTGTACTATCTGACCTAAAGATAGATAAAAAAATCTAAATATAGGTGCTCATTTTAAACATTCAGAATACTGTATTGTTCATTCATTATTAAGACGCTGATCGTCAAGATATGGGTGAATGAGTGTGATGAGTGTAGATGAATGAGTGTAGTCAATGTTACTAACTGAGGTCGATTGTTCCTCAGAAAGGACCACCATTTATTAGTAACTCAATAGGCAGGCAAAAATTAATAATTTTTTTCTCCTTAAAACCGGTCAGGGTATCAAAAAAAATAGTGTCTGATTCTGTGAAATCCCTCCCTTCCGGCACACTTATGTTATGACAGACATTTATCTAGAAATTCATGGCAATCTGGTGGGTTGTGGCTGACATATCCAAAATAATTGGTTCATTATAAAAGGAATGTAACATAACAAATTGTTCTTTTATCTATTTTACCTAAAATAAATAAATCAGTCAGTAAATCATAAAATACAATTAAGTAGTGCCTTCAATTTGTGATGCATTAAAATACACCTGGGTACAGTATTACTGTAGCGATCTAGATAGGGTATGTACTTCTTTATAAAATGGCAACAGAAGAAATGTTAGACTCAATGCTTATTGTTTACTCAATTGATTAGGTTGTGAATAGAGTAACATCTGATACAAGAATATTTTCGAGTCTAGATTCTCTGGTGCCACATCAAGCCGGGGCTACAGTATTAGAGGTTTTATTGTATTAACATAGCTTGTTTTAACTAAACACCAACTGCTATTGATTGATTTTTAATAAAGATTTCTCGCATTGTTGGAATTTTAAGGTTACTGTCACAATTAATTGATACACGCTCATATACCAATCATAGAAAGGCATCCAAGGAAGAATAAAAAATCAAGTATGAAAAGTATTTATTAAGAGTAGCAAAGAGACAAGAGAAAATAGTATATGCACTGATAGAGAAGCACACAATCAAGTTGAGGTATTTTATAATCACATTTAGAAGCATATTTTTTTACAAATAAACTAGTCTTCTTAAGATTTAACAAACCCTAACAGTATTGATATGCCAGTTTCAGATATGTTGGAAGGAACCAAAAGATAATTCAGTCAAAGTCCACTGTTAAAATATAGTAAGACCACAAAAATGTCTTAACGGACATGAAATATGAAAATTGTTAAATTGACCCAAGCAATGGATTTCAAATTTATAGTATTAATATCTTAAATATAACCATCCCTCTGATTTAAAATGTTAATAATTCCTCAGGAATGTTGTTTATTATTATAACATTGTAATATAATGAAAGTAGATCTTTACGCTACTTATTTAAGACACCTGCCAAAAAGCACACAATGTCATGACTAATTGTTTTTCTAAATATGTCAAACTAATTGTTAAATACTCCCTAATAAAGGAACAAGTTTTATTCTCTATCAGGTTTTATTTGCAAGGCCATCCTCGAAAATTATTAAACCAATAAATACTTCTTATATTCACTGTCAGCTTTACTTTGCAAGGCCATCCTCGAAAATTATTAAACCACAAAATACTTCTTATATTCACTATCAGCTTTACTTTGCAAGGCCATCCTCGAAAATTCGTAAACCAATAATATTTCATATTGAAGAGAACTCACTTATTGGATTTATTTTATATAATGGTAGAAATGATACATTTTTTAATAAAAGTTGACAAAATTTGCCTGAGGCCTTTCGAAAACTATGTTTTCATCTTCAAAAGCAACAAACAGCTAAAAAATATAATTTGTAAAATATTAAACATAATACAAATTATATTTTTTAGCTGTTTGTTGCTTTTGAAGATGAAAACATAGTTTTCAAAAGGTCTCAGGCAAATGTTATCAACGTTTAATGGAAAATAACAGTATCATTTCTATTATTAAATACGATAAATACTTATTTTAAAGAATTTTAAAGGTTTCAAAACATATTTAGTTATGTTTTAAAACACATTATATATCTAAATTAGCTGATTTTAATGTGTTATTTTAAGGAAAATATTGAAATTACTTTTATTTTCTTAAGTTTAAAAAAATAGTGGAAATTTATTGTATTCTACAGTAGCTTGAAATGGTTGGTTTGAATAATTTATTAACTAGAAAAGTTTGTCAACTCTCTCAATTTCATTATCTAACTTCAAACAATATAAATCAATGATATAGTAAAAACTGGAAACCAATAAAATTATGTATCAAAACATGTAAAATTCATTTGATTTCAATAAAAATTCATTGATACCTAATCAAGTGATGAAAAATGTAGATCTCAGTGGGAATATAAAGTCATACATCAAATTACAAAACTTTTCAAATTACAGTGGGAGCTACAAGATAAGTCAATAATTTGTTGCCATGACAACTGAAAGTCACTTTCTGTGTGACGTTATGTTCACACCTAACAACACACAATATTGTGAAGACGACTTAATATTGAAAATAAGCCCGGAGTTAATTTTGTTACCTTCAAAAATACCAGTATACCCTAGAATTAAAACAAATTAATAGATTAAATACATAATTACACAAATAAAAATAGTTAATAAGGGAGAATTTTGTATCGTTTAAATTTGCTAACCATTTTTTCCAAGTTGCAAACTTATTTGAATTCATTTAGGAATGTTGCATATTTATTAGAAATGATTTGTTTATTTTGAGTAAGACAGTTCAACAGCATATTGTATACAGAATCACAGTGATCAAGTATATTATTTTAAATTTCTTTACTTTTCTAGTGTAAATTTAACAACTATCCAGAGCTTTAAATTTTTTTTAATTTATTTTTTTAATATATCATTTCAGTTCATTCCAAACATTCTTAGTATTACAAATTATTTTGTTTGTAATGATAACTAATAAGAATAAATATTTAAAAGACACCTTAATGACACTATACAATTTTACTAATACCAGTCAAAGAGACTTGAACACAATGGTCAAAGAACACAATGGTACATTGTAAAATACAAAACAAATAAATCTTATTGCTTAAGTCATAGTACGAATAACATGGATTATAAGATTACAACATTATAGAGCTAAACTGGAGAATAGTTGTCAGTTTGTCATATAGGGCAAATGTTTTGTTTATGAAGGAAAACAGGTATCCTTTTAAAACATTCCTTTGGTAATGGACGTAAGTACAAACACTAAAAATTCTGAGGCCTAATTATGTGCACCAAGTTTCAAACTTGTTTCTAAGGAACTAAGAGGCCTACGGAAAATCTAATCACACCATTGTTTTCCTAGTTTAATTGTACGTTATGAAATATGCAATTTTAAATTTTATTTTTATCCTGGTTGAAACAAAAAAGTACAAAAATTTTAACTAGTTTTCACTGTACATCAAATTTACACCGTTATTACTCAAAAATAAGTTATTGAATTACATTTATATTTTAATACCTGGTTCAAAAGAATGTTTTTTATAAGTTTAATCAATTTTAAAATGTTATCTTTTTGAGAAAAAAAATTCTTATAAATTCCCTGAAACATTGTTTTCTTAGCTTCTGAGATGAGAGTATAGATTATTACTTGGTCTTCTTGTAATTCTTATGACATATATAGTTACGGCAAATTACTTTTATATTTGTGCAGTTATTTTAAATGAATTAAAAATAATTTTGAACTGATTTGAATCAATATAAAATCACTAAATTTACTTACACACATGAAATTTTAACCCAACAAGTGGTGACCGTCCGTTTTCGGACGGTCTATCACTCTCAACAAGTGGTGACCGTCCGTTTTCGGACGGTCAAACGTTGCCGCGAATATTGCGTATAAAAAAGTTATAGATACATATCTCATCGAAATAATCGATACCATTCGAAAGTCGGTTAAATTACCTATCGAACGATATCAGTTTCGATAGTTTTATTCATATGACAACTTGATGGAGAGAAGAAGAAATCATTGTTTACTATTTGATTTACTATTACTATTGTGAACCTCAAGTGTGCGTGATTTTAGTGTGTAAATATTTGTAAATAGTTTTTTTTTATAAAGAACAAAGCATAAACAAACATCACAAAGTAATATGTGATTGTAAGGTAGTTATTATTGAATTTATAAATGATGAGTAAAGTGTAAAATGAGTGTTTCATACTTTGAGATCGAAAAATTTAGTACGAAGGATTACATCTACCAGGATGGATATAACTTTTATGGTGAGTTTGGCAACATTATTGTATTGTATATCTAATACACAAACCATTTTCTATTGATAAAATTATAACATCAGGTTGAGAAACTAATTGATACACAATTATAACATGTTGCCATAGTAACATCAATTTTCAGTACAATGCACTATTTTTAGTTTTGTTGTTATAAATGTATAAATACCGGTAATAAACCATATAAACTATACATTTTCTGAAAGATTATGAAATTTACAACAACTTGTATATCTTGGAATTTTGAAATATGTAATGCACATTACCTTTCCAGGTAGGGTCCCCCCCCCCAAACAAAATAAATTGATAACTTTTTTTTACATTTATTTTTATGATAAGAAAAAAAAATTAAAAATGTTTATACTCATGTTATTTATTTTATATAATAATACAGAACTTTACAAGTAAAATGATGTAAAATAATACCAAATCTAATAATTAGAAGTATTTTTAAATATTTTTCAAAAATACCCTTGCAAAACATAGAAAAACGGGCCGCCACTAGAGGGTTTTTAATTGCCACTAGTTGGGTTAAGTTAGGTTAAAGGGAACTAAGCCAGAATTAGTATACTGGTGAGATAGGACATCAGCAAACTTACCTTAGAAGACAAGTTCACTAACTCCAGAGTAGTAGTAACATAGACAAAATAATCACAATCATGAATGTTCTATACCCCTGGCACTTTCTTCAGGTGAGTAGAGAGAGTCTCTCTTCTTAGTTCTTCAGGTGGCACTACAGTCTCTCTCTCTCTACTCACCTGAAGAAAGTGCCATGATTGTGATTATTTTGTATATATTAATACTACTCTGGTGTTAGTGAACTTGTCTTCTAAGTTTTTTTTTTTAATAAGTTTTATGATACATTTAGATTAATTATTTTATGTTTAATCTTATTTTGATAGCGATTTGTGATTAAACTTTGTTTGAATATACTTTGAGGTTATTATAGAATTAGATGTTTCCAGTGCAACATTGTTTCAAGCTCCAAGATTAATCTAGAAACAGACGTTTTCAATGCAGTATTGATTCAATTTTCTATTTCTGCAGTTTTATAGTAAAGCGCTAACTATATAAAGGTCAGCTGTGCCTGTTCATTTAGAGAGTCAGTATTCAGTAGCTGTTCAAGTCGGTTTTGATATCACTTATTGTGGATCATAGTGAATATAGGGATATTGCATATTATAAATCATTGTTTGGTGAGTATATAATAAAATTGGCAATGTTTTAAAGTGATCCTGTTTTTTCTTTTTTTCCAAGACTCCCTTTGGGATATATAATCTTATTGTGCAATTTGTCGTTTAAAAGTTAAGAGACACAAAAAAAAGGTAAAACAATCATGGAGATAGTTCAAGGTCACTTACATTATCTTCAGAACAGCAAAAATCAACCTAGAGGTCAGAAGGGTCTTCTATCAACCCTTTTCTGTGTTAGACTGAAGAAAGTCCAGTGGCCTTGAACTATCACCATGATTATTTTACCCTTTTTTTGTGTTAAATTTCAAAGGGCTTACCAAAGGAATGTTTATAAAAAAATCAGACTTGTTTTTCAGTCCTAAACAAAACCTAAATAATATAGAATAACTGTGTTTAACACAGAGAGTTGGTTGAATATCCAACACTCAAATACAGTAAAAGCTTTGAAGAAAGATCACATTAACACAAAAACATATATGTCATGTAACTGTAAACATCTAACATCGTTGAGTATATTTAGACGGACATAATACATCCCAAATACTTATAGAGTAGCTTGGAGGGTACCAGCCAAGGGGTTACAGCAATGAGAGAAGAAGATAAGATACAAACAAAACCAGAAATGGCGACATTTGGAGCTGGACTAGTCTACGTAAAACATCTGATATCTAGATTGTGAATTCTATCCAACATTTTTAGTTGACTAAAAAAAAAAAAAAATAAATAAATAATATAGCAGAAATTAAATTAAATAGAAATACATTATTAATGTCAATAATGGTACAAACAACTTTATAGTTTTTCTTATGGTTTTTTTATGGGTGAGGAGGGGATATAATCTAACTTTTAGGGGTGGGGGGTTCTGATTGTAAGTAAACCGAAAGCTACTGTGTTGTTCTAGCCTACCAAATTGCCTCAGAGTCAACATCTGAGGAGGGGGAGGAGGTATTCAGGTGCAAACTGTCCAAAATATAGCAATTTAATCTCAAGTGCTGGAGATAGATACTATACAACTAGGACAACGCACAGAATACGTAAAAGGAATCTATTTATATTTCTGCACAACTGTTAAAATACAAATAATAAATAGTAATTTATTGGGTAAAATAAGGCAACAGCAGTCACTAACATCTTCAGTTGTTGAAGAAAGTAATGATGCAACTGAAATGACAATTTTTATTATATTTTACCTGATTCAAGATGGTTTGTACTTTTCTTTATCGTATTTTATCTGTGTTATGTTTATGCACAGTGGATTACTTTAAAGGACTGAGAGTTATGAGAGCCTATCTCTCCTACTGTATTGGGTCCTAGACTAGTGCCCTCTAACCTAACCTCAAATATAATAAAATTAAAAACAACAAACAAAATAATTACCACGCATGCTACAAATGCAAAATTATTGATTTTCACATAAGTATATTTTAAAACTTAATATATCATTAGGAATACTTTCTTAAATTTTATGAAATCAAAATGTTAAATTAGATTCCAAATTCAAGTTCAAGCTTTATATTGTTCGGATTATATTGTGTGACTGTTTTTTTTTTTTTCATGTAAAGTTTTAGAAAATATAGCATGAAGGACTACCAGGAAAATACATAAGTAGCCAATTTGATTTGATAATTCATGCTAATAAAACCTATTACAACACAAATAATTAAAACTATAGATTGGACTTGATTATAGATAGGTAAAAGAGAATTAGTTACTACTTCTAATTAAAATAATTAGTTCTAATTGAAAAAAGTAAAACGTGTAAATCCTCGAGTACAAAATCTAATATTCAATTATTACAACATCAATGTTATATACACATTTTTAAACAAATACAAGCTAATTAGGCCAATTCAGTTTCAAATAGTACAAATCCAATGAAGAAAATCAGATCCTAATTAAACATTATTCAAAATAGTTCATGTTAAAACAGAGTTTGAGAATATTTACCCAATGTTGTAAACACAGTTTATTTTAACCCATTTACTGCCTCCTATGACTATCCCATTCTCATCATTAGCCATGACTGAAAACAATGAATACACATCTATAAGAAGTGAAAAGAGATTTGGAAATAGTCACACTTCTTGAAGCAGACAAAACGAAAACAGCACTACTGTCAATACCCAGCGCTGGTTGAGATTTTCTGCCACTTAACCCTCTCACAACCCAATACCCCTGTCGCCGTGTCCTCTCTCTTTCATTCTCATTAAATTCATGGCACTTAGTTACAATTTGACGTTAGTTTTTTGACATTAGTTAGTAATTTTTTTATAATTAACTATGATTTACCTTTAAATGTCTTTTTAACATTTCATCAATGTTACACAACATATAATGCTACCAAAAATTCATCTGGTATGGAGAAGCAGTAGATGGGTATTGACATGTACTTAGACAGTCTTTACTGTAATTTATTTAATGGTCTTAAGCAAAAAAGAAATAAATTGATCCTTTTAGAAATGTACAAATTCAAAGGAATATTTTAAATAACAAGAAAATACCTTGTAATGAGTGATTTGGAAATGTTTAAAAACCCTTGGTATATTAAAAAAACAAAAAAACAAAAAACAAAAAAACATTATTGGACAAAATTAAACTTATTTTGATATTTATATTTACTATAGTATATTGTAAATCTATTCATGCATTTTTTAAATACACAAAATATAACAATTTTTTATTTTGACCTATTTCTCATGTTTTCAAAATGACTATTCTACGAATAGTAGAATAATAGTATTACATGGAAATATTATACCAATCCATAGACGTACTTTATACAACCACCCACCTAAAAATGTTCTGTGGTACCTCACCCACCCATACACATACATTGGTACTGGCCTACCTACCCATACACATGCGCTGGTATTGACCCGCCCACCCTCCAATACAGGTGCGGTGGTATTAAATGAATTAAATCCGTCCACTACTTTATTAATGTACAGTGACACAAGACAGAATGCTCAATTTCAAAAACCCCATATAACACTCTCAATGGACTTGTTATGTATTGTTAAGTTTTCTCTTTTTATTGCTCTGATTTGTTGTTTATTAACTAATTGTGTGTCTTACTTTTATTGACTTTAACATGTAAGAGAACATTATTATTGTAGAGAAGAAAATGTGATTTCTACAACATTATACGATATGCCTAATATCACATTTATCCAAGTAATATTTGGGATATATGATATGCCTACGTTTTGGTGTGTTATGAGCTTTAGCTAACAGTATTTTCACCAGTATTCATGTCAATTCAAGCTTAGTGTATAGTTCTTTAGTATTACTAACGTTCATTTATGTAGATACATAGCTAAAAACTTAACTAGTTGGTATGTATATTTATTTTTATAGCTACAATTATACTGTATTTACAAAGAAATATTTTAGTTAAAATATATAGCAACAATGCACAGTACTCCTGACTGATTACTTTCCACATAATAGAGACAGGTGAATTACTTTTCAATTTATACCGTGGAAAAACATGTTTCTCAGGGATCTGTGGACAGTCAAATGGAAATAACTTGACCGATTTGAGACACAACCAATACATATTTTTATCGTGAATAAGTCAAACAAATTTTTGCTCACTTAAAAAAAATAAAAACCACATTGGCAAAGTATATGGGTGGGTCAAAATCATTTTTTGGGCGGGTGGGTGGAACAGTCTTCAACTCCATACGTTTTTGAGGATGTGTGGGTGTGTCAATAATTGGTCATGGCGCACCATAACTTATAGGAGGGTATGAATTAGAGTTATATGAATTCATTTCAAGAAAAGGGAAATATGAAAAAATAAAAACACTGTTATATTTGTTGTGTTATTAGAACTTTTATTAATAATTTAAAAAAGAAGCTATAATATACGTTTATTACCCGCAAGACTTTATATCAAATGAAAGCTTAAATTTGTATATATATATATATATATGGTATCAAAAACCTAGCTATGATATAACAAGTTATTTAACAATTTAAAGTAATTAACAATGAATGTATAACTATACATATGTCCTAACTAAATACATTGTATGCAGTTACGTTACAACTCTTAGGAACAAAAATTTGATGGTGCAACACAAACAAGTCATCTGTGTTTGTTTGATGTTGGAAAACCAACAGTGAAATTAACCTTATAAGTGCAGTAGCACAGGATAACATAAGAGTGGCTGACCATACAACCATGGCCGAGTACGAATGACCTGTGTAGTCTTTTAAATTTAGTAGAGTTTGACTTAACTCAGAAAGGATAATTTATTTATTAATAAATTATAAATTTATAATAATAATAAAATGTATTAATATTTCTAATTTATAAATTTATGAACAAACATTTATTAATCCTAGAGGCAACTAAGGGACCTTCAGCTTTATGTGGAATCAGAACTATGTATGTAATAATCGTCTGATTTTCAGGTAATTGACAAGCCTGATACTCGGTTCTCTCCCCTTCACAACATCCAGACCTTGACTATTATCTAACACAGACACCTCAAACTTCTCTTAATAGTGTCCTTGTTGATAGCAAACATTGACAGAGAGCCGTATCAGTTGTAAGAGGACCGAGATAAAACCTATCATCTACAACCTTCGCAACACTCTGTCCCGTAGTAGCTGGGTTACAGCACTGTGCGACTAGAGATGACTAGTTTACACTTACAGCACAATCCATTAATATGGCCACTGCTGAAATGAATCACCCTAATAGGAAGCATCATTGATGGACTTGCAATTCTTCATCAAATTTGAAACTCTCTCTAAACTTCATGTATTGGATGGATTTAAATTTGTAGGATTAAAATTAAATGAAAATGTGTCATGGGATAAACATATTCAGGACTTACATAACAAAATTTCATCAGGCTTGTATGCTCTGAGGTTAATGTCTATTTTCTGTTCAAAAGAAACACTAAAAAGCATTTACTTTGCCGATATACATTCACATATATCTTTTAGAAAATAGCTGTACGAAGCTACAAGCAACAAAAATTCATAAAATAGTTTACTCTTACAAAAGAAAGGCGATACGAATAATTATAAATATTGGTAAAGAATACTGGTGAACCAGAGTCTGTTAAAAATTTGTTTGCTGAATTAGGAATAATAACAGTGTATGGACTTTGTATCCTGCATAAAATAATAACTGTAAAAACTAATGGTGACAGGTTACCAACTTTAGGAGCCCATCATAATTATAATAATAGGAATAGAAATAAATTGGAAATACAAAAACTTTCTTTAGAATTTTATAATAAAAAACCGAGCTCTGCAGGTATAAAATTTATTGACAAAGTTCCAAAAGAAATATGTTCATTAAAAGATTTGAAATTGTTCAAAAAACACCTAAAAAACTTTTTAACTGCAAAAGTCTTGTATAATTTTGAAGAATTTTTACAAAATGATAGGTACTGAGTTTTTATTGTAATTTACCAATTAATACAATTAAGTTAGTTTAATATATTGACACCATTCTGTATTTGACCAAAAATCCTACGTACAAATTATGAATAAAGTATATTTTAATTGAATTTAATTGGATTAAAACTAAAACAACAATCTATAGTACGAACATATGAAAATTCAAATTGTGTGTATTTTTGTTCGTATGAATTTTACTTATTTTTTATTTATTTTAGTTTTGAGAAATGCTTTGCAGAACAACACATCAGTTTATAGATTGATTTTTTAAAATATTGTTAATATATTTTTTTAAATCACTAATTGGGAAGTAGAATGTGTAAAATTTGAAATTTTTTCTAAACTCAAATTTATTTTATTTGTGCTCTGTAACATTCTATTATGTTTCTTTGTCACAAGCAGGATGGCAAACTTAGCATTGCATCCCCAGAGGCACTTCAGACTTGGCCACTTTATGTTATTCTGTGATCGCTGTATAAATGGCAGTCGGAAACCCTGTTATGATGCCAGGCATGACTGAGTTATTTGGATACATATAACAATTAATACAACCATACATTTGTAAATCATTTGGTTGACAATGTTTGGTGGATTACTATACTGTCATATTCATATATAGCATTACATTACCAATTAATGCATTCTCCCCAGAACAACTGTTGGTGAATGGTGGTATTTACACTATAGAATGTTACTTAGTCTACATGATACATGAATATAACAACATGAAACTAGAATTATCAAACATTTATACATTTTTCTAATAAATATTGAATAAAATTTACTGATATAAAAGAAAATTGTCAAAACAAATTTAAAATACTAAAACCGACTATGTTGCAACTATGATAGGTAAAGTATATATCTCAGTAGAATTTGAGAGCTATATTAATTTAATTACAGTACAATTGAGTGAGCAACAAACCAGTAAAAATTAGGCATTACCACTTACATGGTAAAGTTCTGGTTTTAAATCTTGTAAATATTGTGGTTGCAAAAAATTAAAAACATAATTCAGTTGAATAATTGTTTGGGTACTTTCACTTTGAAAATGGATGTTGGAACGAAGTACAAAACCTTGAAACTAATGTGTGAAAAGTATACAATCCATTACCATCACTGTCAAATATAAATGATCAAGAGCTTGCAATTATTTAAACAATTAAAAAAAACACATCTAGAATTATTCAGGAAATTAGTTTACTTTGATAGTTTCTTCAGCCCCATTTTGTAATAAAATGTAGTAATTTATGAATTTGTTGTTTTTTGTTTCTAATCAGACTTCTCCCTTAACAACAGTGAAATCAACATAACCTTATTGACTCGACAAAAACTAAAGCATTAAAATTAAAAAAACAACCTTAAGTGTAAAACCTTAAAAACAGAAATATGATTTTTTTATTTTTCTCTTTGGATACGACAGAGTAACTCATTCAACAAGAAACGTAACCTGCAGGAAATTATATGTAGAAGTGGTAGGTGCGTACCTGGTAATCCAGGATTGAGAACCCCAGACCTCGTTCACCCTTCACGAGCTCAATGATGTGAGGCTCCGAACTCCACATTGCAAGACCAGTGAGCGGCTCCAGTGAGCGTGACTTGAGCTTGGAAAGTGAGGGTTCAGTGGCCGTGGAAGCCAGAGAGCCATCGGACTTGGCCTTCACCAGGCGCTCCATCGCCGGCAACAGGTTCTGCAGACTGCCTCCCAAAATACTCTGTTAAAACAAAATACACGGGTTATTGATTCCTATTATTAATTCTCTGACTTAATTTTATGGTTCTTAATAGGCAATGACAGTTCTATAATGAATGTCCCTGCACCAAAAACATGTACATTTACATGACATGTATTGTCTTAACAGGTAATGGCCGAGGTTTATATTAACAGACAATACATTATTTACCTATATATCAGAATCACATGTTCCTTACTGTGTGACCTAAGATATCCAATTTAGCTGAGTTTGATAAAAGCTCTTTTGTTTTAAATCATCTACAATATTATTATTTTCTACTGTTTCTTCCACCTTATTGGTTTAGTTGAGGTGTGCTTTAGATTAATTGTAAGAAATAGTCTTATGTTTTACCCTTGACTAAACTAACTAAAAATAGAAATCTCATTTAAAAGGAATATTTGTGCCACTAATTTTGTTAGTTAGTGAGGTCTTCTACTACAGCTGGTTTAAACTGCATTACATTTACATGTGACCACACTAACGATCCCACAATGGACCACAAAAACAGCTGATAACTAGAGACAGAAAATTTAGCACTGGACGGGAAACGTATCTCAGAGTAAATGAAATCGATAGTTTTACCAAATTTAACCACTGAGGAAGGTTTATTTTTTAAATTATAAAAAAAACGACGCTCAATCTTTTCTATCCAAAGCCTTGAGCAATAATTTCATCAATCATTAGGATACTACACTGATGGGTAATCTTAAATAAATAAAATATATTGAGGTATATACCTTCCACTTAAATTTACTCAACTTACCCTGGCAGCAAAAGCGTTCTTATCCTGGGAGGTGTCAATGAGCCGGTAGGGTGTTGAATCTGGAGAGCGCCTAGCACACACCATGCGAACATTTACTGGCAGATCTTTCAGAATGGACACCACTTCTATATGGTTCATCCCCAACAATCGGTGGCCGTTCACCTGCGATACACAATCAGTAACTAAGAAATGTGGTTTAGGTTGTAGTATTCAATCAATATTACTACAAATGTATTCAACACCTACAGTGATCAAATTTGTGTGGTACTGAAATAAAAGTATTTAGTGGATGCCTGGTATGGCAAAGTAAATCGGCTTTATAGAACTCTCTTAGTGGTAATCCAGCTACTTGGGGACACAGTGTTGTGGAGATTGTAGGAAATAGGTTCTATGCTCAGTCCCCTTAATACTGACATGGCATCCGCTCAATGGTTGCCTATGACATGGACACTATTAGAGGAATGACCACTAGGGATGGTTGCTATGATTTGTGTATTGTCAACAGAAGTAAGATGTGAGAGTGAACGTGTTAAGGATTTATACCACAGTAATGCATAAACAGTAATAACTTTTGTTCAGTTTTTACAACAAAAACAATAAATTTACTGTGGAGAACTGAGTATTAGGCTTGTCACTTTGCCAATATCAGACCAATAATACGTGGTTTGGATTCTACGCTCAGCTGTAGGTCCATAGTTCCCTTACTATTTGGCTATCACTTAATGGCCCTTTCAAAAGAAAAATCAATCTTGGATAATAACAATGACTACACTTGCTCATCTACACTCATTTACTAACCATTTTGGCAATACCTTGACGATTTACGATGTGTTTTATTGGTAAGTAAAAAATTTTGACCATACAGCATTATCAGGTTTTAGAGAAGTGTCAATTATCTTTAAAATAGAAAAACATACATTCATATTTCCTCCATCACTATCATCTAAAGCAGGAAACTACATTCTTTCTTTAACACACACAATTTAGTCAAGAAGAGAATAAAAATAAACTAATTTAGGTCAACAATGTTTTCATTTCAATTAAAAAACAAGATTTTTTTAAGCTGTCATCCTAAAACTATAACTCATCCATCAGTTATTAGGAGCCAATCTCACCCAGCTTCAGTGGTGGTGGAAGGGAAATCTAATAAAGACATAATTTAAAAAAATGATAAAAACAACACTGCATTACTTCCACAGTATAACTGGGACCTAATGGATCAGCAAAAATATGAATTAATAATGTTAAATATTTAAAGTTAAAAATGATCAACTTACAAAATTATTGTTTGTCAATGACTTACGATACCAAATCTAAAAGAAAATAGATACAGTATGTCTATTTTAAAATAACAAAGTATATTAGAGAGAGAGAGAGAGAATATATTTATTTTACAATCTTCAAGATTGAAAATGGTGTCACTAAATACAATGAATTTGTAATACTTTTAATCCAGAATTTTCTTTACTTAGTAAAATTCGGCCAGTCCAGAAATTCACTTATGGTGTAGACGGCAAATTATTAAGGCGAATTGAATGGAAAAAAAAACCGCAACCACAAAAAAGGACATTATGAAGGAAAAAAAATAACTATGAGAATTATAAAAATATTCTGATGTGATGCGCTGATAAGAAGAATTAGACAGATGGGACATGTTGCTCATGTAGAAGAGGACAAGATGATAAAAAAGATTTTGGAGGAACTACCAGCACGAGTAAGACTGCTAGATAAACTAAGAATGCGCTTGAAGTACCAAGTGGAGAGTGATTTGAAAGTTCAAACAACCGTTTTGTAAAATTTTCACCATCTCTAAACGTCACACCTACGTTCGTCCCTAACTGTCTTCGTAACTTCTTATATTCTAGTATAAGAAGTTACGAGGTGTATAATTAGACATAATTAGTATAATTAGACTCTAGTATAATTAGACAGTCCTCCAGAGGCAATTCATTATGAAATTCGTAACTTCACTGCCACACCATGAGCAATATATTACATTCCACGCTAATCGTGACAAGTCATATTATATTTTTGCTATCCTTTCACTTTAATTTATATTCATTGAAAAATCTTAAATTGACCATGAATTTCAATTAAAACCATAATATTGAGATCAAACTATTTAGTTAGTTACATCTTACAATAACAATTGAAAAAACTTATGATAGTAACAAAAATTCCTTCTAGCAGGACGAGAATTATAATTTCCCGGGGAATTCCCGAAATTTTGAGACTCGGCCATCCCTACCCAATAATAATCCTCATCATTACTGAATAATTTACATATTTAGTATATTGGAGAGATCAGAAATCAGAAATTCTTTATTTATACATTCTTTAAGAAGTATAATGGCGTCATTGTTAAAAAGTTATGCTTGCTTTACAAAAAAGTTTTTGTTAGTTGATAGTATTCTCCTACTGTGTATAGGGGTCGTTCTTCTAGCCAGTCTTGTAGCCCTTTCTTGAGCTTCTTCCCACTGAGGTTTTTCAGATGCTTCGGCAGAGAGTTGTATATCTTGCGTCCTGCGTATGAAGGTTTTTTACTGTATTGGGTAGTGTGGTGTTGTGGAAGTATAAAGTCTATGGCTCTTCTTGTGTTGTATGTGTGAATATCCTCCCCCTTTCGTTTGCAGTTTTATCTATATATGTGACTACGGAGAGGATGTATAGGCCAATGATTGTTAGAATTTTTAGGGACTTAAAGGCTTCTCTGCAGCTGTCTAGTGGATTTAAACTTGCAAGAGTTCTAATAGCCTTTTTTTGAATGGTCAAAATTTTTTTAAGATTATATTCAGATGTTCCGCCCCACACAGTAAGTCCATATCTCAGGTGCGACTCTACTAGCGCAAAATAAGCTGTTCTTCCCGCTTCTAGCCCTGCAATCCACATGATTCTTTTTAGATAGGACATCAGCAAACTTACCTTAGAAGACAAGTGCGTTACTACTACTAACACCAGAGTAGTAGTAACACACACAAAATAAACACATAATCACACAAATGTTCAATGCCACTGGCACTTTCTTCAGGTGAGTAGAGAGAGAGAGAGAGAGAGACTGACATGCCTTCCACTATTTCTGGGTAGGTGGCTGTGGTGGGGGTGTTTAGTGGTGGGGGTCACATCTATAGAGCAACACTCAGGTTTTGATGCAGTTTTTATCAGTTAGTATATATGAAGTTTGCTGGTGGGGAAGGGGTTGAGGGGAGTGGTCTATCTTATGTTCAGATTAGGTGGGTCACAGGATTTTGTTATCCATTGGTGTGCTAATTCCATCCTTCAGAGTTGGGAACTATTGGCATGGGAAGGAAGGGATCTGATTACTTTAGTGGTGTAACACTGATTAAAATTTTGGTTATGGAGAAGAGTATGGGCAGCGACAGGTTTTTCAGGATTTTGGACTTTGCAATCATGTCTATGGCCATTCATGCATTTTCGAAGGGTTTCATCGGTAAGGCCGATATATTGAGCAGGACAGTGCTGGCACTGGAGTTGATAAATTAGATTGGTGGAATCACATGAGTGGTTTCCAGGTATCTTGTAGTTTAAGGAGGTAGTGATCTCAATATCGTCTGTTATGACGACGTGTTGGGCCACTTGACTGCATATAAGGTAATATAAACCTCTAGTATAAGAAGTTACGAAGTGACAGTTGACTCGACAGTTGGGGGCGAACGTAGATGTGATGTTTAGAGATGGTCAAAATTTTACAAAAACGGTTTTTTGCAGTGGTTGCAGAGAGACAACGGTTGGGGGAAACCCCGAGTTGCAGCTGAAACTTGGTTTTAGTTGTCAACTCACAACTGGCAAAATGTTAACATTTTGTATATTTAGTAGGAGTTCATTTTGTTGTACCGCATTCTAGGATCTAGGTTAAAATGTAGATAAGTTTATTAGTTTAAGAACGTAGTTTTATAACATGTTTATGTAGATGTAATTTAGTTTTTAGCACTTGAAAAAGATTTGGGTTTTACCACATCGAAATGTTGTGATTGGTTTTTTTCACGTAATGATGGCAAATGTTCAAAAACCTTTGTCTTCCTCATCTGATACTCCATCATTTACAAATTTTAAAAACAAAGTTAATTCAGCTAGCTCTTAAAATATTTATTAAGAATTATATCAGATAAGACTGTTTTGTTTATTAAGAGTGTAATCTGTCATTATTTAGTCTATACCTGTTTGATTTATTTTCTGTTTTGTAGATAACAGGCAAATAATAAAGATAATTCAAAATAGGAGTACATAAATGTGCCTTAACATTAGTGGTTTAATTTCTAGCAAGATCGCATATCAATAAATTATTATTACTATAAAATCATTCGGTTTATTTGTTGTATCTACTAAGTTTAAAAATTATGTACGATAAGCTTGAAAATTTCTCGAAATTTGGGAGGAAATCAATTTCTCTTCCATTTCTCTCCCGAACCTAAAAATCTCCTCTTGTCCATCCCTATTATTGGTGTTTAATTAGCTAAGTTTTCTGATATCCTACATCTTCTACTGAGTAAAATCCTGTTCCAAATTCTTCCTTAACCTAGAAAAAGAAACTAAAATGGTACAATATTAAATTAAATAAAAACTTTAGAAAAATAAAAATTAGATTAGAAAATATGCGGAAGATTTGTTTAAATCGAAATTATAGGATCCTCAACAAACTTAATAAAAAACCATTCCCACTAAACACAAGCATAACAACATTACGGAAACCGTTTTTAATATCATTGACATGCAATTCAATAAAATGCCTGTAATTCAATACAATTTACATGTAAAACTACATTGCATTTGAATAGAGTCAAATTATTATAGTATTTTGTTATTCCAACTTAAAAAAGAAACCACAGTTGAACATTTTATATAAAAAAGTATGTTTTCATTGAAGCTACTTAAATTTGATGAAATGCATAACAATATGAAAAGTAGTTTATTTTTCTTGGAAGATTTGAAACAGAACGTGGTACTAAGGTAAATTTTGATATCAAGTACAACGCCTTTTCAATTAAAAACTCTTTTATAAGAAGTGAGTACTTTCAACTCTTCCCAAGAGTTCTCTAAGGACTTTTTAACCCTACCTCCAGTAACTCATCGCCAGACTTCAACCGGCCATTCTGCCCCACAGGCCCCTCTGGTAGGATGGACCTGATGTAGTGATGGGGCCGCACCTCTTGGCCATCTTCCACATCAACCGTTCCTTCTAGACTGATACCCAAGCCTCCTCCTTCACCGAACTTGCACAGCTGACCCACCTAGCAACATCCATCAAAACGAAGTTAATTGTGATTTTTGTATGCAATATATGAACATATCAGTGTTTAAAATAACTTAATTAATGTTTTTCATGTTGAAAGATTGTATCTGAATTTAACTTTTGGCTCCTGAAGGCCATTAAATATAGATAGGCCCCTAAATGTAAATAGACAAACAATACATTTTTATTCTTTATTTCTCTTTAAATATAAGGATATACATGAGAAAGTTCATTTTCTTAGCTACTAAAAAAAGTACAATAAATCATTAATAACTGTCTACTATAATTAGAGCCTCACTTATCTGAAGTAAACGGGCCGTGGTGACGTTGAATAAGTAAAAATGTTGGATAGCAGGGAATGCTAGTAAAACCTCTACATAGTATTAATAAATGAATTTTAGTAAGTTATGCCACAGTACTGCATAAACAATAACTCTTATTCAGTTTTTATAGAAAAAAATATAAATTTACAGTAGAATCCCTCTTAACTGGTCCCTTTTCCAAAACAGTGACTTCTTTTTAAATGGCCATTTATCAATGAGACGTAGTTTTAAGCGTTAATGATTAGCCGAAAACGGACGTTGGTAATGTTAGTAATATCCATGATTCATAAAAAAAACTGCCACAAAGTGTTTACTGTTGTATAAAGAATTATAATTATTTGTACTAATCTGTCAAGAGCTACTGTGGTGTGGTGATCTTCACCGATCATACAACAATAGCTATAGGTTATCTTTGTTTAAATCATATGCCTTTGCGATTAATTATGTATTTTGTGAATATACTTCATTTGGTAAGAAAAGTAGACATTCTAATAAATAAAGAAATTAATTGCTTTAGATAAACTGTAATATAAAGAGGTTTTGAGCACCTCGGCTTAACCGGGTGGACCCCTGGTCCCGAGGTAGCCGATTAAGGGTGAGTATACTGTATTGTGAAAACATTTTAAAAACAAACTATCCTATCCTAATACATTATCCTATTTAAAATAACTTTACGGTATTAAGTAAAGACTATGAGACTGGTCAGAAAACTACTAAATAAGAGTTCATGAGTCATGCTATTATTCCCACTCCTTACAAGTGCTGTTTGTCCTAAAAAATACTATTATTTTTAGGCACTCAACCCATTGACAAAAGTGATTAAGTCTGTTTACATGGTATATTCAGTAGTCACGCCCAACATAAAGTCAAGTACTGTAGCGAAAAAAAAAATAAAAAATCACAGAGCATTGGTTGATAAAACATCACCACGTACATTCAGATTTTTTCATTACAGAACAATAATACATTATATTATTTTCAGATAATGTTTATTACAGTATTGTTTTTGGGATGAGTACATCCGTTAACACGTTCACTACTGATAAAGCATTATGTTCTTTAACATTTGTTGAATATAAATGCGTTATTTCTGAATACATACAGATTAGGTAGTTTTCATAAATGACGGATTTATATTTATTGAGTTCAAGTTCCCGGGAATTACACATTACTATATACATACTAATCAATTTGTATGTATGATTCAAATAATGATCAAAATATTATATGAATGGCTCTGTAAGCATGAAAACAACTGAATAATTAACACTATATTTTTTGTTTGTTTATTTTCAGGAGTTAAGGATTCCAGCTGATTTTTAAACGATAGCATAACTCTGAAGATAATATTTTGTGGCTGAATTTAGTTCATAACATCATTTTGTGAGCAACTACAATACTTAAACGGTTAGTTGTCTACTCTTGACTGCAACATTTTCTGAACAATAGAGTTTATTTATTTACTCACAACAATCTCAACGTCAGGTCCCAGTATACCCTGCCACTTAGCAATAATAGCCGCCTCCACAGCTGGCTGCAATGGCCCCTCATACTCTGCATCTATCATCAGTTCTGCGTCGTCCAGTGCTACATCCATGTTTGCAGCCTCTGCTAGCACTAGCGAGTCCAACGTTGTCAACGATTCTGGCTCCACCTCTCCCGACTCTCCATCCTAGGAATGCGTTTATAACACTTCAGTTGTGTAATCATATTACTGAATGTAATTTTACATTGAAACTGATACCTGATAGTAACGCCAGAACATTGATCATTCATTCAAACACTAAATGTATACCACACAAATTAGTTTTAGTTTTGATTCTGATATTAGTTTAAATCTAAATTAAAATAATAGTGAAAATGAAACCATAAAGCTTCAATTTTTGATTATGATTTATAACTTAGAAGTTTAAGTGTTCATGTTTGTCAACCAAACATAGTTAAAATAACGTAAATGCCATACCTTGTAAAATACAATTTCATTAAAATATTAGAGTTAATTATATGTTTTGATAGTTATTGTTATGCAAATGTTGTCAGAAACAGATCTTGGAGAGAAATATTTGAAGCTTAGCTACAGAAAAGATAGAAACAGAGGTAACATCCAATAGTGTGCCAAATGTGTGATTAGTTGTTATTTCTCCAATTTATATCTTTCCCTTATTCCTCCCAAATCCTCAAGGATATATGAAGTAATTATTACAAAAAATGAATAAACGTTTATGCTCGTTGTAATATATTTATAACTGCCTCTGAGGCATTCTCTGCAGCCATAAGAAAGCAACCTCTGTTTATTTTTTTCTCTGTGGCTTAGCTGACACACGTACCGTACTGAGCTGGTACTTGGGCAGGGAGGTGGCAGAGGGTGAGGTTGGCGTGGGTGGCTTGAGCTCGTGGTTGGCGATGGCCTGCTGTAACTGCTCCCACTTGGGGCCACGGAGGTAGCGCTCCAGTGTCAGCTGCACAGTTTGACCTGTGGCTCTCAGCAGGTCAACGGCCTGGAAGTTGGAGTAGCCCTGCAGTGACCTGCCATCCACCTGCAGACACACACGGAGGATAATACAGAATTTATAATAGAACGTAGACTAATAAAACTACGTTTACAAACACTAGTGTTTGTAAACAATTGTGAGAGCAACATTATCTTTGTGTTTATTCATTGTTTTAGCCTCCTGAGCTGATATATATAACAAATAATAAGGTTAACGTACCTTTGTCGTCTTCAGCTACAAATATTTTATTAGATTACCGGTTTCAGAGCAATAACAATAATAATCAATAACTAGTGGATGTGACATGGAGTCATTGCTCTGAAACCGGTAATCTAACAAAATATTTGTAGCTAAAGACGACAAAGGTACGTTAACCTTATTATTTATTATCTTTGTGTTTGTAATCTCAAAGAATACGAAGAGAGTAAACTAAAATAGTGACAATATGGGATACAATTTTGCAGTGACTATTTTAATGTGTGTTGAAATGTGGCTGATTTATCCAGTCTTAAGTATTAAAAAATTTTACAAAAATAATTTTTTTATTTGTAGGTACTATTTTGTTTATCATTGAATACAAAATAATAGAATTGATTTTGATATAATTAATAATAAATCAATATAGAATATTAAAAACTAATTTGCAATCCCTAAAAATATATTAGATCAGCTTTTTTAAGTGTTAATATTTGTCATTTAAGTCTAATGTTCATTATACTAATTTATTTTGTGTGCTTATTTTAATAACCTTTCGGAATACTCTTGCTGGACTAATGTAACTCAGGGTTTTATATAAGGCTAGCAGCAGACCTTCCTAGGATCTTTGCAAGGATCGTTTGTCAATTTTATACTAATAAAAATATTGTATTAATGTAGCTATTTTAAAGAAAAATGTGATTTGCTTAGAGAGGAGAATAGTTTTCCATGTCTTTATTATTTTTTATATATATATATATATTTTTTAGAATTGTTTTGTTACACTTGTAATATGCTTAGATACGAGAATAGTTTCTTTAATTCTAAATGTCTTGGATGTAACTGTTTATTTTTCATATACACTTGTACCTTGTGTTTATTTATACTTGCTTTTAACCTTGTATTTCCTTTTCTTCACATTTATAGCCTCTCTTAGTTTAAATGGACTGTTTTTTTATCAACATTGACTTAATTCCCTTCTCTTGATATATCTACTTTTAAGTAAGCTTCAGTGTGCAAATGACAACTTCCCCACACACAGTTATTTTCTCAAATATCTTTAAAGCAATTTACTAAAAAAAATTTTCTTCATTTGTAACATAATTTCATTAAGACTTGAGTGGTCATAGAATTCCCCACTGTCTTCAATCTGACTAAAAATTAGAATTATCGTCAGGTGGTTTGTCATATTTCAAAACAGATCTCTTAATTATGAAATGGAAATTAGGAATCGCTTTTGGAAATGCTGCATCGATGTTTACTTAAAGACATAAGTTTTTACCACTATGCCATTAATGATAATAAGCTAGGGGTAGACTAAGATGGGTACTGATGGGAACGCTATATCACAGATAATCATTTTATTTTAAAAATTAAATATTGTAATTTTTATGTTATCTCACTTACAATGTACTTGTCTGTAAATTAACTTAAAAATTACTTAAATAAAGACTAACATAAATGTAATGTACATTAAATGTTGTCAATTATAAACAGCATGACAGCAGGCTGGCAGGGAAGGAAATGAGGGCTGAAGTGAGACAACCTCAAACGTGTAGGCTAGTCACTGTATATTGGCTCCTGAATTAAGAATTCTTTAAAAAACACCTGGACGACGATGTTAGAATTGTGTTTGTTTACCTCCACAATGCGATCATTGACTTGGATCTTCTTACACAAATCAGCAGCACTGCCTTCACTAATGCTCTTCACAAATATTCCAGAGAGGTCCTCTGCAATCAAAGAGATACAAAATGTTATTAAAAAACCACAATAGTTAAAACAAAGTAATTTCCATTGAAAACTAGTGATTAAATCTTGTTGATTTTTCCACCTCATGTCAAGATGATGACTTTAAAATTACTGGTGTGGTGGCTCAGTGACTAAGGCTTCAGATTGCAGAGGGGTTATATCAAGGTTCGAACCATAAACTGAGCTATCGATCGGTACTTCACTTGTTGAATAAAGTACACGTGCAGGACTGCTGACCCATGTGAACGGGCAAATAAAGTTGAAAGAGATTCAAAAGATGTTTTTTTTTTTTTTTATATAATTGTACTTATACAACAGTTCTCAAACAAATTTTCAGATTTAAAATTTTGTATTTAGTGCTAAACTGTATAATAATTACAAGTAATATTTCTGATATAATTCAAGATGTATGCAAGTATGCACATGAGCAAAATAAAAGATATTTCTTTTTTTGGTAAACTCAATAATTTTCTATTATAATAGCAATATTAATTTCAGATAAATCTGTTTAGTTGAAATAACTAGGAAATTTACTTCATATTCAATAAAGGCCCAGTACAGGTAAAAATATAATGATTTTATTTATTGTTAAAAACAGATTATCAAGATATTAGCGAATATGAATTTTTATGAAGTATGATGAGTGTTGATGAGCTGTACAAAGTAAAGCTCACTATTCCTTAGAAAATGTAACTAATTAATAGCCTAACATTTGACAGAGGGACAGCTGGTAGTTAACAAGTGATCTCTTTCAAAATTCACTATTATTATTCATTAGTAAGATCGTCAAGACATGGGCGAATACGATAGGTAAATGAGTGTGATAAGTGTAGATGAACGAGTGTAGTCAGTATTACTAACTAAGGTCGACTGTTCTTCAGAAAGAGCTTTTTATTAATAGCCCAATAGCTGGGGTAACTAAGGGACCTACAGCTTTACGTGGAATCCGAGCCACGTAGTGTTAGTCTGATTTTCAGCTAACTGACAAGCCTGACAGTTCTCTTCCCTACACAACATATGAACTTTGATTACCATCCAACACGGACACCCCAGACTTCTCTATTAGTGTCCACATTGATGGCAACAATTGAGCGGATGCTGTGTCAGTATCAAGAGGACCAGTTTTATTTTTATTTACATATTTTTTTATGACTCAGATATTAGGATCAAACTAAGAAACTTAAGCTTATGAAGCTAGGCTTTAACCAATTACACTTCCAACCAATTATGTAAAATAGTAATATAACACAGTTAAAAAAAGACTACTAAAAATTATGTTGTTGTATGATTAAAAAATAATGAAATTGCCAACCTATCCATCCACACATGTATTGTATTGATTAACTATCAACCCAGCCAAACACATAAAAAATATATATCTAATACAGTAGTTAAAAATGCACTTAAATTATATGAAGGATTTAGGAAACGATATTCAAATAATTCAAGTTTGAATATGTTAGAGCTGTTTTTATTAAACCTTTGACAGGTATTGACCTCACATACAAGTTTAATAAAAACATAAAGGGCTGTTTACTTGAAGAACAAGCTAAAAATGAGCAAAACTCAGCGACCGGTGCTGTTGACTACATGTCAACATTACATTAGAAGCATCCTACTACTATTCTGTAATGTTGTCACACTGTTCTCTTGTGTACAAGCCTGAGGCTCGTTAAGCTATGTAGGCTAGCGCCCGCAGAAGTATAGTTCTAATGCAATTGCACCAGTCATCTGTTTGCAACCCAATTGAGTCGAACCTAGTTCCTATTTATTTAAACTGTTGTTCAACTGACCTTTCTCACACACATATCCAGCGATAGTAATTCCCAGGCCGTGGCTATCCTTCTGTATCTCAACTGTGAACTTGTCCATCTCAGGCAGTTGAGTCTGGGGAGGCAACATGTCCAGGGTGAGGAGAGGCAGGGAAGGGGCTGAGGACAGTAGAGGGGCAGGTGTGGAGGGTAAAGGTGGGCGCACCACGTCCATCACCAGCGAATCTGGACCCTATACAGATGAAAAATGTATTGTTAAAAATACATGATTTTAGGATATACTTCAATGAAGAAATTCAAACCATTTTCCACTTTAATGTCGCTGCACTTCTTTAGTATAAACCTAATTTGATACATCCACGGTCACACATAATTTAGAAAAGCACAAATGGAACCGTGACCCATTCAGTAACCAATTAAGGAGAGTTCTTAAATCTGAATAAGTAAATGATTTCATTCAGTTGGAAAGCATTTGTCTTTTTATCATATCGTTAGCTTTAAGTAATGGTTAGGTGTAAGAGAGGACTATTTATTTCTAACCTTGCCATTTGTACATAAATACAATAAAGACAAATTTCATTTCAAGTTATCTTTTATAAGTTACTGTATGTTGCACTGTATGTTACATTTTTGTTGTTTGATCATTGTGTATTTATATTTCTAATGTTTTACATTTATTAAATTACCATTACTATTTAAAAAATCCTATTACTAATCACTACTATCAAAAATAACTTATTTAAATGTGCTATTAATATGAATGATTATTTAATCGTTGAAGGAAAACTGGTTGATATGTTGAGGATATATTCGAATATAGTTCTTTCACCAAAAGTAAAATGTGGATATATCAAGCAATAGACATACTATGAGGATAACTATGATGTTTGCTGTATGGAAAGTAATTAATATGGAATCATGAATTAATATAACAATGAGAATAAATCTGTTTTTAGAACTTCAAGCAATAATCAATATCAATAATTAAGTTTAGACCAACCTGTTCATCATGGTCATGGTCAAGGGGTGCGTACACAGCAGCCGTAGTGGGGTAGCCAGCTTGTGCCAGGTGTCTATCAAGCTCTTCTGGATCGGCGAGTAGTCTTGTTGGCACAACAGGAGCTTGGCACTGCAGCGTTGGAGGAAGTGGAGCTGTGCTGTCAACAGGCCGGGCCACTACCAGTCGTACATGGCTGCCAGACTGACGCAACACGGATGCCACTTGCTCACTGCCCAGCCCTCGTAACTGTACTTCTCCGATCTGCAGGATGTGGTCACCACTTTGGAGTCTCCCATCCTACAACAGGAAAGTACATGACTGGCGGACTGACGCAACACAGATGCCACTTGCTCACAGCTTAGTCCTTCTAACAGTATATCTCCGATCTACAGAATGTGGTCCCCGCTCTGGAGTTTTGTTGGCACATAAAATGGGTGTTATAGCCTGTACAGAAACTTAAATGTCTATCGATTCATCCAACCTAAATCACTCTTAATTCCCAAGCAACATAATTTTCAAGAAAATTCCAGTATTATAATAATTGTTTTTAATGAACCCCAATGCTGATCTATAACTAACAATATGTATACTCAATAGAATTTCACAAGGCAAGATATTTTTCTACCCTAACTCCTACGTTTGTATTATCTGTTTCCAATACTTAATACCAAGACAAAGTTGACTACAAACAATACTCACCCTGTCAGCTACACCACCAGGTAGGATGGTCTTCACCACAACTCCTGTACTTCGGCCTCCGATGATACCGAAGCCCAGTCCTGACCCATCATTTACTAGATCAATCACTTCCACCTGCGCCCATTCTGTGTTCAACTGATACAAATACAAATTATTAGATTACTTCTATAGCCTTATATATAACTATTTAAAAAAATTAATTGTACATAACAAAATAGTTTTAACAATATGTGATGATTAAAAACCAAATGAATGAGCAGTTTAAGAAATTGTATATGAGAAAGTTTACTTAAATTTTACATGACACATACAACTCATGGCAATGTCTCACTACAAACTTATCCGCTCCTGTCCAGTTTGTTCCTGGGTCTGGGTATTCACTAGTCTTTGTCATCTGTCTCTCCACAGCTCTTTTCACATACCTCAGTCAATGAATATAAATATCAAAAATAAGAACAAACAATATGGTAAAAAATCAGCCTGTTTTTTTATCTTTAATAGGTCACAGAAAGAATGCTCTGCTCTGACTAAAGGCAGTGCGAGAGAGACAGATAGTCAACAGATTGTGTGACAAAGACAGATATAGTAGATGCACTCTCTCACACGCACAAACAGACTTCAAAAGGGAAAAGATGCTCGACTCCACACGATCTACTGGCCACTTACTCAACTAGCTCTGGCTCAAGCTGAATTTTTAACATGTGCACTTCACTTCTTACAGAGATTTGTATTCATTGCCTCAGCTTACACTGCTCCTCTTCCGACCACATACCTTCTCACAACTTAAATCCATTTACTTCTTGGTCCCTTTTAGTCTTCTTCCAATAGTTTCTATCTCTCAAATTTTTCTTGATATTCTCTCCTCTCCCATTCTCTCAACATGCCCATACCACCTAATTCTTGATTTTCAGTTCTTTTTCTCAGGCTTTCATCCACCAGTGTCCTAATTTCCACGTGTCTATTTATATCCCTTTTTGTCTTACCATTAATTGCTCTAAATAAACTCAAATCCTGCATTAATTTCTTTCCATAATTTTCCAAGTCTCAGCTGCATATGTAACTGTACGGGCATAAGTTTTATACAGTATTAATTTAGCTTTCTTTGGCAAACTCTTATCCCAAACCAGGTGTTTCACACTTTGGTATATAATCTAGCTCTTTCGCCCACCTAATGGCAATCTCCTGGTCAAATACCATTATTCGTCATCACTGCTCCCAAGTATATAAACTGATCTACCAATTTAAGTTCTTTTCCTTATTCCTTCAACCAAATTTACACTTCTTCTTAATGACATCACATCTCTCTTCTCTACGCAAATATGTAATTATCTTTCTTTAATTTGTGCATTCCAACAATTTAATTGTTCTTGTAACCCACTTCCATTCCCACCTCCCCCATATCACAATGTCGTCAGCGTACATCATAACTTTAACTCCATCCACATGAAACAATGTTGGGAAAAGCACACTTCCTTGCTTCAAGCCCCTTTCTATTCTAAACTATTCTGTATTTCCTACGGAGTTCTTACTCTGCTTTCACTTATCCTATAAATCTCTTTTATTAGTTCTATGTCCGGTTCTTCTATTTCTCTTACACTATTTCAAATGGCTATTCTACTAACAGAGTCATGTGTTTTTCTTCTTCTATTAATATTAATATCAGCTTCTTATTACATAACCCCGTGTTTGTCAATAAGCTATCTGGTGGCTAAAATAACACCAACTAACTGTGCTTCCTCCAGGTCTAAAGTCCATGACTCAATCAGACTATAAATGTGCTGTAACTACTGGCTTTTAACATTCCTCAATGTTTATGGCTCATGAAGCACATGAAATACATTTTTAGAAATCGCAGCTGCACACTACCACCATCTATTTATGGAATATACGTTCTTATATTACCTGACAGCCATTCCATACAACTATCGATCTAAAGGGTAGGGTTGGTGGAGATCCATTAAATCGTACATTTTGTGGAGAGAGAGAGTGAGAGAGAAATCTATTTATTGACCAAGATCATCTTTACATAATATATACAATATGTCGAATCAAGAGAAAAAATAGTCCCACATGTGTCTAGGACGACATGTGCGCGGGACGAGTTCTATCAAATAAACTAAAAACATGTAGTACACCAGTGTTCATGAAAATAACTAATCTCTAACTAAGGATGTAAAAAATATATAATAAATGATAGATACTAGTAAAGCCAGGACATATTAGAACTGACACCGAAGTGCAAATGCAATCTGCACAAATTAGACACTTGATTTGATAACAATTTGACACTTGGTAAAATACGCTGGGTAGAATATATAAATAGTGTAAATAAATAAAAAAGATGAAAGTAAAAGATGTTAAGATAAAGAAAGGACATAACAGATGGAATCTTTTCAACCGTAATTCAGAAGCATATGTACACATACATCACACACATATGACATATATTCATATTCAGTTACATACATAGTATTCACATCAACAGAGTTCGGTGTTAGTTGTTTGGTCGAGTCATACAGGAGTACTCTGAGCGTTTGGATATGATTGTTGGGTCAGTGAATGATAATGATTGTTATTTCATGAATCATGAGTCAATAGTGAAAGAAAAACTTATTTATGCTAATAAAATAAAAATGTCAGATCACTCAAGGACTAAAATTGTTACTTTTAATTTCTTAGTATTTTCTAGTATGGCAGTAGTAATTCCTTTACTCAGCATTTAAAATATGTAATTTTATCAAGCTGAATTAAATATATAAAGAATATATGTATAATGCATAAAGAAAGATATAAATGTTAATTCATATAACAATAATAAGTTTTCTGACTTTTCAATAGATGGGTCATGGTAAATAAGAATCAACTTAAAATACTAGTTATCTTATTACCATATAAGACATATTTCGTATCTATTGCACCACATAAGATTATGATAATTATTCTGCACCCGCTTTAATGGATTTTTTACATTGAATTTTTAGTAGTTTTTTTTTTTTTAATAGAATTAATACATACAATAAAACATTTAAAACTAACACTGTTTTACATCCAATATTTTTTTTTCTCACTTAGAGGAATTTTAGATAAAACCAATACACTATTACAAAATCATTTAAACTTTTTAATGTTTCCTATTTATAGCTTGAACAAAGTTCTTGTTTTGTTGAAAACTTTTGGCATTACATGAAAACTAGAAGAAAATAAAAGTCAGTTAAAACTAGAAAGATACAAATAAGTTTGTTTTTTTTTTTTTTTTTTTTTTTTTTTTTTTTTGTGTAGAAATGGTTCACTCTTGCAACCACTAAATTCTCATAGCAGGATTTCTGCATTGTAATTTATCTGATTCCATTCTTATTTCATTAGTCATCTAAGTCTTTTAAGTTTGTATAGTATAACTAGGTGCGTGGTGGCTCAGCGGCTAAGGGTTAGTGCAGAAGGAAGAGTTCAAGGTTCGAATGCCCAACAGTTGGTACTTCACTCATTGATTAGAGTTCACGCACAGTGCTGCCTGCCTATAAAAACTATTGGGTGATTTTTTTAATAAAAAAATAATTGTGAACAGATATACTGAATGTTGATATTTTTTGTACTCGTATAATTTAAAAAAGGTTGTGGTGAAAAAATGTACTATTGTTTACTAAAACATATAAATAAAACTTCAAAACCAAATTCAATATTTTATATTGAATTGCTTATCTTCTATGACGAACTGATAACCACTTATAAGCCATCAACTAAACAACAAATTATGCACTACTAGGCATTTAGACAATTTCATTTGACTATATTAGATTTACCATGTCGGAGCCAGCTTTGGAGGAATCGGAGACAGCGGAAGCCGGTCGTGGGGAGGGTGGGCAGTCGTAGTGGGCGATCACGAGCTCAACCAGGCCTCTCGCCTTCTGCAGGATGTTGATTGCCTGGAAGTGGGTGATGTTGGAGTCCAACGGCTGTCCATCGATTGCCAGGATCTGGTCCCCTTCGTGTAATCTTCCATCTCTGTAATTCAAGTTTCATCAAGTCAAAATGTATTACTGATTATATGAGTATCAATGACGGTTAATAATAAGCATACGTACACCAGACAGGCTTAAACAATGTTAATTCAATAATATAATTCAACTTATTATTGTCATCATTGTGTCACAAATTATTATATTAAGACACTGGTACTATTATTGGCCACACAGCCAACCCAGATTCGATTCCCAGTGAGACTATATCCTATCAGATTTTATCCCTGTGCCACTCCTGTGGTTCGGAAGTCACGTTAAGACGATGGTGCAACGAGTATACAAAACAAAAATGGACTCGTCTTAGCTGGCGAGGGGAACTGTATCTTAATTGAACAGCTCTCCTCACTAAAAGCCATAAGAAATTTTATTTCATTTTGTGCCATTGACAGGTCCCTTTCAAAGTGGGCTCAAACCTCCGTTCCTCTACTATGAAGCTGAACTTAATAATGTAACCACGAGTTTTATTATTATTTTTTATTTTTTTATTTCAGTGTCATACACCTTACAATCACAAGTGATCTGGCAAAGACTTGTCAAATTACATAACAATTTACAATCTGCAACCATTACGATATATTACTTTAATTCATATTAACAATATAAGTTTTAAAACAAACCAACATCAAAGATGTGCCTGTGGTGAGACCAGACTCCCCTAAAACCCCTACGAGGAAGCCAAGTACTCAGCTACACTGTAAAAACATTGGAAAATAAGAAACTCCTTTAGAGTTTCATAAATTCTTTAAGAGATTGTACATCCTTTAAGGAATGTGTCAGATGGTTACAGATTTTCAAACACATATAAAATTGAGAGTTTTCAAGAAAACTTGTTCTATGAATAGGATATTGGAGCCCTTGGGAATTACTTGTTAAATGAGTGGGAGTGGTTATTTTTAATAAATTTTTCTATGTTAGATTTTATGTAAAAGGATTTTGAAAGATAAAAAGTGAAGGTGGTGGAATTATCTGTATTAAATCCTGTAGGTATTGTTGGCAGGGATCTTGATAAGGTGCAGAAACTATTAGTCTAACCATTTTCTTTTGCATACAAAACACCTTTTTAGAAGCAGAGGAATTACCCCAGAATATGGTTGCATAAGATAGATAGTAATGGGCATAAGCAAAGTAGACTTGTTTATCAATCATTTCACAATACTTTTTTTTTAATTGGAGCTTGCTGACGATAGATTTTTCAAATTTAGATATGTATGATTCATTTTTAATGTCAGTTGATAATCTGTTAACAAATTATGAACCCTGATAGATAGAACTGTGACTTCTTCTTATACACCTCCAAATTATGATTTTCTATTTTTAATTTGTTGCGTCTTCTTGTATTATAGTTACGGAATTCTCCCAATAACCTTATTTTGAGAAATTCTTCTTACTGTTTACAGTATATAAAGTATGTATACTGTTAGAATATTTAGGGAAATGAAATATTCCTTCACTGAGGTTAAGGGTTTTACACTTTTTATGATTCTAATCACTCTTTTTTGTATCTTAAAAATTGTTTATACATTATTTCTTGATGTAGCTAAATATACTGAAATTTTCAAATGGATGTGTGCAAAATAAATTACTTTCAGGGTCATTCATCACATATTTTTACAATTAAATGAGATACAAAAATTTACTTTATACAACAAATGATGAAAGCATTTCTAATCATTGACAATAACCAATATTTCATCATGATTATTAAATTCAATTCTGGTTCATTTTTTAATAAATGAAACTAATTATGTATAACTACTGTTTTATTATCTGTTAAAACTCTTAACAAAGAGTATATTAATGTATGGCAATAAAATGCAGCATTTTCAAGTTAGAAAAAGTAAGAAAGCTGCTGAAGCTGCTAAGTGTAGAGGTCTGAATATTTTATGATGAAAACAACAATAAAAACTAGCTTTGACTTCAGCTGTCTGCTGTTCCTGAACACTTCACATAAATATGAAGAACGGTAAACTTTTAAGAAAAGAATATTAAATATACAGAGAGTAGAGGATAATAATTAATATTCCAGATCTTGATAAAAATAAATTAAGTCAGATATTAATTTACTAAGTCTGCAATGTTTCAGAAATATCGATATAATTATTTTGTTCATCAATAATGTTTCTAAATTCACTGATAACACGTTTGCTGCTAAACCTAAAATAGATACCTTTCCTTTAGAGCTAAATATTTGTTGAATAAGCCCCTTAGTGAAGCGGTATCTCATCATGTGCACATGGCTTGATATTGTCATGATGAGGTTCTGCATCACCCACAGCGAACAAGTGGCTAAATATAAACTTTCTTTTATGGTCAGTGTTGTAATCCGACTACTTGAAAGTGCTTGGTGATAAAAGATGAAAGTTAGAGTTTAATATTCCTATAATCACTGGGAGACTGCTCAATGCTGACCTTCGTCATGGGCATACTAGCAGTTAAGTTTAGAGTGCCAAAGTTTAGTGGGACATGACCTTTCTTTTCAAGTTAAATTTGCATTACAAAATGATTAAATCTTTACTTTTCATTTCATTGTTAATAATTCATAATTCATTGTTGATACTGTTAATTATTAATCTTATTAATGATCAAACACACCATACAGTTTTTTTTAAATGTTATATTTTGGCTTACAATGTGAAGCCATTTTCAAACACTTCTTAAACACTTAAGTGTTTGAAAATGAATTTAGATTGTAAGCCGAAATATAACATTTGAAAAAACTATGTGGTGTGTAGCTAATTTAATTTAAATCAATAGACTCTATGAAATGGACCTCGAAAGCGAAATTACAAAAACCATCCTACTCAACTAATCACTTACTCTCACCTTAAAATATGCACAACAATTGTTTCAGAGTTTTATATCTGAATATATTATACAGAACAGCTGACTAATATTTCAATGGGATAAAATACACAAGAAAAATCTGATAAAAAGGAAAATTGGATTGATAAAATTTGTATATGTTTATATTCACTATTAAAATTTAGAATGCTTGAATTTATGGAACAACTAAAAACTAAAAGTGTGCAGAAGTTAAGGGTGTTCCTCCAGGTGCTCCAAGGAGTTTAGTTCTAGACTTAACACAAATGTCGCTAGGAGTAGCAAAGAGACTGTCTCACTAACACATGTACAATGTGTTTCCCTGCCCTCTCTCTCTTCCTTACTGTTCCTGCTGCTTTCCTTGCCTCACAAATTGTACAAAAGTACATAACTCTCTTATTTATGGTAAAATCGATTTTGTCATTAAATTCTTAAATATTGCTGAGCATTATCCTTTCACAATACTATGAAATATTTAAAACAATCAAGACTAAAAAAGTAGAATGTAAATTAATTTATTATGGTTATACATCAAAGAGCTAACACGGACTATTTAAAACATTACAAATTCAACCAACCAAAATGAGATTATTAAGATTTTTAGTTAGGCTAATTAGATCCAGACAAAACTGAATCAGAGAGCAACTTATTATAGAAAAACAAAAATGTTCTTTGATTAGCAAGACATCAATTATTCGATACTGTCTAAAATGATTGTTACAAGTGTTCTGTCATTTTGTAACAAAAACTCCTACAAAGTTGTACTCGGTAAAGCACAATCAGTTTACCAAAAGTTCACACACACTGGGTCACTAACTGTGACAGCGCCATTTTCATATTCAGTGACATTGTTATACATTATGTGCATGCATGTGCAGACCCCACCCATATCAATAACAAATGTCTCTCCCAACAAACATACAACACATTACTGTGTCCATTCCTCATAGACTATTGATCTGTGCGAGGAACTTATTCAGACAGAGTAAGGGGGTGAACCAGTACAGTAGAAGGTGAATATTACTAATAAATCTTTCAGTCTAGGCCGGATTCGAACCAGCGCTATCTCTAACCCAAGCTCAAAGTCCTGACGCCTTAGACCACTCGGCCACCGGCTCACCATTTCTATTATCATAATAGTAATTAAAAAATAAAATGCACAAAAATAAAACAAACAAAACAAATGGCTTGCATGGATTGTAATTTAAAGTTTGAAAATTTAATTTTGAAAAAATAATTCTCAACCAATTATTTGTATAACAAAAACTGTATTACTAAGTGTACATTAATTAATATCAAAAATAACAATTCATCTGTTAAAACTGTGTAATTAACGAAGAAGTAAACACTGGTCTATCATTGAATATAGGAAAAATATTTTATTTTCTATTTCTATTAAATCACAAAACCAATTATTTTTAGTATTACTCTCTAATAAGTTAACTTAATTTAGATTAACTTAAAAAAGGTTACGGTTGTAGCAAGCTAAAAAACAAGCTACTTTCTTAAAATCTAGTTGAAAATGACAATAATTCTATTTTACCCTAGCAAAATTGTACCATTAAGGAGTTTCAAAAACTTATTTTATTTAAATTATTTGATATTACTAAAGGAATATCTCTTCAACTTCTTTAATACAGTGCTTTAAATGCCTAATTTATTTTCTTAGAAAAATGTAAGACAATTTTCAACATTTTAAATGATACTATTGTACCTCAACACATTAGATCTAGATAATTGGAGTTGATGGATTATTAAAAATAACTACAGTATATTACATATCTCTTCACATCCATTATAAATTGTGATAGCTATTTACTCAAGAAAAATTAGTTATTAAGATTACAGTTTTCTTTTTAATAATTCGTAATTGTAAATACTGGCATCTCAAAACAAGCCCATCCTTGGAGGCCCTATATTCTTTTATTCTACAAAGAAGTTTATAAAATTATTTTCATTGAAGGCAAAAATGTTAATTTGAATTGTATCTATGTATTTTACTATAATGTACAAATACTAACAAAGAGTTTTGCAATGCAGAAATGCTAAAGTACATATATTTTTTTTAACTGTCAGATAGTTATAATTTTCTCTTATTATTTCAATTATGTTTTTTTGATTATTTTTTTACTTATGTATCTTTAAAACGACAGACCTGACAAGAGTGATAAGGAGCACTATCGAGAATAACTCTATTTCAATTTATTCAAATACATGTATCTATGGTATAAATGTTGAGAAATTGTAAAATGAGAAAATAAATATCTTTAATTTGTCTCGTTTAAAATATCAACAACTTTAGATAAGTGTTAAATAATTTATATTTATGACTAATGCACAAACTCTTGGAACACCAAAAGTACTTCTAGGTAAATGCTAGTTTAAAACTCTATAAATGTTAAATTTACCCACGCCTTTATGGTAAAAGAAGAGGGAGCAAAATGAGAAGGGTCAATTTACAACAAGGAAAGTACAAGAGGGCTCCCACCAGCTTCATTAAAGCTCAGCTTTAGCAGGATTACTTGCACAACTTGTGCCGGCTCAGATGAGGCAGGTTTACTTTGAGCTAATTAAATTAAGAAGGATACAATGTCAATATATATCAATAAAATTATAGATTTGTCAGTAAGAATGAACGTAACAAAATGAAAAAGAAAAAAATTATAAATAAAAACCATAATATCCAAATGGAGTAATGAGAAAAACATTCTGTTAAGTTACTAAAAGAACTGAAAAAATACAATTTTTTGTTTTAATTGTCTGCTACACCTGCTGCTGTCTTGGATTTGTTTCTCCAAATTATAAAAAGATTACTGCGTTATTTATTAACGTACAATTTTAAACGACCTTTTTTTTAAAGAGTACATAACTGTTTAGGGCTCCCTAAGACCAGGTGTTAATTTCATCTCTTGATTAATTTTTTACATACCAATAAACAATGTTCTGATTTTAAATTAAAAAATAAACAAACAAAATTATAAAAATCGATCTCAGAGGGCATTGGTCACACTTTTTCTAAAAAGCTTTATTAGATATACTGTACATAAGTTAAAACGTTAGTACGAAATGTTTCAAGAGAAATAATGTTTCAACAAGGGGGCTAAAGGTAGAGTTCCCAGGCTTCTAACCTTTATCAAGAACTGCCTGTACCTTTATCAAGAACTGCTTGTTTGAAAAAAGTACAAGCCACATGCCGAGCTTATTTCAAGAGCATAGCGAATGACGACGGGGTTGGGATATAAAGTGTGCAGGGGTGTCCCCTAGTATATATATATATATATATATATATATATATATATATATATATATATATATATATATAAGCCAAATACCACTGACTCACTCACTCATGAACGGATTTCCATGAAATGTAAAGGAAGTTAGCTTTAGTATGAAAGGGACCCACTAATAAAGGATTTTTTGAAATATCATTCCTAAGGGATACAGACAGCCCCTAAAAATCTCCTTTTTCCTATAGGAATATTAATGGTTTGATTTTAGTAAGTTAATAACAGCTGTTTTGTAAATAATTAAACATGTTTATTTTGTATACTTGACATTACCCTATTGATGCATTGAGAGTTTAATATTCAGTTGTTAAACAAAAACAAATGAAATAAACACGTTTTAAATAGGTTAAGTAATACCCTATACTAATAAATAAGTAAAAACGCAAGTAGTGTGAGTGAAATACTGTAAATAAATATAATATTGTGATTTTACGTTATACAGATAATCTACTATTATTTGTAGTCAAAGTCACATGCCGAGGCTGAGGTGTATCGAGCGCAGCGAGAGTCGGAATTGGCACGTGAAACATGAAGAGGTGTCCCCTAGTTTGAGATAAAATCAAGTAAGTAGTCAGATTTTATTTCTCTAACAACTACAGTCAAAAATATAAGACTGATATATAATATCAGACTAAGCCACAGCAAAGCGTGGCCCGGGATTAGCTAGTAAATTAATTTTTGTTTAACTAACTAACTCGGTTTATGTTTTAGTTAAGCTATGAACAAATTTTTATTTACAATACTAATAATATTGTAAATACAACTTACAATATTACTAACATTAATATTATTAATAATATTATACTTAAAGGACAATACATTCTAGCAACTATACTCAGAGAAATTTTGAACAAAAACATAACATGAAAACGAGGATTTCCTTGGTTTTGTTGGCTCAGAGAATATTTGAAATTCAAATCCAAAGCACTGTTTCTCTTGCGTTATGTACATAAGAATATTTCCCACATGATATATTTCAAGAAGAGTAACCAGTGTAATGGGTTTACTTTGTTTATGTAAAGGAGAGGACAATACCTCTACTGAAATTCAAGAATTTATCATTTGTTTGTCCCCAACTTCTCTAGCTAACTTAGGTTATTATGCACCTGGAAATAGTACCGGTATGTCTAGGCTACGGAATATAGTATTTATTCTTCTAGTCTTGATCTGTTATATTATCACTGATTAAGTTTGTAAAAATCAAGTTGTTCATTAGTTTTATTATATATTTACTATGTTAAATTTACTAATCATTAGAATTTTATTTTTGCTATTTCATATTTAATTTATGTTTTTGTACATTTGATTGTTTATTTTTTATGAAAAAAAAGTAGATACTCAACAGAGGGATTTAGTATAAACTGTGGACACTGATTGTATGCATTAATTTTAATTGATCATTATATTTAATGTTGTCACAAAATTGGCACAAGCTGTTTGACAGCATTGTTAATAATTACATAAATCAATTCAAAAGAAAGGTTTCTAAAAATTTGCCCACTCAAACTGTTTAACTGGCAGGCATATTCATTTTAGATGATAAGATGCATCCAAGTGTTTATTCAGAAAATCAGAGACCCCAAAAGTCTCATTTTGATGAAAACTTCCCCTTCTAACTTTCAAAATATAATAGAACCTCAATTATCCGACATAAACGGGCTGTGATGACGTCGGTTAGTGAAGAGTGATGATAAAGAAATGGCATTAAGTTCATCTACTATAGACACTACAACTTTTCGTTTAGAAGCCATTTCACTGTGTCTAAGTTCAATAAAATTATAGCAATAAACAACGAATGATCAAATACAACTTTAACTACGATACTGTACAATCACAAATAACAATTTTGTTTATAAACCTAACTTAGCTAATACAGTAATATAATAAATAAGCATTGCACAGTAAAGTAATGTATAAATTCTTTATTACAACAATGAACTAATACATGTGATTAGTCAAGAAACTATTTAATAAAAGTGTACTAGTTAGGCGACTCCCTTCCTTACAAGTGATTTCTTTTTTATTTTATTTTATTTATTCGTAAGACGCCGATCGTCAAGATATGGGCGAATATGGATTTCGAATGAGTGTGATGAGTGTAGATGGAATGTAGTCATTGTTACAAACTAAGGCCGACTTAATCCTTAGAAAGTGTCATTAATTAATAGCCCAATGACAAATGAACAGCCGGTGATTATCAGATGATCCTTCTCAAAATGTATTGACTCTGATTGGGATCGAACTGAGAACCTTTAGCACATGAAGCTGGGATTGAACCAACTACGCTACCGACCTATCTTAAACAGCTCACTGTTTGGGAAAAACCGTCACCAGTTGGAAAAAAAGGTATGTACAGTTTCAGTTCTTGATGAACAAAGATCCATTATATTATTTTTGGACAATTTTTACTACAGTATAGTTTTCGGGGTGAGTACGTTGGTTAAAACGGAATGTTAGATAACTGTCGGATAACGAGACTCTATTGTAAATACAAATCTAATAGACAAATTTTTTTCATTATTCTACTTGATGCATTATACTTGCAAAACTTGCATACACTTTCCTGTTTCAGTTCTTCATAATACAAAATTAATCTTTAATTTGGGACCACTCAAATATCAACAGAAATATCCATTTTGGGTTGAAAGTTCTCAAGAGTGTTAATTCAGAAATCTTGAACTATAAAAAGTACCATTTTGAACAAACTTCCGCTCTATATTTTCCCAATAAAAATAAATTTAATATGTTATATTTAACACTGTCTTAAACATTGACTCTTTTATTACAATGTTATATTTTATGTTCTATAACGAAAAGTTGAAAATCTTTCATTCTTAATCAAGTAGCATTTCATATCATATTCTACTGATATGGAGGAGTAGTCAATGTAAAAATTAAACTGTGCTAAAAAAACAGGCAATAAAACAAAAATATAGCTAAATATTAATTATTGCATTGTGAATTTATAATGTAACTAAACATACCCGCCCGCTTTGCCAGTCATAATATTTAGATATAGATTTAATTTATATCCAATTTATAACAGCTGATGTTATCTTTAATTTACTACTGTACTCAATTATTTTTAATTTAAATAGTTAAGACTACTACAATTTTATTCAACTTGTTTTTATTTAACAGCTGTTAATCAAATAAATCAATCAATTAATATAGCTCCTTAAGAATACCATGTGAATTTTGGAGGCCAGTGAGACGGAGTCTTGAGGTCGGAGAGGAAAATCCTCTCTTAGTAAGCCTATAGGGGCCAAGACAAACCTACGTACAAAATTTCAAGTCAATTGGACGTGTATTTTTGGAGAAATCGTAATGAGTGGGAAATGGCTTTTAAATATATACATAAAATATCACAGAAGCATAAATTTATTCATTTGCGTAAAGTAAACATGACTTAGATATTATATAATAAAAATATAAATCAATATTAGTAAATTACTTTTAGTAAATAACAGAATACAGTGAATGAAACACAAATGTTATGTTCTATAGTCTTTTCTTACAGGAGAAACAAGTAGTTGGAATGATTACAAAGGACAATGTTGGGGGAAATGTTGAAAATCAATGTTTGGCCAATCAGCGTGGCTGCTGACTCGGCAGGAAAGATAATAAACAGGCCAATCTGCTTCACTCACAAGCCTTCAGGTCGCGGTCAACAACCCACCCACAAACCTGCAGGTCGCGGCAAACTCATTCATTACTTTAATGGTCTATTCACTTTTTACAATAAAACTTGATTAAAGTAATTTGCTTTATTTTAATTCAAACTACAAAGCATAAAAACAAAGCTAGGTTAAAAAATGAAAAAGTGATTTTACGTTCAGTTGGGTGTTAGAAACATATTTGATGCTTTTGTCTAAGTTACATACTAAATTCATATTTTTTTTTAATAACAACTTCTTGTGGCATCGAAAAAAATCAATTTTACATTATTTTATTAATTGCCCTCTGGCAGTAACATTATATCTAAAAATTTGACTTTAAAACTGAAATTAGATAATAGGTTAACATATTTCAGCTAAAAATAACGAGTTTAGCTTTGACAATATGTGTCTTATTATTTTGTTTTCAGATATACCTGAACATGTATCAAATGATAAATTTGGCTTGAATTCACGTTCAGAAGAGCGATTCATGCACATGTACAATATTTTTAAATCGTACTTATGTACAAATGTACTTATATTTTGAAAAAAAAAAAATATTTTGTGGCAAATAATAGTACATTTAATTGGTGATTTAGGAACAAAAATAGTACAATTGATGCTGTTACAACGATCATCAAAGATACTACTGTATACATAACATTGAAAATAGAATACTTATCTGTTTTAGATCTTTTGACATCTTAAGAGCTTTCGATACAGTATTACATAACATACTTTAAGACGCTAGTACATTATGGTTTTAGGTGTTAATTTATTAAATTGTTGGAATGATTTCTTAACGACACAACTGAGTTTGTTAAGTTAAATAGTGATTTTACAACATGTTAAAAGTATAATTTGGGGTCTGCAGGGATTCACATTAGAACCTTTGTTATTTAATATTTTTAATGATGATTTGAGAATTAACATTTAAGACATAATTTTTTGTGACACCCTGTATGTATACAGTTTACATTTACGACTGCACTATTTAATGAAACAAATAGTGGTAAAGAATAATTCAAGCTCTGAGGGCAATGAAATAATAACGCCCCACCAAATATCCTCTATTAGAATGCGAGAACATGCTGCGAGAATTTAAACACTCAGCACCTTTGAGTGGAATACATTAGGTGTAGGTGCCAAATGTTATTTCCCATGCTCTCAACCGTTAAAACTGCACCGTGTAAATGTTATTTCAGTTCTATATGTAGGATTTCTATAATATCAACATTAATATTCTGCAAGATTTAGCAAAAACTATTTTTCTTTTTATATTTAATTTTTTTTTCTGAGTTAGATTCTAAACTGCCCAGTGTTTCTCCTAATTTAACAGTTGAATGTGGATATTATCAAGTGTCATATTAAAATAAGACTTATACAATTCTTTTACAGCTTTTCATATATAAACTATCTACATACAAAGTTGTAAAATGTTATTAGTCTTATTTTAATGTGATACTTACTTGGTGTTATTCAAAGAGTAAGTTATTTTTTAAACAACTTATTTCTTTATGAATTTTAAATTTCATTTTCCTTTTATTACAAATTAAAATCTTACAAAAGATGAATGATCATGTTCTTTATAAATTTGTTTCTGCTCAATCATAGTTTATTCCCGAAAAATACTGTTTAGGTAGTTTTATTTTATGAGGAAATGTTTACATGAAGATGATAATTAACTGTTCATTTGTCATTGGGCTATTAATTAATGACACTTTCTAAGAAATAGTCGGCCTTAGTTTGTAACAATGACTACATTCGTTCATCTACGCTCATTTGAAATCCATATTCGCCCATATCTTGACGATCGGCATCTTATGAATAAATAAATAAGAATAAATAAATAAAGCTGTAAATGATATTAATACAATTTTTTTAAATCTCCTTCGTAACAAATAAAAAAGAAAGTTGTCGTCCCAAAGCATTTGCTAGATTACAAGGCAAATGACATCGTTAATTAAAAATGGTGTTGAAAGAGCAGTATTCAATTAATTACAAGAACAGCAGTCCCAACGTACTTCTTGTAGTAGGGTTCGCTTGAATAGCTGTTTAATACTGATTTTGTGGCTTAATTATAGTCAGTAACATCACAAGGTAAGTTATTAAGAAACAAATATCATTTTGTTTTTTGAAATTTGTTAATGATGGAGTATCAGATGAGGGAGACAAAGGTAGTTGGACATTTGCCTCATTCCGTGAAAAATAACAATCACAACGTTTCGATTTGGTAAAACCCAAACCTTTTTCAAGTGCTAAAAACTAAATTACATCTACACAAACATGTTATAAAACTACGTTCTTAAACTAATAAACGTATCTACTTTAATAATTATCTACATTTTAACCTAGATCCTAGAATGGAGAACAACAAAATGAACTTCTACTAAATATAAAAAATATTAACAGGGTTAAATTAATATAGCCAAATAGGCGCTGTCAAGGTCACGATATCAACGAAAAATGTAAAACACAATAAAATTAATATTCAAATCAGACTAAAATAAGATTACATTAACTAATCATAAATATATAGTACCTGAAAAACACAATTAATTTAAAATAACATTCAACACGCACAAAAATATTATATATATATATATATATATATATATATATATATATATATATATGGCTCGGAAGGACTGAGGCTACTATTAAAATTACATTTTAACCTGAAAAGACAACAATTATTAGGAATAAAACAATACCATAATCAAATATTACAAAAATGATGAAGTCTTACGACCCGCAGTGATGATGGCGTCTAGGCGTCCCAGGTACGAAGTATCAATATGTATACAAATATCACTAATAAACAATGTAAATAAATAAAAAATACTATAAAATAGTTGATTTCATAGTAAAATTAACAGTTGTTACGGCCTCCTTCTTATCATCACTAGTTGACATTTTTTTTTAAGCTGCACAACCATAATAATACCACATTACTCCCTATTTTTGAAAAGTATATCAATCAATTTCTTTATTTATATATACATTGAGTACAGTGATGGTGTCACGCTTATTTATGAAAGTAGTACAACACCTATAAGTTACATTGATTACAGAATCTTGTCAGAATAAGTCAATTATTTAAAAATTCTTCCAAGGTATAAAAAGACTTCTGTAGCAGCCAGGTTTTAAGAAGTGCCTTCGTACATGTATGGATGGGCTGGTGGGTAATACCACTGTACCTGTAAGAGTGGGCGGGTGGGTCAATACCACTGTACATGTAAGGGTGGGCGGGTGGCTCAATACCACTGTACGTGTAAGGGTGGGCGGGTGGCTCAATACCACTGTACGTGTAAGGGTGGGCGGGTGGCTCAATACCACTGTACGTGTATTGTTGGGCGGGTGGGTCATTACCACTGTATGTGTATGGGTGGACTGGTGGGTCATTACCACTGTACGTGTATGAGTGGGCAGGTGGGTCATTACCACTGTACGTGTATGGGCGTGCGTGTGTGTGCGCATGCGCGTGTGCGTGCACGTGCGTGTGCGTGTGTGCGTGCGTGCGTGCGTGTGCGTGCGTGTGTGTGTGTGTGTATGCGCGCGTGCGTGCGTGCGTGCGTGCGTGTGTGTGTGTGTGTGTGTGTGTGTGTGTGTGTGTGTAGAACATAGTTACAAGTGTTTCTAATGATGTGGTTGTTATTTTCACCAAGATGATAAGATTTCTGAGCAATTGTGAAGCAGGCGGACGCGCAGATGTAAAGTGAGAAAACTTGTCAAGATTCCACATTATCCAAATGCCTGACGACATGAGTCTAGAGGAGTCAGTCCTGCTAGTATTCGAATAGCCTTTTTTTGTAGGACTAGAACACGTTCTCTGTTCCTTGCTGAAGAGCTGCTCCAAACTAATAAACCACACCTCAGACGAGAATTAAATAGAGAGAAGAATGCTGTCCTGGCTGTGTCATTATTACAAGAGGTCATAGATAGAAGTATGAGGAGTTGTGACTTAAGATGTTTTAATTAGTTGATATTCCATATCTTGGTCTATGCAAATCTTTGAATCTCTGAATGGTTTCAGAGCATCTCTTGGGCATAACAGTTTGTCGTACATCAGTAGTTGTATATGTAAGAAAGACGAATAGATGGGTTGTCTATAGTTCTTATATCCTATACATAGGTGAAAGGGCTGCAAGTAGTTGTATTATTAGATGGATGAGTGGGAAGATCATTATCACTGTATATAGCAGTGGGCTGGAGGGTAGGTTCATACATGGGTAGGTGGGAAGGTGATTACCACTTTATGTATAGGGGATGACCAGGTGAGTCATTATGAATAGACGTCCGACTAGATGGGTGGGAGGGTTATTTCACAGTATCTGGATGGGTATGACAGAGTAACAACACCTCTAACTAACAACACAGTACAGTTGAACATATAATCACTTGCTTCAGTAATCTATAGCAGAATCCCTCCTGACTTTAAGCCAATTTAATAGTGTTAGACTAATTTCTAAAGTATGAAATGATATTTATCTTTCAATCAATTTTCAACAACCCAATTTACTTTTTTTTCACTCTTCAACATTTTAAATAGCTATATAACATCCCAAAATCTGTATGTAAAAAAGTGTTTAGTTTAAAATAACACAAAAGTCAAAATATTTCTTTACACATTGCATCACTACATTATATACTCCAAACTGTGATGCATCAGTAGGGTACGGATAATAGCCTACTATCTCAGTCCAGGAGATATTAGCATGAGCCGCTTGCATAATATATAGGCAACCAGGCCAGATCCCACGAGGGTGGGCTCTTCATCAACAGGAAACTTTCCTCATTTGATCAAGAAAAACTGGTTTAGTGCTTAACGTATCTGTACTATACTATACACATGCACCCTCTCTTACACGTACAACTGTATTAGCCCACCCACCCATACATGTACGATGATACTGACCCATCCACCTTTCCTTACATACACAGAGCTACTGCAAAAAGCAATTAAGAATGTCATTCAATATTATGTATTATCTTTAAGGTAAACTTTTTTTAACAAAAAACTAATTGATATTTAGTGTATATTTTCGAATGTGAGAAATGTTTACTTAATAACTAATAAAAAATTACACTGAAGAATGTTCAAAGTAAAAAAGTGAAATATTGGAAACGGTAAAACTCTTTTGAATGTTAAATACACCACTGCTTTCAGGGTGAAAAGGTAATGTTAATAGATTTGTCCCATGACTGTCTTCTCATAAAGAATTCGGAACTTTACTCCTATACCTTGGACCTCAGGTTACTCCCTATATTCCACAATACTTCAAAAGGTAGAGCATCCATCTATATAGTGAATAGAATTACTGAAAAAAAAACTTCATATGTAAACTGTAGAAAAAACTTGAGGGAAAGGGACTTTATAACCACCCTGCATACATTGAACCAACAGTGTTGTGTAGAATGTTTTGTGATAAGATTTGACCCAAAATAATACCTGAAATTAAAAAGAGGCATTATTCAGATTTCATTTGCCGACACAGCTTTTGCCAACTTTAAGGTGAATATAAATTACATCAGTGAGCATAACCTGTATAGTCTGGATACTAACTGAGTTCAACTTATACTCAGAAAGGACAATTTATTAAAAGAACAATAGCCAGGGCAACCAAGGAACCAACAGCTTTATGTGGAATCCGAACCAAACAGTGTTAGTCTGATTTTCAACTAACTGACTAGCTTGATACTAAGTTCCCTTCGCTACACAACATCTGGACCTTGATTACCATCCAACACGGACACCATAGATTTCTCTGGAAGTGTCCATGCTCATGCAACCGCTGAGTTGACCCTGTGTCAGTATTGTATTGAGGAAGGAACCTAACACTCACAATCTCCACAACACTTTGTCCCCAAGCAGCTGGGTTACAGAACTACCTCACAGTCCCAAAACTATTGATATATTATATGTTAGACTAACCATCATGGTCTATAACAACATTTAAAACTACACTTTCAATTGTTCATAAGTGGATAATAATAATCAACAAAATAGATTTATTTATAGTGAAAAGTTTATTAATGCAAAGTAAAAAGGTCTCTCGACTAAATCAAAAACGTTTATTTCCAAGATAAAATTTGTAATTCTTAGGAATCAATGGAAATTCAGATTTTCTAAAATTTTGCTGTTTTTATTTTTGTATAAATTAAAAAATATAATTTAAAACTTAATCTGCTTAATTTATAAATAGTATTACAACTCTGCAAGTAATTCTGTCAGTTATAACTGATCAGATTTTCTGTTTTACAATCAAGTTTGTGAGCAAAACTCTAAAAAGTATATTTGGCGTTAAATGTTTAAGCTAGTCATACATTAGTAAAAATATGACTAGAAATATTAAAATGATAGCTTAAAGTGAGTGACGTTGGTTTCAAAGAGACTACTTAATGAAACAGATGTTAATAACCTGTGCTCGGTTGAACATCACACTAATGTTTAGGTACTTTACCTAATTTATTTTGTATGTACGTTTACATTACCTAATATTCATCAGCATAACACGTAGTAACAACAACAGGGACTCTACGAAAGGTTATGTCCTGACAATCGATGTATTGGCTATTGACTGGCAGCCATCCTCAACCGTGTTACTTATTCACAACCGTACCTGCACTTGGGGCGACTTCAAACCCCTACAATACATCCAGCCAGTCAGAAACAAATATTGGCCTTGTATTGGTTAGCAAACCAGACTTCTATAACAGACTGTCAGTACATACACAAATCTTTTTTAAAGAAGAGATATATTTTGTATCTATTTAGGAATCAGCATTTAAAAAGTATTCTAAAATTTAAAGTGTAGAATATAAAAGTTCTTAATCCATCAATAAATTAATAATACTGGTTAAAGTCAAACCCAAACTTAACACTGGCATCATACGAAGAAGAGAAAATATAAAAGTGAACAACTACAGAAACACTTTAAAGCATAGTCAGCATCTTTTTTAATACGGGTCTAAGCATGTCATATAGCTTGTCAAAACACTAAGAAATAAGAGGTTATTTTTATATACATGGATAAGGTTTTAATGTTTCGAAAACTAATTATATATTTAACTTAGCTAAAACTGGGCCATTTTTTGCCCAGTTTGATAGTAGTCTGATATTAACTACTTGTCATCATTATTTTATTTTAGTTTTTAGAAAAGTAATGGTTGATTTTTTTATTTCATTTCATCTGAAATAAAGTAACTTACAGTTTAATCCAAAGTAACTTACAGGATATGATTTGGATATAATATTCACTTAAATCAGCTGGTCACAGTAATAAACAGGATATGATTTGGATATAATATTCGCTTAAATCAGCTGGTATTAGTAATAAAAAGAATGTGATTTGAATATAATGTACACATAAATCAGCTGGTCCAAGTAATAAACAGGATATGATTTTGATATAATATACACATAAATCAGCTGGTATCAGTAATAAACAGACATAAATCAGCTGGTCACAATAGAAATTTTTCAGTACTGACATTTATTTTCATTTGAGAAATGTTGGTAGGTTAGAGAGCTTGAAATTCCCTCTACCACTTAAAAATTTTAGGAACTAAATATATAAAATACTCTTGTATATAAATGCAATGATACATAAAAATTTCAAGTAAATCCATTCGTACTTTTTAAATTTGTCTTAACTAACACACGTAAAATTTAATTTTTATATGTAAGGCAATCAGTCCCTATGAAATTTTGAGTTAGGAAGAAGATAATATAGTTTGATTAGATTAACTTTAAAGCCTAAGGGCTAATGACAGTGGGAAAAATATTAGAAATATAGGAAATAAACTGTGATCTGCTCTACTTGGCTTTCAAAAATCCAATGATTTTTTTTTAAATACAGTATTTTTATTGATATATATATATATAGTGCATTAATAAGTGAATTCCAAAATGTCATAAATAACTGTTGCCATATACTAAACACTATTCTAGACACAAATGTTAGATGAACTTTATAAAATCAGACTCGAAAAGAATTAAGGATCAAATTAAGAATACTCAATCTTCCACAAGGGATAACAATATAACAATGACATCAAGTCACTGACTCATCAAAGACTTGGCTTCCCTACCTACTATATAAATTATATTTTCTTAATTCTGTACAGTAATTATACGATTAACATTGTTTTTCTCCATAATATCAGATTATGTGAACATAATTTGGATTTTTGTTTATTCTAAAACAATTAAAACATTTAACAGGGCTATCATGGCCCGTTCTTAAGCAAAAAGCAGTAACAACATTTTTTCAATAATTTTTAATATTATTCAAATCTCCCCAATGTCTGTTTTTATTTGATTTTGCGAGGTTATTTGGAATTGAGTTTTTATGCCAGTTTTTTTTTTTATTTTTTACTTGATAGAAATGAGTTTTATTATTTTGAGTGATTTAATTGCCTGTTGCTCAATGTTTAGCTAAATTGTCAGCTAATTTATTTCCATTAGAAAACAAAATTTATATTTTGATAATTTAATTTTTTGTTTAAGTTTACTGCTTATTGTTACAAACTCCTTTAATTTTAACTGCTGGTTAAGTCATAGAGTAAGATAAGTTGTTAGATTGTAAATTAACGTTAAATAATTTCTTTAGAGCTAATTTAACCCTACACATTCCGGCAATTTTCACCTATAATACCGGACATTTTGTTACTTTTTTGTAAGCATTTAGGAGAATAATCACTACAAATATTTAGATCACTCTTTTGGTATATTATTATATATTATTCTTTTCAGAAAAATATGTAAATCATATTTACATATTTTGTTATCATATTATATCATTTAATCATATATGTTTAAATATAAGTAATTTTGTAAAAATTTCTAAAATAATATAAAGAAAATAATTAAAAACTTTTTTTCAAATGTAATGTTTATATTCTGCCTCTTATATAATAATTTTAAACTTACGTTTCCATGACAAAATTCATGTTTTCATAACTACAATTGCATACCCTTTGAAATGATATACAAGATATAGATATAAATAACTTTTAGAAAATAGCAATACATTTGCAAAACTACCAATTGTATGCATCATTAGTGTGTAGCGTGATCAGCTGACAACAAAGAATAAAAATGATGTAAGTTTTAAATGTTATTCTTGATCATTTCCAAGAGTACAAAATGAAAGAATATTGTATTGGCTTTTGTATGCACTGGCAAATAAGTTTAACAACTGGTATATAAGCGAGAATCGATCGATTTACACGACTGCTGAACTTCAACGCCTGAGGTGTTGACGGTATTTCAGACCGGGATGCTATGGAGTTTGTAGTGTTAACTGAGGCTACTTAACCATCAAAAGCAGTTTTAGTTGAGTCTAGTGTTTAATAATTTAGTTTTAAATTGGATTTGTTAGTAATTTTACAAAAAACTATATTGGTAAAAATCCGGTAAAATGTTTGAATAAATGATAACTTTTTAAAAACTAATTATCAATAAATCTTGATAAAAGTAGATGGTTGTCTCTTTGTCTCTGTTAAACACGTAATCTTAAGGACTACTCAAAGAGATCTTAAGGCTTGCTGTGCAATCCTAATTACATAACGTGGATTACAAAGCCACCTTAATTTGAACAGTTCGTACTCATCATACACAAACTATCCAAACAAGTAGGGAATTCTTTGTACAGGAATGAGTAATGTGTCTACCCAGATGAACATAGGACTTAACCTGGGACCAACAACTTAAAGTGACTTCTGAACCAACCACCGACATATTAGCACGGAAATTGTTAAATAAATTATCGAAAAACTTACGAGGCTCCTTCTCAGCCCTTGCTTGAGGAGTAAGACAAATCAACTCCTCAACCCTTGCTTTTCCACTAACATTACAAGTACAGTTTCTTGTTTTTAAATGTGATTTTAGAAAACTGATAACACTAATTTAAAACAAATAATTTTTTCCACAGCATAGTAGATGTTGCAAAAAACACTAGTAGTAAGACCAAAAGTTAAAAAACACCAACTCGAGAGTGATAAGTGGCATTTATTATTGGAAATATGTTAAATACTGTCTGTATGAGATAAATCTGTAATTATCTCGTAGTATGTTATTTAATTAATTATTGAGTGTGAATAAAATGTACAGTTAGGAGCCACTAAGTGGTTTCGCCTAATTATTTCGGACCCTGTGGACTACAGCAAAACATATCATCTTATTCCTTGTATTTGCTTAAAAAATTTAGTCTATTGTGTCCATCCGCTTAAAGCTAATCTAATATTGCTAATTTGGTAAAAAATGAACAAGAAAGCATTTTTTTGCTGACACCAAAACAAAACTTTGTAACAAATAAAATTGGGAGAAATAGTAAACCTCTTTCCTAGCTCAGTGGTATTTATGTTTAACTCCTGACCTCGGCACATCGGAGGAGTTTATAACTAAGAAAAACATTGTTTGCTTAACGAGGTGTAATTGGCACACTGCGGCAGCAGAGAGGCAACATAACTTTGATTCATAAGTTCTGCTTGATATGGTTATGTTAAGAGAATTGTTGGTCTAACATACTCGTATTATTGGTTTGTTGTCAGTTAGAAAATACTAATTTACTACATAACAATACATAAGTGTTGTACAAGATATCCATCATGAAAATTTTAATTTATGCTCACAAGATTTTGTTTTAAGTCATGTTATAAATAATCATAAAATTTCGAACTATTATTGAAAAAGTTCTACAGCAAATAATATTTATTCACAGCATTATTTTAAAAATAAACAATAATTCATTACCCTGAAAGTTTTAAAAGATTTTATGAATGTATTCTAATAATGTAGCGACCTGTCAATTTTGATTCAATTATTTGAGAATAACTTTATTAAATAATTGATAGACTGGTACAAAACCTTTATTTAACAAGTGAATGAATCACATCTTGCAAAATTTAAGAAATACTGTACGGCTATTTCTTATTTAAATAATCTGTTTTTGACAGAAGAAATCAATAAATCAATTTAGTTAATGAGTGATGAAATCAGATATCAACTGTGGTAAGTCACTATCAACAATATCATCGGCTAACTAATTATAAAATTAATCCCGTCCTCTCATCTAGCTCTTCTCGATAAAACCACCCATCCATTCCATTTACTAACAGCTCTCACATCCCCTATGTACACAGTTCTTTATGTGGCCACCCATCCACTCCAGCATGAAAACGGCGCTTTTAAAGAGCTGTGTACATATAGAGCATTCTGTTTTTTTTATTATTTGAATAGTTAGTGAAATTAAAAAAAAAAAAAAAAATTGGGTGTGCGTCGAACCACACGGTGGAAGTTATACTTCTTTGGCCATTCTCATACACCCACTCACGCACACAAACAGACAGGATATATAAATGAAATATAAGACATTTTTCAATATTATTCAATATATTTATCTTCAATATATTATACGTGACTTCATTATTATATTATACACCTATATTATCATTATCAGTAATTTCTTCGATTAAATTTCTTCGATTAACAATCGATTAATCGATAGTTCTTAAAAATTTGTTCTTACTTTTCAGCGTGACGCGGTTTCTCGACCAACATCCCATCCCAAAGTGTCTAACGGGCGCAAAGAAGTATAACTTCAAAATAGTCCAACAGTTCTAATAAAAATCTAGCTAAATCAGCTTAGTATTTAAAACAAAAATGTAAAAAACACGCAAATATTACAAAAGTATAATTAATCTTTAGGATGCTAATTTAAAAAATAACGACTAAAACAAAACAGAAGGAGTGAATCAATCCTACAATAATTTTAAAAGACTATAAACTATTGAACGATTCTATTAAAATTATAGAGGGCATTTAAATCAAGTGAAATTTGCAGAACAGTTCTGAAGTTGCCTGATAAAATACATATACAAAAAACTAATAAATATAAAAAGCTAAAATTGTATACCACAATGAATAACAAGAAATGTGACAAAATTGTGTCACTACATAGAGTACATAATTATACTGTAATAATATGAAAGTATAAAATACAAAGAACGTGCATGATTATTTCATTTACAAAATATTTGAAACCATAATAAAATGAGATCGATAGGTTTATAGTAATTTGGTAGTAATAACTTAAGATTATCACTCAATTTATATCCCATAAACTAACAATTTTGAGAGATATGTCAATAAATATAAAAATAAATTCCATTAAATAATTAAAATTAAAATAGGTTATAATATAGAATAAGTTTTAAACTGATACATGTTCTCTGATATTTCATTAGCGTGATATACGAGACAACACTTCTCACATCAACTAACAAATTATACCTCTCATCAAAGACAATTCACTGGTGTCTACTTGCTGTCTTGTTGCTTCTTGATTTCTGATGTTATCAAGTTTGCTGTAAATCTTAATAGCACCACTAAATGCATAAGTTGTTTGTTTTTTATCTAATTAGATCTGAACGCATGGAAGGGCGAGTGAGTCGAAAGAAAAATTTCAACTTTACGGCTTATCAGGAAGTACTTTACGACTAATAACTATATTTAGCTGAATATTATATACAATTAAAAAAGATGACGTTTCAGTTCATTTGTATTTCATGCATATAAAACAAAAGAGCTGTTAAAACGTATGCAGGTACATTACAGTTATATGATGTCATTAGGTCGACAAGTACCGTGGATTGATAGATTATTCCAGTAATGCTCTTAGATTCACTGTGACGACAGATTAGTTATAGAATACAAAGAAACTAATGACAACGCTGTTTGAAATCAGCATGATTAATGTGAGCAATGTTTGTAACAATGAAACGCTATTGTGTTTGGGACTCAGCGAAGCGTTGTAACAATACGTTTTTGGCCCATGGTTTCACAAAATACACAAACGTTGGTAACTAATTGAAACGGCCTTTGACAAAACAATTCAGCAGATTCTGCTGCATTATTAACTTTTTTTTAGTTAGTAAATAAATAATCAAAAAAAATTTTAAAAAAATAGAATCAAGTATTCCGTTGCTAAAAATAATTAAATACAACTATAAAAATGTTCCTTGCAAATCTCTATGTTCTTTGTTTCTAAATTGGGACAAATGTGGTAATAATTATGGAGACTTCAGAGTATAAACAAATAAAATTACAAAAGAATTTCAATCAAATAAAAAAAAAAAAAACTAATAAGTGTAATGCATAAAAAGTTAAAGTAGAACTTGAGTATTTTGACAAGAGTATTTCAAGGAACATTTCAGCTAAATGATTAACAATTCCCAAAATAATAATTAAGTGAACAATAATGATTTATTAATAATCATAAATAAGTAAAACAAGGCATAGCAAAAGTATTATTGAAAACAGTGTTAAATAGTTTTTTAATTAGCATAATACGTGTTGGCACATATACAGTACAAGTAAACGTCACACAACACAAATTTACTACAATATAAGCACAAAATGCACAAATATACTACAATACAAGCACAAAATGCACAAATATTATGGTGATCGATTTCGGTGAACCACGCTCACCTTCCTCAGACCAGAGGGATTCACAAAAGAATGAATCCCTCTGGTCTGAGGAAGGTGAGCGTGGTTAACCGAAATCGATCACCATAATATTTGTGCATTTTGTGCTTGTATTGTAGTATATTTGTGCATTTTGTGCTTATATTGTAGTAAATTTGTGTTGTGTGACATTTACTTGTACTGAAAACAGTGTTATATAATTTAACTTTTTAAACAAGGTAGCAAGGCAACATTCAACTATAGATTGCATCAAGTATAGCTATGCATGTCTACGTTTAGATCACTCAAACAACGGTTTCCCTTCTTTATAAATAGCATAAGGGAACCATAACTTGGCTTGTGGCCAGTAAATCAAGAGATAATCATCAACTCTGAAGACCGTCTCTATGCTAGGACTGAGTACAATTAATTACAATACAAGACATTTAAACCACTATTGAACAACGACTGTCTCCCTCTGAAGGTAGACTTAACCCCAATATAACAATAATGAAGTCAAACAGCAGTATAACAGTTTTATTGGTTATATAGTCTCGATGAAAAATAATTTAATTTTAATCATAAGTTTCATATAGGTTTTAGAAAATACTTAAAAACTGTAGGAGGTTCTAAGCCAGCACTTTATTTAGGAGTATAATTAGTTATTTTTTAAATTTAGGAATACCCATCAGGGAAGATTAAAAGTGTACTATTCATTAGTAAGACATGGGTCGTAGATTCAGGCAAATTTTTGGGGCAAATGAGTTTAGATGAATGAATATAGTAATTTTATTTCGTAGGCTTAAGCAGCCAATGTCATTACTAATAACTAAAATTTCAGGTAACGACTGCATCAAGGTGTTATCTACAATATTTACATCACAAAACGTTTCGCCCATGCTGTGATGTGACATCCTCAGTGGTGTCTCATGGGCAAATCGTTTGGTGATGTAAATACTGTAGATAACACCTTAATGCTAGAACCGTTTGAGGACCGTTACTAGAAATTTTAGTTATTAGGAATGTAGTCATTGTTAATAATTAAAGTCAAATGTTACTTGGAAAGAACCATTTACAGCCCAATAGTCAAGACAACTAAGGAAGCTACAGATTTGCATGTAATCCAAACCATTTACTACTATTGGTCTAATTTTCAGCTAATTGACAAGCTTCATAGTTTGTCGGACTGATCAGAGTCCGGACTAGTTCTCTTCTCTACACAACATCTGACTACCACCAACATGCGACACTTCAGACTACCACCAACATGCGACACTTCAGACTTCTCTAGTACTGTTCACGCAGGCTTCTCTAGTAGTGTTCACACCAATAGCAACCAATTAGCAGTCGCAATGTCGGTATTTAGAGGACAGAGCATAGAACCTATCGCCTACAATCTCCACAACTCTTTGTCCATAATTAGCTGGGTTATAGCACTGTGCCATTAGTGCCGATAATGTATCCTCTTGAACTTAAAGAGTTAGAATGATTAAAAATCAGAATGATAAAATAGATCGCAAAATATACAACTAAAATAGCTCTGCCTTCCTTCACTGGTGTTTAAAAATACAAAATCAACATCTTTTATATAAAGGTTTCTTTAAATTTCATTATGAAAGTAAAAATATGTTATAATGAATAACTTATAAAAAACAAGTATAATTTTGAACTAACAAAAATATATATCTACAAACACGAAGCTTTGTTCAATGGATTTTTCAGTTTTAAGTTTCTAAAAGAATAAAAATTTTATGTCGGACAGAAAATCTATATTGTAACATAAAAGTTTATTGTGAATAAGACAGCTGGCCATTTCATGTGGGGATATGGGCAGTTCCACAAGCGTTAAGCACCCTAATTTTTCTTAAGATCCTCTCTTCTTTTAACCCTATATAGCTCCACAACACTACTGCCAAAAAATTGAAACTAGAAACTAATACAATTATTGAATTTACTTTGCTGCATTAAATTAAAATTTCATTACAGTACTTTTAAATTGTTACAGTATTAAATACACAGGAGTAAAATATAAGTAAAATATATGCTTTTATTTTTTGGTAAAAATTGTTACATCCAAACATACTACATCCGTTTCTTATACTTATTTTAAAACATATCAGTTTGTGAGCTATTATGGTTCTTTTTTCATCCCAAATTCAAATCATCCTTTATTTAACATTTGCGCATAGATATATACATCAGTATACATGTACAAACACAAATAGCGTCAGCATACAACTAACTAAAATCACTTATACTCCTAATTAGATCTTATATTATAATGAATATGATAAAATAGCTACTATACATTTTAATCTTATGATTGTATAAAATATTTGTCAAACATTTGTCGACAAGTATAGTTTTAGTTTCTTTTTAAAATTTTTATAGTTGTCTATGGCTAAAATATATGTAGATAATTTATTGTAAAACCTAAAATAAATTTTTAGGAGTAGAGCTGCAAACTGATTACGATTTCTAGTTGAGTAACTGTGGCAAATGCCTAATTTAGTAGCTAAAGTGTCATTAGCTAGCCTATATCTCATATGGTTTTTTGTTAGCTACCACTATTATTGTTTTTTGTAATTTAAAATTATATAAAAGCTGAGTTTTATAGTTGGACAAAAAGTCTTAAAGTCATTACACTATAATAAAAATTAAAAATAAATAAATAAATAACAAGTGATCTCCTGACACAAAGCTAAATCCAGTCCATCAAGCCATTTAAGACCTGCCTTACTGATTCTATTTATGCTAGCTAACCCGTCCGTAAAACAGTGCAAGGGGCACTTTGAAACTATGTGATCCATTGTTTGAATAGACTCCCTGCAATCACATGACTGATCTACTGTCAATCCTCATTTGTATTTCCAGTAGTTACATCTACCCACTCCAGTTAGGAACTGATTCAATAATGTCCATTCCCTCCAAGGGAGGTTCATCCCACCTACAGGTACTGATGAATCGTTAATAAGGAACTTATTTCATCCATCAAAACTGTTCCACGCTATGGACCAGCTAGTATTGGGTGAGAAATTTGATCTGCTCAACTAGAAAGCAGTACGTAGAGGTGGGTTTCGAGATTTTAAGTGACCGTTCTTATTAAATGGTATGACATAGTGGAGGAAGTGTAATTCTCTATCTCACTTGCAGTACTCAGTACCTCTCTCTCTTGTACCAGTGCTTTCAGTAGGTCTTTTTCCAAGCAACACTGCTTTCTATAATTATAGAAATATAACTACTTCAATTATAATAATTATTATTATTTTTGCTACAATGCTAGTAATCAGTGCAATAGGTGTGTACCTATTGCACTGATTACTAGCATTGTAACAAAAATAATAATAATTATTATAATTGAAGTAGTTATTAAGTAGTTACTAATTATTTTGCAGGTGATTAACTGCATTAAAGAAGCTGATTGGCATAATTTTAATCATAACTTATTCCATACATTGTATTTTATAACAAATATTTTTTATCAGTTGTAATTAAGAGAGTATTAACATTAACAGTTAAATGTGAGAAAGAAAATACATGTAAAACAGTATTCAAGCAAAGCATAAAAATACTAGCAGCGTTCCCTCAGCACAGCAAAAACTAATCCAAACAATGTGGTCCCTTTTACTACTGCATTTGAAAGTGTTTTACAAAAATGTATACATTGAAATGGCTAATCTATTAAATTAAGTTTGAAAAGCAAGCCTAATTTTATTAAAAAAAAAACATTAAAACATCCTACGTTTAAGTATAAATAAAATTACTCAATTCACCATTGCAGCTTCAGACCCACTGAGATTAGAAAAAACAATTTAGCCCCTATTTTTGTTCCTAATACTTTTACTACTTTTCAAACAGCATTTTAAATGCTTAGTGATAAAACTGTTATTTTTTTTTTTTTTTTTTTTTTTTTTTACTTTGATCATCAAGATATAGGCGAATGAATATAAGTGGATCTCTAATGAGTGTAATGAGCTAATGTAGTCTTGTTACAAACACAGGCCGACTACTCTTTAGAAAAAGAAATTAATTAATAGCCTAATGAACAGCCGTTGGTTATCAGCTAATCCCTTTCAACATTTGTTAATGACTCCTCTGATTGGAACTGAACTAGTCCATGGCAGACTGGATAAAAGAATGAATTTTAAAATTGTTTGTCCGCCTTGAACTTATGTTAAAAATATTGAGGAACTTAAAAGTAGATATATTTTTTCAGAACAAGTACAGAAAATTTTTTCAATTTGTTGAAAGAATCAAATCTAAAAACCAAGAATTTATAATTAGTTAACTATGGAAGTTTAGCAAGAACAAAAATTATCTAAACATTCATGATCATCAAATTAATTTAGTCATCTCTATTTATAAAATATGAAATTTATCTCTACATGTTTAAAATACTATAAATTTTGCATATCTTAAAAAGTTTCAGTTTATTATCTTCAAGTAGATTTACTGACCTCTCATCTTCAGTTCTGTTTCACACCCTACTAGCTTCTAAGATTTAACCAGCTATTTTTGTGAGTACAAACAAAAATGACAAAGTAAGGTAGATTTCAATTCTTGCATATCAAAATACAAATTTATTTTTCTTCAACAAATAAAGTTAAATAAATTACATTGGCTTCCATTTGTTACAGTTCATAATTATTACTGTCCGTAATTGTACAGTTCATTGCATTGCAAAAGGAGGATAAAAATAAATTAACGGAAGAGCAAGGAAAACAATAAACTCGTCTGGTTTGCACTGAAGTGAAAGTAATGACTTTCACACAGTGATTTCTTTCTCGAGGATTTTTTTAAACAAGAAAAGTAATGAATCATGATCAAGTGAAAGAATGAACTCTGAAATACAATGGAAAACTGATATCATTAAAATAATATTTATCAGAATGATAGTATAAATAACAATTTTGGCAATCATGAAATTGTTTCAAGTAACGAGATGTTTTTGATTTACTCTTTGATTTTGATTGATGGTGTGAGGTAAGTTTCTATAAGTAATCATTCTTTTAGTAGTTTTGTAGAAGCCATCGTTTTGTACAACTTTACAATGACAACTTTGACCAACCAATTTGGTACAGGTTTTTTAAAACTTTTTGCCAACCAATGATTTTATAGCATTCGTTAACAACAATAAAACTCTTTAAAAAGCTGATGCAGAAAACAAATACCTCCTTACATAACATGAAAGAGCACCAAGAAATCTTTTAACAACATCTCACAATATTTGTATTCACCAATAAAAGCTAAAGAACCAACCTGCTGTAATGACACACGTAATGATTCCTCAAAAAAAAAAATAATTCCGCAAATTCCAAAGGAATTTACTTTTATTTACGTCTAACCTGAGGCACTAAAAAACAGTGGATTTCAAAGGTTACTACGTTTATTTGTATCTTATGAAACCTCACAAAACAATGGCGATTAGATGTATTAAAATATGCCTATGTTCTTGCCACATGGGTAGGAGCTGTGGCACAATATAGGTTCAGAGTACTCAGATTTTAAAAATGTGTCCAATTCTTATTCTCAGATGAGACGCCAACAATACTTTGTGCGTATGTTAAGAAGAATATGAAAGATTACTTGAGTGTAGCATGAGTGTGAATGACCTGTGTAGTCTGGCTACTAACTGAGCTTATAAGAATAGACATAAATGATCAAAAAGTACTTAAAAACATACGAGTATATAATGCTATTAAGAGGTTAAAAATTGTCATATAAATAAAAAATTCGATCATTTGTTTTGTAAAAAGAAATGTAGGAAACACTTTAGCAGAAGTGTTGTTGTGTTTTTAAGATTACTTCATGAAATAGACAGAATAAGTAGTATGGTATACAGTAACTGTCATGACGATGACACTGGAAGAGAGGAACGGAGTTAGCTAGTGAAAACTGCCGTGCATTGATATCACAAGGAACAATTACCCACATTGCCGAGCACGGGCGTTGTTTCATTCACAACAAGAATTATTTCTATCTTGGTTGAAGCAAATACACAGTAGTTTTTTGTCTTATAAGTTTATTTCGATGAAATATACAGAATAAGCAACATGGTGGGGTGAATGTGACCAAATTTTATAAATATAAAATGATAAAAATGATGTTTGCAATGGAATGTATTTGTATACTGCAATGAATAAATTGATTTGATTTGATGATGATGATAACACTGGAAGAGAGGAACAGAGTTACCTAGTGATAACTGCCTTGCATTGATATCACAAGGAATCCACATTGCCAAACACTGATATTGTTCAATTCACAACATGAATAATTTCTATCTTGGTAGAAGCAAATACACACTTGTGATTCTTACCCCAATGAGTTCTGCCCTGACTCACAAATACAGGCAGTGCAAAGGCGGAGATAAGAAAGTTTATGTTGAAGATGAAAGGGTTAAACTGTAGCCAACTGCCAGATGAGACCATGACTGTTTATGACAGTTGCATACTTTGATGCGTAAAAATCATTAATTGTTCTCAAACTGTGAACCAACCACTTTTTAATAAAATTTAGAAAAAGAAAAACTTAGAAGTTTATTTATTTATATAAAACTATCTGCCTCTTTCTGCTCATGAGTAAAATAATGAGTTATCAACAAACTATTCTGAAACTAGAAATTAATTAATTAATTTACTTATCCAGAATTAACTGAAAGAGATCACATTAATTAAATGTTTTTTTGATTTTTTTAGTAAAAAATACCAAAAATTCTACTCATAAGTTTTTATTTCATATTAAATACAACAAATTACATTTAACAATAACAATCAATAAACATGAAGTACAAAAATGATTTTCAATATACTTGTTGTTTAGCCGTCATTCACAATGAGATGAAATTACAAACAGTTGTGTTTAGATTGTGCTGTGCCTAGATAATTAATATTATATTTGATTACAACAGAAACTAATGGTAGAATATGCTCAGTTACAAAATTGCAGTATCAGCTGATATTTTGATCAGATTAAGAAAAATATTAAGAGAAAATTGTTTATACAAAATTGAAGAATTCTTTGAACTAATGAAGAAAAATCCTGCAGTACTATAATTTGTAATATTAGTATATTTTATATTGTTATACATTTGTTATATTCTGCACAGTTTTACACATCAACTGGTGTCAATTAACTACTTAAGTCAATAAGTAGATTATCTCAAACCAAAACATAAATTATGTTAGAGCAAAATCAAAACAAAACATTGTTGTAAGAATCACAACGTGACTTTTAAACCATATGATCAGTGCCTGAAGATGAATTTTTAAGATATGAAAAGCCTATATTATACCCACATATGTACAGACAAAAACGAGGTTTCATTAAAAACTGTATTTTCCGTTTCCTATGAAATGTCAACAACAGGATTATTACTAACAGACTGAAATAAGGCTTGATTTACATTCTTTGGGGTTATGAAATGAAAATGCACGCAAAATGTATACTATTCTAATCAATAAAAAACTCTTCTTTCTTTAATGTAGATTGTTTAAAATCAACGGTTCTCAACCTTTTAGGCTTTGTGCCTCACCATTGAACAATGATGTGAGGTCACGCCTCCCCTCCTCCAATATTACTATACAATCGAAATATTAAAGATTATGTTAGGTTTAGATGAAGCTGGTTATTAAGTTAAACTTTAGTTTAATTTTACACAAAAAATCCTATTACTACGCATAACAGAGTTTTTTTAACAATTATTAATAACATACATTGATTTAATAATTGTTTTGTATTCAGGGAATCATGAACATACAAGTTTATTTGTGGTAATCACCATGAGGTAGTTCGCCACAAAATGAGAGGGCTGTTTGTCCTTGACAATGTTTTGAGGAGCAGTATGTTTGAAGATATATAATAGATCGTAACATTTAATAAATATTTCATCTACTAACGCCTCCCCAGAAATGTTCATATGCCTCCCCAGGGGGGGGCACGCCCCCCTAGTTGAGGACCACTGGTTTAGATGAATAACACACTGATGAGACACATTTTTATCATTTTCATCCCGGGAGGTACAACAAAATTTAACTTGATGGATTTAGAACATTGTCCCGTAACAAAAGTGGAATACTTAATAAAATATACTCATGATGTTGGAATAATAAAAAAGTTGTGAACTAATTTGTTCAGATTTGATATTTTTCTTAATATTACCATTATTCATCATCATTAAGATGCCGATCGTCAAGATATGGGCAAATAAGTGTTGACTAAGGTCGACCATTCCTCAGAAAAAGATATTTATTAATAGTCCAATATCCAAGGCAACAAAGGGACCTACAGCTTTACGTGGAATCTGAACCATGTAGTGTTGGTCTGATTTTCAGCTAACTGACAAGCCTGGCACTCAGATCTCGTTCCCTACACAAAATCTGAACCCTGACTACTATCCAATATGGACATCCCAGAAATCTCTAGTAGTGTCTACATCGATGGCAACCACTGAGTGGACACCATGTCAGTACTAAGAGGTTATAGAACTTATTACCCACTATCTCCACAACACTCAGTCCCCAAGTAGCTGAGTAACAGCACTGGACCACTAGTGCTGACAATTATTAAACCGGTCCTGATTATTTGGCCTTAGACAACACTTGTGGTTAAAATTATTGTTGGTTTTGCAAACAGTAGTCATAGGCAATTCAGACAATGTAATTTATATTATTTTAAAAGTTTGACTTGAGGTAAGCCCCATAAAAAGCAAAGCTGAATAATCATAGGTAAAAAACACAATTTTCATTGTACACTTTATATCTAAAAAATCAAGTCAGTGATTAATTAACATATTAGATAATTTCATACAATCATACTTGTCATCTCAGTCCAATATGTCACGGCTGTCACGTTTTTATTACAAGTACAGTCAAGTTTTATAACATTCAACCCACTATTTCAAATTACTTTTATCACAGAACAAAGGACATAGTGAAATGTACCAAAAGACATGTAAATGGACCTCTCCCTGAGCCAATACTACGGACATTTACATTTTCTCAGACGACACTAAGGAGATAAAAGACTGGAAAATTGGCTGAGCATTTCCAGTTTTCACAGCTCGGTGGTTCTCTCTCTCCCAGCCCTGAGACATACCCATACATATCTCATACATTGCATCATTAGACACTTTTCACAACAACTCTGAATTTCTAGAGGAGGTAGTTTTGCAATAATTGGTGCTTATTCAATTAATATCAAGCCATAGTTCAACAATGAACCAATTAGAGGTTAGCAAAGCTGTTATCATGTCGACAACACTCCAATTAAGTAACGTTAATTAAACCACTACCTTCGGAGATTAAATCACGCAATACTGAAGAAAACTAATTACTTGCAAGATTTTCTTTTGAACTATTAGAAAACCATAGGATGTATTTTTAATTATCTACTCAAATTGTATTATGGTGAAATACTGGTGGCTACTTGCTTCTACACAGTAGTTTTCATATTCAACACACAACATTTTTTCTGATAAAACATATTATTTACATAAGTAATATTGGTATGATATGTTTTATAGTAAGTTTGATGAATGATTTTCCTGTTCATCCTGGTGTACTTGTTTGTATGTGGTGATATATCCAGGATCTGTTGAGGTCTGGACGAGCACAACTTATAATTGAGTATGGTAAGATCAGAAAAATGCACAATTCATAAATATTGTGCTCTAGAGCAAGTTATAAATATTGTATCCTTAAGACGGTTAGATTACCATTAAAATATAGACAAAAAATACTGTTTACAAATACAGGGAGGTATACTGATATTATTGTATTGTTTTAAAACCCGTAACACCCTTCAAAATGGTAAAACACCTGATACCAATCAAGATGGTAAAACACCTGACACCCTTCAAGATGGTAAAACAACTGACACCCTTCAAGATGGTAAAACACCTGACAACCTTCAAGATGGTAAAACACCTGACAACCTTCAAGATGGTAAAACACCTAACACCCATGAAGATGGTAAAACACTTGACACCCTTCAAGATGGTAAAACAACCTTTAAGATGGTAAAACACCTACACCCTTCAAGATTGTAAAATACCTAACACCCTTCAAGATCGTAAAACACCTGACACACTTCAAGATGGTAAAACACCTGACACCCTTCAAGATGGTAAAACACCTGACATCCTTCAAGATGGTAAAACACCTGACATCCTTCAAGATGGTTAAACACCTGACATCCTTCAAGATGGTAAAACACCCAATTCCCTTCAAGGTGGTAAAACACCTAACACCCTTCAAGTAGGTAAAACACCTGACACCCTTCAAGATGGTAAAACACCTGACACCCTTCAAGGTGGTAAAACACCTGACACCCTTCAAGGTGGTAAAACACCTAACACCCATCAAGTAGGTAAAACACCTGATACCCTTCAAGATGGTAAAACACCTGACACCCTTCAAGGTGTTAAAACACCTAACACCCTTCAAGATGGTAAAACACCTAATACCCTTCAAGGTGGTAAAACACCTAACGCCCTTCAAGATGGTAAAACATCTAACAACCTTCAAGATGGCAAAACACCCAATACCCTTCAAGGTGGTAAAACACCTGACACCCTTCAAGGTGGTAAAACACCTAACACCCTTCAAGATGGTTAAACACCCAATACCCTTCAAGATGGTAAAACACCTAACACCCTTCAAGACGGTAAAACACCTGACATCCTTCAAGATGGTAAAACACCCAATACCCTTCAAGGTGGTAAAACATCTGACACCCTTCAAGGTGGTAAAACACCTAATACCCTTCAAGATGGTAAAACACCTGACACCCTTCAAGATGGTAAAACACCCAATTCCCTTCAAGGTGGTAAAACACCTAACACCCTTCAAGTAGGTAAAACACCTGACACCCTTCAAGATGGTAAAACACCTGACACCCTTCAAGGTGGTAAAACACCTGACACCCTTCAAGGTGGTAAAACATCTGACACCCTTCAAGGTGGTAAAACACCTAACACCCTTCAAGATGGTAAAACACCTAATACCCTTCAAGGTGGTAAAACACCTAATACCCTTCAAGGTGGTAAAACACCTGACACCCTTCAAGATGGTAAAACACCTAATACCCTTCAAGGTGTTAAAACACCTAACACCCTTCAAGATGGTAAAACACCTAATACCCTTCAAGATGGTAAAACACCTAATACCCTTCAAGTAGGTAAACACCTGACACCCTTCAAGATGGTAAAACACCTGACACCCTTCAAGGTGGTAAAACACCTAACACCCTTCAAGATGGTTAAACACCCAATACCCTTCAAGATGGTAAAACACCTAACACCCTTCAAGACGGTAAAACACCTGACATCCTTCAAGATGGTAAAACACCCAATACCCTTCAAGGTGGTAAAACATCTGACACCCTTCAAGGTGGTAAAACACCTAACACCCTTCAAGATGGTAAAACACCTGACACCCTTCAAGATGGTAAAACACCCAATTCCCTTCAAGGTGGTAAAACACCTAACACCCTTCAAGTAGGTAAAACACCTGACACCCTTCAAGATGGTAAAACACCTGACACCCTTCAAGGTGGTAAAACACCTGACACCCTTCAAGACGGTAAAACACCTAACACCCTTCAAGTAGGTAAAACACCTGACACCCTTCAAGATGGTAAAACACCTGACACCCTTCAAGGTGGTAAAACACCTGACACCCTTCAAGGTGGTAAAACACCTAACACCCTTCAAGATGGTTAAACACCCAATACCCTTCAAGATGGTAAAACACCTAACACCCTTCAAGACGGTAAAACACCTGACATCCTTCAAGATGGTAAAACACCCAATACCCTTCAAGGTGGTAAAACATCTGACACCCTTCAAGGTGGTAAAACACCTAACACCCTTCAAGATGGTAAAACACCTGACACCCTTCAAGATGGTAAAACACCCAATTCCCTTCAAGGTGGTAAAACACCTAACACCTTTCAAGTAGGTAAAACACCTGATACCCTTCAAGATGGTAAAACACCTGACACCCTTCAAGGTGGTACAATACCTAACACCCATCAAGTAGGTAAAACACCTGACACCCTTCAAGATGGTAAAACACCTGACACCCTTCAAGGTGTTAAAACACCTAACACCCTTCAAGATGGTAAAACACCTAATACCCTTCAAGATGGTAAAACACCTAATACCCTTCAAGGTGGTAAAACACCTAACACCCTCCAAGATGGTAAAACACCTAATACCCTTCAAGGTGGTAAAACACCTGACACCCTTCAAGATGGTAAAACACCTAATACCCTTCAAGGTGTTAAAACACCTAACACCCTTCAAGATGGTAAAACACCTAATACCCTTCAAGGTGGTAAAACACCTAATACCCTTCAAGTAGGTAAAACACCTGACACCCTTCAAGATGGTAAAACACCTAATACCCTTCAAGGTGTTAAAACACCTAACACCCTTCAAGATGGTAAAACACCTAATACCCTTCAAGATGGTAAAACACCTAATACCCTTCAAGGTGGTAAAACACCTAACACCCTCCAAGATGGTAAAACACCTGACACCCTTCAAGGTGTTAAAACACCTAACACCCTTCAAGATGGTAAAACACCTGACACCCTTCAAGGTGTTAAAACACCTAATACCCTTCAAGATGGTAAAACACCTGACACCCTTCAAGGTGTTAAAACACCTGACACCCTTCAAGGTGTTAAAACACCTGACACCCTTCAAGGTGTTAAAACACCTAACACCCTTCAAGATGGTAAAACACCTAACACCCTCCAAGATGGTAAAACACCTGACACCCTTCAAGGTGTTAAAACACCTAACACCCTTCAAGATGGTAAAACACCTGACACCCTTCAAGGTGTTAAAACACCTAACACCCTTCAAGATGGTAAAACACCTGACACCCTTCAAGGTGTTAAAACACCTGACACCCTTCAAGGTGTTAAAACTCCTGACACCCTTCAAGGTGTTAAAACACCTAACACCCTTCAAGATGGTAAAACACCTAAGACCCTCCAAGATGGTAAAACACCTGACACCCTTCAAGGTGTTAAAACACCTAACACCCTTCAAGATGGTAAAACACCTAACACCCTCCAAGATGGTAAAACACCTGACACCCTTCAAGGTGTTAAAACACCTAACACCCTTCAAGATGGTAAAACACCTAACACCCTCCAAGATGGTAAAACACCTGACACCCTTCAAGGTGTTAAAACACCTAACACCCTTCAAGATGGTAAAACACCTGACACCCTTCAAGGTGTTAAAACACCTAACACCCTCCAAGATGGTAAAACACCTGACACCCTTCAAGGTGTTAAAACACCTAACACCCTTCAAGATGGTAAAACACCTAATACCCTTCAAGATGGTAAAACACCTAATACCCTTCAAGGTGGTAAAACACCTAACACCCTCCAAGATGGTAAAACACCTAATACCCTTCAAGGTGGTAAAACACCTGACACCCTTCAAGATGGTAAAACACCTAATACCCTTCAAGGTGTTAAAACACCTAACACCCTTCAAGATGGTAAAACACCTAATACCCTTCAAGATGGTAAAACACCTAATACCCTTCAAGGTGGTAAAACACCTAATACCCTTCAAGATGGTAAAACACCTGACACCCTTCAAGGTGTTAAAACACCTAACACCCTTCAAGATGGTAAAACACCTAATACCCTTCAAGGTGGTAAAACACCTAACGCCCTTCAAGATGGTAAAACATCTAACACCCTTCAAGATGGTAAAACACCCAATACCCTTCAAGGTGGTAAAACACCTAACATCCTTCAAGATGGTAAAACACCTGACACCCTTCAAAATGGTAAAACACCTAATACCCTTCAAGGTGGTAAAACACCTAACACCCTCCAAGATAGTAATGGGAAGTTTAGGTATCAATACTTGTATGATGTTTGTATTTTTACTTTGTTACAAAAAATAATGTTTATATAAGGTAATAATCAGTAACTTAAATAATATCAATTTGTATCAACATACTTCATTTTTTGCAATAAATAAGAAACATTCCATAATTGCAATAAATTTAATAATAAGTTATAAATGATGAATATAAGAAGTTAATGTATCTAAAAATGTTGATTCTATACCTAATTTATTCTCCTTCCTATAAATAATTGTGTTGAAAAAACATACTTTAAAAACTTCAATATTATTAACTTTTAATAATTTTTTTATAACAAATTATAGTTTTTATTATTAACCTTTAAATATTTATAACTAGTTTCCGTCTTAAAATGAAGTCCTTTTTAATAAATAAATAATAATTAAATAGAACTACTATAATAAAAATCCACAATGTGTAATACAATATCGTCTTCATTTCCATAGTATACCTTTATTAATGAAATAAAATAATATTATAAATGAAATAAAATAATACACTTTAAAAAATATTATTAAAAAGTCCATTGTATTTTCAACATAACAATTGGTTAGTTTGTTACAAGATACAGTAGGTGATTTGTTACACAGTAGCTCACTGACGTGATGTACCTGAGTTCTAAAGGGCTTGTACGGCACGATTGTGTACAGACCATGCTCAAAGGGTGTTTGCTCTAACGGACACACAAGGTTTTAGAATGACTGACCTCTAACACTGGCTTATCTACATCAATAGTACTTGTAATGACGTGATGTTAGCTCAGTTCTGAAGGGCTTGTACGGCACGATTGTGTACAGACCATGCTCAAAGGGTGTTTGCTCTAACGGACACACAAGGTTTTAGAATGACTGACCTCTAACACTGGATTATCTACATCAATAGTACTTGTAATGACGTGATGTTAGCTCGGTTCTAAAGGGCTTGTACGGCACGATTGTGTACAGACCAGGCTCAAAGGGTGTATGCTCTAACGGACACACTGTATTAGAATGACCGACCTCTAACACTGGCTTATCTACATCAATAGTACTTGTAATGACGTGATGTTAGCTCAGTTCTAAAGGGCTTGTACGGCACGATTGTGTACAGACCATGCTCAAAGGGTGTTTGCTCTAACGGACACAAGGTATTAGAATGACTGACCTCTAACACTGGCTTATCTACATCAATAGTACTTGTAATGACGTGATGTTAGCTCAGTTCTAAAGGGCTTGTACGGCACGATTGTGTACAGACCATGCGCAAAGGGTGTTTGCTCTAATGGACACAAGGTATTAGAATGACTGACCTCTAACACTGGCTTATCAACTACAGTAGTGGATGTATTGACATGATGTTACCTCAGTTCTAAAGGGCTTGTACGGCACGTTTGTATACAGACCATGCTGAAAGGGTGTTTGCTCTAATGGTCACAAGGTAATAGAATGACTGACCTCTAACATTAGCCTATCAACTACAGTAGTGGATATATTGATGTGATGTTAGCTCAGTTGTAAAGGGCTTGTAGCACGATTGTGTACAGACCATGCTCAAATGGTGTTTGCTCTAACATAGGACACGCTGTATTAGAATGACCGACCTGTAACACTGGCTTATCTACTACAGCAGTAGTTGCAATGTCGTAGAAGTTTATAAAAGGTCAGTAGCGTAGTTGATTAAAGCCCAGTTTTATGAGCTAGAGGTTCACAGTTATAGTAAATTTTGAAAGGGATCAGCTGGTACCCAGAAAGGGGTATTAATTAATAACACTTTCTAAATAATAGTTATTTTTTTATATATTAGTAATCTAATTATAACTCTTTATTCATTTATTAAGAGAAATAAAAATTCTTCATTTAAGTCAGAGGAACAAGCTCTTCATAGTTTTGTTTTGTTTTGCAGTCTAAATAGACTGCAATTATGACTGACATTGAAATTATATGGTTAAAACTTTTATTGTCTGTGTATAAAAATAAAAAAAATCCTACTGATATTCCAATACAAATAGGAAAGAAATTCATTTAATTTACTTTTATTTTACTGCCGTCACTCTAGTTGTGGAACGTAAAATATTGCTAAGCCAGTAAAGGGTGTTGCCAAAAACTTGTTTGATGGTATAATCTATTCTCGGCTTCCAGATGCCTCTGCACCTTTGAAACTAAATCATTCAGTAACACTATAATGGGATTCTGTGTCTCGGTTATTTTCTACTTTGTTAGTTGTTGCAATAAATAACTGTTGTACAATAAACTCTGGTCATTGGAAACAAAGACAAGCTGACTGGTGTTTTTATTTAGTTTATATTGATTTATACGTAATTATTTTTAATTATAATGTATCAAAGAGATCTTCTCAAGTATTTATTCAACATTTTTTACATGTACAGTATTACATTTAATGTAGTACAGCTATAGCGTATACAATTAATTTCAGACATTTAATTAAAACATATAGCTTTATGATAACAGATGGAATCAGAATGATGATTTTTAAAAACTACCTATTTACCTTTGTTTTGCTTATAGGACAAAATATTATTGTTGTGCCTGAATATATTTAAATTTTACAAATTAGTATGCCCAACTAATTAGTCAAAAAATTGATAAAAAATTTTGACAGATTAAATGATTTTGAAATGTTTTGATAAAATAAATAAATAAACCATGAAACAAAACATTATCCACACATTTTAAACTGTGGATGCAGAAGTGTTATTGACTGAAGGACATAAATTGAGATAAGGCATTTCTGATTCTCTCATCTAAGAACTAAAAATGTATAAAAAAAACTATTATTTTATTTTTATAAATAATGTGAAAAAGTAATATCAAATGCTCTTGGTGTTTTTTTAGCCATTCTGTAGCAATATCAGTTACAATCTAATACAGTATTATGTTTCTTCAGTGACAGATACCTGATAATGGTGAAATTTGACCTTCAAGAGCTCAGCTTGGATAAACAATAATTTGTATAAAAGTTCTCAAATATTTGAATAAATTCCCAACTGCTACAGTCTGTTGCCTTCGCAAATGCACAGTTATATTTGCCATTTTATTACACTGAAATTTTTTATGAATGTATTCCTTGTTTGACTTTGACAATTATAATTAAACTAACCAACAGCCCTTGCTTTGCTACTGGGTCGTTCTCTACGCTTGATTACCCTTCCCTCAGTGGTTCTCTTAAAAAAATCACATAAATATAAAAACTCAGCCTGCTGCCATTCTCCTAGATAAAAGTTTTATATTCTGAAAAACTTGTACAAGTCTACTTTAGGGGGATACAAAGTAGTGCAATCAAGTCTGAGTTAGTAGAAATGACCTTAAACATTTAACAATGAAAACCAAATTAGCCAAGCTTTTGTGTCATGTTTATTTATTTATTTATTTTTTATCGGCTCTTTGTGGTAAATTATTGAATTGAATTACTACACATTTTACTCTTATAGAAAAAAAGAAATGTTCAGGGGTTATTTCTACCCATTGGAAATGAAATTTCAATAAATACTTTATTAGTGAGTCTCCAAGATACAAAATCTAACTTCCTGCAAATTTCATCAAATATGTTTGGTGGTGTCGGATATTTGTGATTAGTGAGTACATCACTGTCGCTGTAGTCCAAATACGCTGCCACTACTGTCATTTATTAAGAGGGACAGACCCTAGCATACTTCCTCATGGATGCACCACGTGGTCACGGAAGGTACAATAACAACTGCGGCTTTCAGTAAATGTCACTTGTATTTATTTTACATGAACCATAATCCATAATAATAGATTCAGTAAAGAATGTTATATTGTAAAACGAACAAAATCCCAATGTCCCGTATCATCTATCTACGGTAATCTAAACATGTCTGATAATTATTATTAGCCAAGAGCCGACCAAGACAGAACTCATACAAATCGATATCTGCCAGAGTTCACCCCTACTGGCCACATCCAGGCGTTCGCATGGCGATCAGTGATTGGTTTGATCGGATCATATAATCAGCTCGATGATGACAATGCAGTCAGACGAACGACCTTAGCTTCCGTCGTGTACTGCGTAGCCCACGTGGTCGCTAAGATACAATTTTGGAAAATGTAAGTTTTACGTTATCTACTAAAATATTTTAATAAATCATTAAAGAACTTTGCTGATTAAAAAGTATTATTAATTAATTTTTAGTCTGACTGAATGAGGAGTTAACTCGTCACATGGCTTTTGGATTGTATTAAAATTAAAAATTACAAAAAATAAAGTTTATTTGATTTTCAAATTTTAATGCTAATTTTTGTATTTAATGAATATGAAATAAAAGTGATGTGTATAGCTATTTATTAACATTCAATGAAAGTTTAAATTTCAGACAGAAACAAATTACCAATAAAAGTAAGAAAATGGAAAATGATGACGACACTACTAATGGACTCCCAATAATTATGATGTCTTTAAACACAAAAAAAATAAAAATAATTTAAAACTGTAACTAATTATTTTTTCAAGTAACAGGCTTGTGCTTAATAACCGAATATCCAGCCTTAAACTAAATTATTAATATGGTAGAAAATGTTTTAAATAATATTCTTCAAAAAGATTTTGAGATAAAACCGATAATGTTTACTGTACCCCTATTTTATCAAAATAAATAGCCAGCCAGTTTAAACAACTTCTAAAACAAGGTTTGGTTGATTTTTTAAAATTAAGGTGGCCATTTCCCAATTGACTGACAAGCCACCGCCGGGAGGTCAACAGCTCCCCTATAAGAGCCATGCAATCTTACCGTCACCGGGCTAATACATGCTTTCTATTTCACTGTACGGTTCATGATTATTATTAAAATGAGTTATAGTGAACACTGTATGATTAATAAAGATCCATTATAGTGGACTATAAGTTAAAAGTTTTACTTTTGATAGTCAAGAATGATGTTTACATTTTCACATTTTTTACTATAAAACATTAATAAAAACACTAAATTTTTACAAAAATCCTCTTGGTCCGCTATAGCAGGTCTTCACCTATAAAATGACACTTCAGTTGTTGCAATACAATTACTATTACGGACCGAATCCTTGAAATAGAGACCCTTATTTTTTTCGTTTTTCAAAAAGCAAAACAGCCCTATTAAAACACTGTTATTACAGAATTAAGTATATACATCATATTAACAGCTTCCTACTACTGAATGCAAATGTTTATATAGATGAGAGTAAGGGTGTGTAGTAAGGGGGGGGGTTACATTACCTCACACTGTATAAGCCGCATCATTCACTTGGAGCACCACTGCTTAAATCTTACATCAACCCCTGAATGCATAATTTAACCCCAATATTACACACATGTCACCCTTAATGATGCAACCACATGGCCATCCATCAACTCAAGCATTGTGCCTACCTTGTAAGCATTCAACTAAGATATTCCAAGTAGGTTTTTTCCATTATTTATTATAAAAATGAACACTCTTATAATAAAATTGAAAGAAGCTTTAATTTTATATAAGAAAACGTTTATAGTGCATTATTTCCTTTTCTTAACCTCTCGTAGTAACATGTTTTAAAGTCTTTTATAAAATATGCAAAACTAAACATAACTTTAAAAACCAAACTAAAATATATTGTTCATTATTCAAAGACAAAAATGAAAGGAGAAGAAAATTTGGAATATATAAAATACATTGTGACTGTTCTGAACAATTATAAATTGGCCAAACAAACAAAAAATTAAAAACCAGATTAAAAGAACACTTACGTAATTTTAAATAAAACAGGCCCAAAAAAATTCAGCAATCGCTGAACATGCTATTGAAACAGATCAACATTTTTATAAATTTAATAAAAGATGCTTATGAAACAACTGAAATTAAGAAATGTTAAGATAGCCTTGTGAACGGTAGACAATCATACAAATATTCTTTGACAACTTACCCAACACAACAACTGTATTAGTTAGTCAACAAAATCATTCAATTTTATAAGACTCGATAAATAATTAAACAACACACTCTGCAGGGCGACTGAACTGTTTGCAGACGGAAATTAAGTAGTTCACAGATAACCCGTAGAGAGGTGAGGGGGTATAACATTAGCTTTCCAGACACCATTACCATACGTTGTACGACAGCCACGATAACGCTCACTTCCTTCCCCTCCTTACATGTCCTGAGAGTCTTCTATCACTTGACACCCTTCACGCACTAACATTGTAGCATTTCTCTACAGTAACCTTAAACTAAATTAACTGTTGTTTACTAAATCTGATGTGACTATTTCTCGTCTATTAAATGGAAAAAACCATAAATGTACTAATAAAAAATCTCTTCACGTTAGTTTTACATTACTTAGTTTAATGCAAAGCTGAATTACTCCTAAATTAACTTTAAACATGGTTGCTCTTCTCCACAGTCGCTTTAAATTACCAGTTTTACACTAAATGTGCTGTGACCATTTCTCATCCATTAGACAGAAAATAAACATAAATTTACTTTTCAAAAATCTCTATACAATATCTGACGTAAAGTATCTTACAGTTCGTCGTTTTCATGAATAAACAATCATCTGGTCACAGTAATAAACATACAGGATATGATTTGGATATAACATGCACATAAATCAGCTGATCACAATAGCGCTTTTTCAGCACTGACATTTGTTGTCATTTGTGATATGTGGATAGGTCAGGAAATACTTGAAATAGCCTGTTCCCTTTTACAATTGATTTTAGGAAGTAAATACATAAAAGCACTCTTGTTTATTAATGCAATTATATGTAAAAATGTCAAGTGAATCTATTCACTACTTTTCACATAAGTTTGATTTTAGTATATATTATAGACTACAGGTACATTTAGTATCACAAAGTTTTTAAATACTATACTATAAATTTACTTCAGGAATCTATAAACAAAGGTATAAATGATACTATACTACAGTGAATTTCAATGTGTGTGTGTGATATAAACAGGGTGACAATGAAGTCTGGAACCCCTTTTTTAATATTTAAACCACAACAGAGAAAAACATGAAAGTTTGCACACCATTACTAGTGACAGTAACCACATTTCTGCTCAATTACCGACCGCATGACGCCTTTGAGCGACGGCCCACAAAGGATCAGAACAAAATCTTCAATGAGAGCCTATGTCAAGTTGTACATTAGTTTACTGAAAAAGGTCTTACTTTACTGAAAACAATGCCGCAAACCGGACTTCAAATGGTTGATCAAGTCGGAAGAAACGGCTGTTTGAATTTTAAAACTATTCTAAACTGTAAAGCATTAAATGTTAAAAGTTAAAACAATGTTTAATTACTTGAGATAGAAGTAAGTGTTCAAAATGTCCTCCTCCCGTTGAATGACAATATCCTAGAAGGTTGTAAAAGCCTCCCACAGCATTTTGAGTTTCTTGAGATTACGAGCTGTCTTAGATGCGCCAAATCTTCAGGCTTAGTACGATAAACTTTATCTTTGAGGTATCCCCAAAGAAAAAATTCAACAGAGATAAATTGTTTTGAACTGTGGGGCGATTCTAGCTATTATTTCATTATAGAGCATTTCCAGAAACAAGACAGCATTTAAATTACCATTGATAAAAAATTTCCTACAATTTGGTTTTCAATAATACCTGCTCAAACATTTTGTAGGTGCTGTGTGTAAGTCTCATCTTTTCGGTGCGGGTTGCTGTTGTCCCTAAACGACAAATGTTATGCCTTTTAACAGTGTCATAATAGTTGCCTCATCGTTTATCATAAATGTTGCCCCATCTGAAAATAAAATATCGTTCAGAAGTATTTGGTTTCAGTTAATTCTATCCATCATACCTTCACAAAATTCGACGTCGTCTTCTTTGAGTTCCTGAACCAGATATGTACTTGGTACGACTTAAAACCTTATTTTTAAAAACTTTTCTGATTTGCTCCCGAGACATTCCAAGTTCTTGTGCTGCTGTTCTAACTGATTCAGTGGGATTTTAGACAAAAGATTGAAGGACATCTAATGATGTCAGTTCATCTGTCACTGTTGTTGGTCGTCCAGTTCCGACACGATCCTTAAAGCTGCCAGTATCTTCAAAACAAGCACCGGTTTTAACTACTGTTGACTTGGCGATAGTATTTCAGTCAGGAAATCTATCGTTAAATAAATTTGTTACTGCATCATATGATAGTACATTATTTTCCCATCCACCCATCATTAGCAGTGATATTCTTTCACGTTCACTAAACAACATAACGGTAAATAATACAAGCAAAATTATACGATTTTAAAACTTGAAACAGTATGAAAACCTTCTTCAATGTGAATAACCAAACCTGCTGAAAGATTCAGTGCAACTGCTTACAAAAGAATTATAACAGCCATTGGATTCAAAGTCCAATTCAAGAAAACCCCAAAGAGCCCACTTTCACTTTCTAACTGTAGTTATGTTTTTTGTAATTGAATTGATGAATTCTACCTGATTTAAATTAACACATCGTCAGATAATGGGAGGAGGACATTTTGAACACTTACTTCAATCCCAGGTAATTAAACATTGTTTTAAATTTTAACACTTAATGTTTTACAGTTTGGAATTATTTTAAAATTCAAACAGCTATTTCTTCCGACTGGATCAACTTTTTGAAGTCTCGTTTGCAGCATTGTTTTCAGTGAACTAAGACCTTTCAATTAATGTACAAATTGACATAGGCTCTCATTTAAGATTTTGTTCTGACTCCTTGTGGGCCGTCCCCGAAATGCATCATGCGGTCAGTAATTAAGCAGAAATGTGGTTACTGTTACCAGTAATGGTGTGTAAACTTTCATGTTTTTCTCTGTTGTGGTTTAAAAGTTAAAAAAGGAGTTCCAGACTTAATTGTCACCCTGTATACATAAAAAACCAAGCAGTTTCCTATTTTATTGTCAGTGTCTAAAATACACCATAGCTGCTAATTTGACTCTCAACACATTTTCAACTAACCTAAATATTGAATGTGAAGACAACAAAAATAATTATACATGCAAAACAATCACTGTTACTTTTTTTTATTTTTGAAATGTTCGTAAAGGGATTTGGCTCAATGAAATGTAAATATGCTGCATTCAACACAATCAGTTGGCCTTTCGATATTCATCTTAAAATCCATCAATTTTTGAAAAGAATTCATTAAAAGAAATATTCTACTGTAATGATCATTACAAGGTTGTGCAAGTAAGGGCATTTCTTAGGATGATTATCTGCGTCCAAACACCCAACAGAATTAAGACAAAGTTGATATTTGTTTTTCATTCATTTCAAAATATGTTTATGTGCTTCTGAATATCTCATGAAAAAGAACCGCAGAAATGTATTTAATGTTACTTTAAAGAATGAACGCGTAAATTAAAAGACAAAACAAGATCTACTAAAAAAAATTGACTTGATGACACAATGATGTAATTCTCTTTTCCATTCTTTTGTCTTTTCCAATATCATAGAACTGGCAATATAAAGAATGTAATTTATGGATTCAATTACTATTTATACAACGTAACTTAGCTTCATGTCATTTGTTATTAATACTTTTATACGTATCAGAATCTATGTAGTAAAATACTCATAAGGGCATGTAGCATGTTTTATAAATATTCCAATCTTAAGATTCGCAAAAAAATTAGTAGAATAATTCCAACAAAAACAGTTTTAAATGGTGATAACTAGTATACCTGTTTCCATCATTTTGTTTGTTTTGAATAATTTGTCAAACGTACTTTAATTTTATAACGTTGTACTTGAATCTCATTACTTGCAAATATTGACAAGTTTAGAAATAATAATTGCAAATTTTGGAAAACTATTTGATAGTTATAATTTTGGCTAATAATAACATGTCAGAAATTTACTTTTTATGGCTCTGGGAATTCCCAGTTAGCATTCTACAAAAAAAATTGGGTAAATATCTAAAACTCTTTTTTTGTTTTGTTAATAGATATACTACTCTATATTTTTGTTTACTATCCCGTGTATAAAGATTATTAATAATCTACAAATTATATAACTATTGGGACTACGGCAGGCTGTGGCTAACCTCCTATGTCTCATATTTCAACAACGTTGCTGGTATCTAGAGCGTAGCTAAATGCAATGTTAATATCAGTTACACACTCCAACGGCAAGGGCAGACCTTCAACTTCAATTCCAAGTTCAAAATGCACCTGTGCTATGGAACTGCTATTTAAAATCTTGATGTTTTTGTATACACCAGTTAGAAGTGCACAATTTATGTGTTGGATATGATATAAAAATTAACTCCAAGAGGAATTTCCAATTGAGCTTGGTTCATATTTTATAAATTTGTTCCAATAATAATTTATTGAGTCAGCTTTAATTTAAATATGTTTGTCATTTGTTGCTTAAAATATTAAGAAGTATTGTTTCTACTAGTATGTTATTCATTTGTTCAAAAGGTTATATTAGAAATCAAAGTAACATATTTTTACCAAACTTTAGGCTGAACCATAACTACGTCAGCCTGATTTTTCCCTGAATTCAAATAGCATTTATCTAACCTCAAATCAAAATAATCATACATTATTAATTAAAATATCCTTTAGTGTAATGTTAGAACCTGTTAATTATAGCATAAGTAATTTATCAAGCATTTTAATACACAACAGTTTGCCTATATTTGTAAATTATAAAAAGATAAGCATTTAGAATGTAAGTTAAAATTTTAAAACGTGTGTTTATATATTTTTAATTAATTATATTTATATTTTCATTTAATATTTGTGAAGAGTCTGATGATGATATCTAGCAATGATATCGAAAGAGCTCATAAGTAAAGTTTTATATATTGGTTTTTAATTGTGTTTGATTTGATGATACTAAGCATAGATAAAACAAATCAGAAAAATAGTTATAACTGTTTACTAACCACTAATAAATTTATCTGAGAGGACAAGTTCACTGACACAATACACAAGAAAACAAATAAAGGCACAAAACAAATTTTCAGTGCCACTGGCACTTTCTTCAAGTGAGGAGAGAGACTGGGATGCATTGTGCTAGTGGACTTGTCTTCAGGTAAGTTTAATGATGCCCTCTCTCTCCTATTATACTAATTCCTAACCTAGTGACCTCGAATCTAACTAAGGACCTAATAAAATAATTACTTTGTGACTCACAATTTTGAATTTTTTATATATTTTACATGTTGGTGAAATTTTTATAACTACTTATATACTGTTGTTCAGGGACAACAGACTTTGCAGGATTTTAATCCAAAATCGTCAGCATTGCAATTTGAATACTAATCATTACACCAGCAAGAGACCTTTGGTTAGGCGAGAAGTTTAATTTTTAGGAATTACATACATAAAGGCAACAAAAGTCACACTTATGAACTTTATGTCTCCTGTACTTATAAACAGCATAACAGGATACTTGTCTAGCGTTTGATCTTAAAACAAGCAAATCTTTTACAAAAAAACAGGTTTTTATATCATAACCAAACAATTTCTGATCATCTGAAGAATATTAAATATTAGCTTAACATTTTAAATACCAGTTATATTACATTTTCGAAAATCCATTTTTTGTTAAGTACAAAATGGAACTGTAAAAGCACAACAATCTCATGCTCAAAGCGGACAGGAGGAAGGATTGTGTATGAACTCTGTTGTGAATAAAACATACAATCTCAGCAAAGAGGAAACGACAAACTCAGCCTTGGAGCTCACCACTGTTTTCGCAATATTATTTTCATTATAGAGCAGATTACTACCTGCAACCCTAGATATGGAACTCGAGGTGCGTACATCATTTTCATGTTGAACATTATTGTAAACTAGGCTTCCATTAAATTCATGTTTATATGCTGAATGTGACTGTGAATTGATCTGCAATCTAGTGTTATTTGTGTACGACTGTCAACGTTTTTGTTAATTTAAACTTTTTGCATTAAATTGTTTGATAATTTTAAAACATGATTGTTCCTTGGTTTTTGTTCTGTGGTTCAATGAAATTTTACAATTAACCACCATGTTTTTAGTATTAATGGATGAACTTTTTCTGTTTGTATATGATACTTTACTTAGCATGTAGAACTCCCCTTTTCAGACACGGATAGCTGAAGTATTTGCTTGTAAGGATGCATAAAATGTAGAATCTTTACCAAACTGCTATAATTTCTTAAGAGGAAGCAAACGTTTTTTTGTGCTAAATAAAGGATTTTTATAGTTGTGAAAAATTATTTGGAAAATGGACACTGGGTTTCACAAAAATTCACTGGTACACATAAAGTAGAGTTCAGTTATTTAAGGCCATTTGGTCAAACCTTTTTTTATTTTTTCAGTTGCAATGTCTTTTTATCAGCTATAAAACGCCTTCCAAGTAGTTCTTTCATGAACTTATGTTTATAGTTATAAATCCATCACTTCTAAGATGCGAACTTGGGCTTTCTTGGTACATACAGAATTAAGAAACTATTTTCCCGATTATTCCCAAATTTTAAAAACAGATCCTCACAGGACTGACCTTATTCATCAGTTATTTTAAATACGTAATTTTACTGCAAATTAGCAAATTTGATTTTAAATCATTAATGTCATATGTTTGTTCTATTTTATTACGACGAGAAATACATTGTTGTGTTTGGCATTTTATACTTTTTAATACTACACAATTTACAACATCGATTAACTTTTTATATACTCAACTGAGATAGGTACTTTTACCTGTATGTTATATTACAATACTATCATTACGCACACGTACAGCGAGACACAGCACCCACACCCACAGGGTCACACTTCAATAACTTCCTGCGCTTATACCTCACCCATCCCAGAGGAGGGGTCAGGGTCGGTGTTTTTGTGTGAGTACCTCGCAGACAGACATACAGCTAGCACGCGTAGTGAATTTAATTTGTCCCTAATGCCGGCCGAATCAACTTAAGGTGGACCGCACTGAAGTGGTGCTAAAATATGACATTGGCATTGGCCAAAACATTGTCTACTACTTTCAGCAGAGAAATTATGTATTCTCGAGTTTGAAGGTTGTTAATTAAGAAACTACAAAGCCCAAAAAATCTAATCAAACCATTGATTTCCTGGTTAAATTGAAGGTTATGGCACATGCATTTTAAAATTGCATCATAAGTTGTAGTAATTTCTATCCTGGTTGGAAGAAAAAGAGTACCGGAATTTTAACTGAGCATAATTACTTGGATATTTTGTATCCTTTTAAAATGCATAGTTACGATACATTACTTTTACATGTATAAGTAAATGCAGTGGTTTAATCAATTTAAAGTGACTGCATTAACTTACTCATGTAAAATTAATGTATTGTAACTATACTTAAAATTCATAAGGATTAGAACATGACCAAGTAATTAATTTTACGACCTTTAGAAGCCAAGAAAATGATCTTTCAGGATATTGATAAGAAGATTTTCTTGAAAAGTTAAAATTCTGCAGTTTATAAAACTTTTCTAACAACCACATATTAAAATATTAATGCAGTATATTAACAGATTTTTAAGTAATTAAAGTATAATGCTGATGCACAGTGAAAACTTGTTGATATTTCGATTCTTTATCTGTTCCCACCAGGATAAAAATTATTAAAACCTATGCTTCGTAGTTTCTTAGTAAACAAACCTTCAAACTCCAGTATACATAATTGTTGCCCTTACAGTAGGAAAAATAGTTGATTATCATTCCTACATATATTTCAAATTAGGATATTTTACGAATAAGAATCTGGGTAGAGCAATATTTTTATTCCTTTAAAATTGTTCTAATTTCAACTTTAGACATTTAAACTCAATCACAATATATCACTATATTGATATAAAATAAAAAGGAAACAGCAAGTTAAATAAATTATGTATTCAGTGTAAATTTGTCTTTGTTATTATACACCAGGCTAATATGTTCATGTGAGGAATTGTTTTACACCACTTTGTGGCCACCGAGCAGACAATATTGTTTCTTCCAAGCTGCACTTAGGCTCATTATTGGTCGGTTCCTTTGTCCTCTAAGTCTGCTTAACTAGTCGGAAACTTGGCCTTTGTGCTTTAGGAATTTAATCTCCTTAACCATTTAGACAATTAACTGGGGATTATGGTTCAATAAAACTAGTGAACATATGATCACAAAACACACCATTATTGTTGAATTTCATTGTTTGTTAAATAAGTCATTATTATATTAAATATTTAGAAATTAATCAACAGTGGATTTGATAAGACTAACTATATTTTGTTATTGTTTTATTCAGAACTAGCAGTTAGATGTGGGATCAAAATATAAAATAAGTAAGATTGTATTTTGTGAAGGTAATTAAATGTTACACCTCAATAAGCATGTATTTGAACTTAGAAAAACTTGTACGTAAATGCTATAAAAACTAATACAGAATTAAGAGTTCAAACCAGACAAATAAATCACACAATCAATACAAAATTCCCACATAAATAACATGATAACTATAATATTTAGAGGGAAGAGTCATGAGAAAAATTACAAAAATCCAAGTAGCCCATAACCTCCTCATATATGCAATCGAAATTTAATCGAAACTGGCACCCTGGTGTCAAACATAACACACAAACAACATGAGCATTATAAATAGCCAGAAATTGAGATGAGGCTCGTTTCTTTTCCTCTCATGAATAAAATGTGAATATTTGAAAAATGTATCCTATTATAGCAAATTTACAGACTAAACTCTATTTTAGTTATTTTGTCATCTGATTAAGACAAACTATCTTAATAATTTTAAGGCAAAATAATTTTTAAACAAATTTGTGACTAAACTTCACAACTTTACAAAACTTCACAACATCTGTAGACTTGTTTTGTACAGTAAACTATTCAATTTTTTAAAACGCTTTCTAAACTCTTTTGACTCTAAATTTGTAAATTTTAGTCATGTACCTGGCTTACATGCTTCAACGTAAATTTAATGAGCATTAACATTGAATCAATATTTAAGCTTGCAAACCAAGCACACGATGTATATTTCAGATTTACGGGTAAGAAAGTGAGTAAATTAAAGATATCACATTGCAACGATCACCTGTACGTCCAGTCATAATCAAATAGGGAAACATTTATTGCATCTGTTTTTTATTTAATTAATTATGTATAGTTTTTAGAACAATAAATAATTTTCACCCTAATATGGTTTCAAAGCATATACCTAATTTATATGTTTAACATGAACAAGTGACAATACAATATAAGTGAAAGTCACATAACACAAGTTTATCACAATATAAGTAAAATATGTACAAATATTATGGTGATCAATTTCAGTAAACCACCAGAATTCCTCCTATAATCCAATTATTGTTTGGCATGAGACTCTCCCCAGGTTTGCATGGGAGGAATTCCTCCCATCATGCAATTATTGTTTGGCATGAGACTCTCCTCAGGTTTGCATGGGAGGAATTCCTCCCATCATGCAATTATTGTTTGGCATGAGACTCTCCCCAGGTTTGCATGGGAGGAATTCCTCCCATCATGCAATTATTGTTTGGCGTGAGACTCTCCCCAGGTTTGCATGGGAGGAATTCCTCCCATCATGCAATTATTGTTTGGCATGAGACTCTCCTCAGGTTTGTATGGGAGTAATTCCTCCCATCATGCAATTATTGTTTGGCATGAGACTCTCCCCAGGTTTGCATGGGAGGAATTCCTTCCATCATGCAATTATTGTTTGGCATGAGACTGTCCCCAGGTTTGCATAGGAGGAATTCCTTCCATGCAATTATTGTTTGGCATGAGACTTTCCCCAGGTTTGCATGGGAGGAATTCCTCCCATCATGCAATTATTGTTTGGCATGAGACTCTCCTCAGGTTTGTATGGGAGTAATTCCTCCCATCATGCAATTATTGTTTGGCATGAGACTCTCCCCAGGTTTGCATGGGAGGAATTCCTTCCATCATGCAATTATTGTTTGGCATGAGACTGTCCCCAGGTTTGCATGGGAGGAATTCCTTCCATGCAATTATTGTTTGGCATGAGACTCTCCCCAGGTTTGCATGGGAGGAATTCCTTCCATCATGCAATCATTTTTTGGCATGAGACTCTCCCCAAGTTTACATGGTAAGAGTTCTTACAGCTTTTTCAAAATAGCTATGAGTATTTTCCAGTTTCTGACAAATTATGTAAAAGAGTTGTACAATGATATATTTTAACACCTGACATGGTATATTGCAAAAATGTTAGCAGTGAATTAGTTAATGGTGGGATAGTTATGATTAAATCATTATAAAATTAGATTTGTACAGCAGTTTCTAAGTATTTTGAATATTAGGTGTTTTATGCATCCAAGTATGACATACTAAAACATATTTTGAACGAATCCCCAAAATAAGACCAAATTGCCTTTCTTACAAATCAAACAACAATCTTATTGTATTGAGCAAAAAGGTGGACATAGACAAAAGGTGATTTAAGCAAATAACAGACAGCAGAAATGAGATTTTTAACACTTTGACTGCGGATCCCGTATTTTTACGGAGTAGCGTAACTTTCAAAGAATGCAGATCCCGTAGTTTTACGGGATCGATGTTTTAATTTTGTTAAGTAGCCTATTGAGTTTTAATACGGATTCTGGTACTCTAAATGGTCTCTAGTGATGTTAGAGAGCCGTTTCAACCCTAGAATACGTACACTGTACTGTTGTCTTGCAAGGACGATTGGGTTGTAGCCACTAGACTGCACTACTATTGTCTGCACTCTATTTCAAAGTGTAAATAAAGCACGTATATAAAAAATAAATATTATTTATTTTTTATAAGTACTTGTTTTTATAAATTTTACTTAGTTTCTATTTATTTATTTTTATATATATATATATATTTTTTTTTTTTTTTTTTTTTTTTGCTAAAACACTTTTACTAAATCATATTGATATTATGAGATGAAAAAAATGTGATTTTTAATTGTATACTAATAAAAATAAGAAGAAATATAGAATCCAGACATGTAATCAGAACTTTTCTATGTTTATTGGTTTTAAATCTATGAATTTTTTAAAAGTACCAAAAATGGCTTCCATATTCAGGACCAGCACTCAAAGTGTCAACAGAAACAGGAAAGATTAGCAGGATATAGAATAAGGAACGAAATAACCAGAGTAAGATTAAAAGTGATACTGCTAAAAGAGACCAATGGAAAGAAGAAGGATACAGTGGTTGGAGCAAGTTAAGAGGACGGGAAATAAAATATTGCCAAGGATAGCTCTGGAGAAAGAGGTAGAAGAGAAAGGTAGGAGGACCAAGTATGAAAGTATGTGGAGAGAAGAGGAATGTGGAAAAGACAAGTGGAGGATGAGGAAACCTAGATGGAAAGAGACAAATAAGACGACTCGTGAAAACAGAATTTCAACGAATGATAATCATGATGACAAAACAGTCAAGCCTAAAATATCAAAAGACAATACAGAGAAGCCCAGACTGAAGTAAACTGGCATAAAGATCTCACAGCTTAAAAAACCTCTAAACCATATTCTTGAAAATAAAAATTGTGGTTAATGTTTTAAGGAAACATTTTCAAGACAAACTACTAACTTGAATAGAAAGGATTTTTGAAAAAACAGATGCCTCATGAATATAAAACTGTCACGTAATGTGTTGTGCCAAACAATAGTCATAAATGGTACCATATAACATCATTCCACATATACTTACAGCTAACCCTAGTCACAAGTTTTGTGCGTAAACGTCAAAACTCCAAGCCACAAAGTTATTCATTACCAATTATCTACCTTCTTCCATATCCTTGGATTCAACACCCAAAGCCAACGTACAAGTCATAAATATATTCATAAGTAACTAAGCTGACACCCAAAATACATTTTCCAAATGTCAAGAGTCAAAAATCTTCTAACTCTCCACCTTTGTTCGACTCAATAGTTATTAATGTTTTAATGGACAAATCAGTAGATGCTTTAAGTCATTTATACGGCTAGCGGTAATGTAATTAGTATAAATTACAAACAGCAAACAAAACAGCAATTAACAAATAAATATAAAAAATTGAAAAACATTTTATTTTAATACACAAAGAAGTGCACTTTAATTAATTGTGAGTGCTGTAAATGTCGATAGTGTTCTAAATGTTGTGAAGTATAAACATTTACAAACAATTATCTCACAATCGTCAAGAATAAAACACACAATTAATCTGAGTAATTATATTTATTTAATTATACATTTAAAACGCGATGTTATCGAAGTGGTATATGGTAATTACAGTACGTAAAAGCTCTTTGACACAGATAGAATGTTTACTCACCATCGGCCTGTGTCGGCTACGGTGCGGTGAGTGGTGGGTGTGTGGCTGCGGGTGTGTGGCGAGTGCGAGCGCGCACGGCTCACGCGGCTAGCAGTCATCACTCAATATACCGACCGTGCCGTGTGAGCCTCGCTAGGTCACGGCCGGTTGCCAAGACTACCTGGCCGCCGAGCGTGCGCCGTGCGGTCCGCCCATCCCCCGCCGTAATCAATTTCACCCCCACACCCCACCTCCTTCTCCGAGCCATCGCACTCTCGGACCATCGTCAATCACAGCGTCGTTGACAACTACCCCCTCCACTGACCACAGGTCGGCGCTGTTTATACATACAAAGGACGGTCGCCCCGTCATTTACTGATCACTTGAAGGTTTCCACTCGGATATTCCATGGTATTCCGACAATGTGGCCCCGTCACTAGTTGGGTAACCGCATATTCCAATCAATTTTCACACGCAATCTCCCTCCCTTAGTAACCCCATGGCTAAAGCAATTCGATCAAACCAGGAACTCCTTTTACGTTACCTTGCGACTGTTACAACTACAGGCATTCGACGTTGCCACACAACTACATCAGTATAACATTGCTAACCCTTCTACTCAACTATGTTCAACATTGATAGCCCTTCTGGCCAACTACACATGTACAATATTGATATCCCTTTTGGCCAACTATACATGTAAAACATTGATAGTCCTTCTGGCCAACTACACTTGTACAATTATTGATATCCCTTCTGGCCAACTATACATGTACAACGTTGATAGTACTCTAGCCAACTACACATGTACAATATTGATTGGATATTGATTGATATGTACAAATATTGATTGATGGATTGATATCCCTTCTGGCCAACTATACATGAACAACATTGATAGCCCTCTAGCCAACTACACATGTACAATATTGATATCCCTTCTGCCCAACGACACATGAACAAATTTGCTATCCCTTCTGCCGAACTATACATGTATATTAGAGCAGGCTTATTTGCCCAACTACACTAGTACAACAATGACTTTTCTGCCAAACTAAACTAAAGAAGTACAACATAAATAACCCTTCTGCCCAATTACACATGTACATTGCTAGCCCTTCTGTACAACCACACATGTACAACATTATTAGCCCTTCTTCCCAACCACACATATATAACATTGATAGCGCTTCTTCCCAACCACGCTAGTACGACATTACTAGCCCTTCTACCCAACCACACCTGTACAACAATACTAGCCCTTCTTCCCAACCACACCTGTACAACAATACTAGCCCTTCTTCCCAACCACAAATGTACAACATTACTAGCCCTTCTTCCCAACCACACATATATAACATTGATAGCACCACTTCCCAACCACGCTAGTAGAACATTACTGGCCCTTCTGCCCAACCACACATGTACAACAGTGCTAGTCTTTCTGTCCAACTACACATGTACAAAATTACTAGCCCTTCTGTACAACTACATATGTACAACATTGCTAGCCCTTCTGCCCAACTACACGTATACAACATTACTAGCCCTTCTGTTCAACTACATATATACAACATTGGTAGCCCTTCTGCTCAACCACACATGTACAACATTACAAGCCCTTCTGCTCAACCACACATGTACAACATTACTAACCCCTCTGCTCAACCACACATGTACAACCATTACTAGCCCCTCTGCCCAACTATACATGTGCAACATTGCTAGCCCTTCTGCTCAACCACACATGTACAAAATTACTAGCCCTTCTGCTCAACCATACATGTACAACATTACTAGCCCTTCTGCTCAACCACACATGTACAACATTACTAGCCCCTCTGCCCAACCACACATCTACAACATTACTAACCCCTCTGTCCAACTATACATGTGCAACATTGCTAGCCCTTCTGCTCAACCACACATGTACACCATTACTAGCCCTCTGCCCAACCACACATGTACAACATTACTAGCCCCTCTGCTCAACCACACATGTACAACATTACTAGCCCTCTGCCCAACCTCACATGTACAACATTACTAGCCCTCTGCCCAACCACACATATACAACATTGCTAGCCCTTCTGCTCAACCACACATGTACAACATTACTAGCCCTCTGCCCAACCACACATGTACAACATTACTAGCCTTCTGCCCAACCACACATGTACAACATTACTAGCCCTTACTTATTCCGTTGTACAGCTCCTGTGTGAATAGTATATTCAGAACATGTTTCACCGTAAGTACGGCATCCTCAGCTGGTCATCGAGTGAAGATCAATCCACCTAATAGGTTTAGTCACAAGATAAAATTACATGAATTTGTCCTGCAGACAAAGTGATGCGTTACAGTCATGACTGGCCCGTCGTTAGTGTTCGTCCATGCGAGTTTAAATGTATTAATTATGTATATGTACTTTGTGTTTGTGTAATTTTATCTTGTGACTAAACCTATTAGGTGGATTGATCTTTACTCGATGACCAGCTGAGGATGCCGTACTTACAGTGAAACATGTTCTGAATATACTATTCACACAGGAGCTGTACGACGGAATAAGTAAGTGATTTTCTCTTACAATTTGATTGAACAGCTCAGGGGCTAAATAATGTATATGAAATTACTAGCCCCTCTGCTCAACCACACATGTACAACATTACTAGCCCTCTGCCCAACTACACATTTACAACATTACTAGCCCCTCTCCCCAACTAAACATGTACAACATTACTAGCCCCTCTGCCCAACTACACATGTACAACATTACTAGCCCCTCTGCCCAACTACACATGTACAACATTACTAGCCCTTCTGCTCAACCACATATGTACAACATTACTAGCCCCTCTGCCCAACTACACATGTACAACATTACTAGCCCCTCTATCCAACGACACATGTACAACATTACTACCCTTCTTCCCAACCACACATATACAACATTACTAGCCCTTCTGCTCAACCACACATGTACAACATTACTAGCCCCTCTGCCCAACTACACATGTACAACATTACTAGCCCCTCTGCCCAACTACACATATACAACATTACTAGCCCTTCTGCTCAACCACACATGTACAACATTACTAGCCCCTCTGCCCAACTACACATGTACAACATTACTAGCCCCTCTGCCCAACTACACATGTACAACATTACTAGCCCCTCTGCCCAAATACACATGTACAACATTACTAGCCCCTCTGTCCAACTACACATATACAACATTACTTGCCCTCTGCCCAATTACACATGTACAACATTACTACCCTTCTTCCCAACTACACATATAAAACATTACTAGCCCTCTGCCCAACCACACATGTACAATATCATAATTTCTGTGGAACCACTCATAAGTATTTCGCTAAACCTTGTGCCGAAAAACACATGTACAACATTCCTATTATTACTTTCTTTTAATGAATATTTTTATGAGTACATTTATCAAATAAACATTTAACAAGTGTTTTAACATACAATTAAGAAGTTCATAACTATAGTTTATCATAATAACAATATTAGATTATATAAATAGTTATTTTTTTATTTGATTTGTCTACTTCCTGCTTGCTGTCTGTGTAAAAATTATGAATAAACATTAATAGAACTGGATTAAATTAACCAAAATATGAATTGATGACTACATAAAATTTAACTCCTGAAAAAATATATGAGTAATATACAAAATAATTAGTTTTAGCAAATTTTAATTGCTTCATTTCTAAATTTGGAAGGAAAAATATAAGAGAAAAATACTTTTATTTAGTGCTGGCTATTGTTTAGCTACAAATTTGTAATAAGCAGAAAAAGTAAATAGTTATTTTAGTTTAATACAACATATTTCAAACTTTAAATAGAAATAGGGTGAGTGCACCAGTGAATGACCATTTTGTATAAGTAACATCATATTAAGCTTTTCTTGCTGCCTAGCCTATCACAAACTGTCATACAAGTAACTTTGGAGCCTGATTTGAATACCCCCTGTCACTGGTTCAAAAAGAAACTGTCAAACATCTGTTCGTAACACAGTGTTCCACTCCGTTCATAGTAAGCTTCGCCACTATAGCGTATTGTACAAACAAGGTCAGCTTATTTTTCATTGTTCTTTGATTATTGATTGAAACTGCAATATATCATATGTAATGCAATTAACAATAAACATGTCAAGGTCTACAATTCTACTCATTTTCATATTTAAATACTTAACAGCAGTAATTAACTGTACAGTCGGTTATTCACTAGTGCACTGATTTATGTAAAATACTAAACAACAGTAATTAACTGTACAGTCGGTCATTCACTAGTGCACTGATTTATGTAAAATACTAAACAACAGTAATTAACTGTACAGTCGGTCATTCCCTAGTGCACTGATTTATGTAAAATACTAAACAACAGTAATTAACTGTACAGTCGGTTATTCACTATCGCACTGATTTATGTAAAATACTAAACAACAGTAATTAACTGTACAGTCGGTCATTCACTAGTGCACTGATTTATGTAAAATACTAAACAACAGTAATTAACTGTACAGTCGGTCATTCACTAGTGCACTGATTTATGTAAAATACTAAACAACAGTAATTAACTGTACAGTCGGTCATTCCCTAGTGCACTGATTTATGTAAAATACTAAACAACAGTAATTAACTGTACAGTCGGTTATTCACTAGTGCAATGATTTATGTAAAATACTAAACAACAGTAATTAACTGTACAGTCGGTCATTCACTAGTGCACTGATTTATGTAAAATACTAAACAACAGTAATTAACTGTACAGTCGGTCATTCACTAGTGCACTGATTTATGTAAAATACTAAACAACAGTAATTAACTGTACAGTCGGTCATTCACTAGTGCACTGATTTATGTAAAATACTAAACAACAGTAATTAACTGTACAGTCGGTCATTCACTAGTGCACTGATTTATGTAAAATACTAAACAACAGTAATTAACTGTACAGTCGGTCATTCACTAGTGCACTGATTTATGTAAAATACTAAACAACAGTAATTAACTGTACAGTCGGTCATTCACTATCGCACTGATTTATGTAAAATACTAAACAACAGTAATTAACTGTACAGTCGGTCATTCACTATCGCACTGATTTATGTAAAATACTAAACAACAGTAACTAACTGTACAGTCGGTCATTCACTATCGCACTGATTTATGTAAAATACTAAACAACAGTAATTAACTGTACAGTCGGTCATTCACTAGTGCACTGATTTATGTAAAATACTAAACAACAGTAATTAACTGTACAGTCGGTCATTCCCTAGTGCACTGATTTATGTAAAATACTAAACAACAGTAATTAACTGTACAGTCGGTCATTCACTAGTGCACTGATTTATGTAAAATACTAAACAACAGTAATTAACTGTACAGTCGGTCATTCACTAGTGCACTGATTTATGTAAAATACTAAACAACAGTAATTAACTGTACAGTCGGTCATTCACTAGTGCACTGATTTATGTAAAATACTAAACAACAGTAATTAACTGTACAGTCGGTCATTCACTAGTGCACTGATTTATGTAAAATACTAAACAACAGTAATTAACTGTACAGTCGGTCATTCCCTAGTGCACTGATTTATGTAAAATACTAAACAACAGGTTCGCAGGGGCAGCTGAGGTGTGCAGCTGACGGGCTTAGTGACCCCGCGGTACCCTGAACTCATTACCACACACCTAAGGACCGCACTGAGTCCTTAGATAATGAACCGAGCATGGGAGCAGAGGGCAGCCTCACTGGCCAGCCCTTGTTTTCCATGGCTCGGGCCAAATCAATGTCGGGGGGGGGGCAGGTCTCTCTCCGATTCTGAATCCAACTTGGCTGAGGACCGCTCAGAGCCCTCAGACAAGGACCTTGGCACGGGGAACGAAGGTAGGGGCAGGCCAATCTGAAGTCCCCGCTGCTCGGGTCATGGGTTCGGCGGAGGGGGGCATGTCGCTCTCTGACCTCGAAAACATCCTTCTCGGAGCCCAGGCTCTGATCAGCTCGATCGGACGGCTGAGGCTCTGAATAGGATGAAGATAGCCAGGAGAAGCACTCCTGGCAATCAGAGGAAAAGGCCTATAGGCCTCAACTGACTGATCACTGGAGGGGGTCCTGTACAGGTCACTCCTCAGTGGTCAATCTAGTAAAAGATGAGGTACTCTCAATGAGGTTTGACCTCATTGGGACTAAGTATCTTTCCACCAGACCCCATACTGTGGATTCTGGGTCGAGGGAGTACTGGGACGCTGTTACTAGCCCGGTTTCTTCTCACGACCCATTTGTATGTTTCACAGACGGGTCAAGAATAGGCAACAGAGCTGGATTTGGTGTCTATACTGGTGACCCTAGGACAAACGCGTGCGTGAGCCTGGGAGCGTATGGCACCGTGTTCCAAGCTGAAGTCGCCATACGTTCAGCGCAAATTATGATAGAGGTTTGCGGGAAACATATCCATATCCTCTCAGATAGTCGGGCGGCCTTGGGGGCCCTTGACTCCTGGAAGGTTTCGTCTGGTCTGGTCTGGGAGTGTGTGGAGTCCCTCAGCATCCTGGGTTCAAGAAATCAGGTCTTGCTGGAATGTATCCCAGGAAATAGGGGAATAGAAGGCAGCGTGCAGGCCGATGCCTTGGCTAGGGAAGGCGCTATTAAGCCCTTCATTGGTCCTGAGCCGGCCTGCGGCGTTTCGGCTGCAGCTGTCAAAATACCAACCAAAACTGGGTCCCAGACATCTGGAAAGATGGCGGCGGTTCCCAGGGCATGGACTCGACAAGCTTCTTGTCAGAAATCCTTCCCAGAAGTCAACAAAGTAACTTCTTGGGTTGAGTAAATTTTACGTAAAGTTGGTGGTGGGACTCATCACCGGTTACGGTAAATTCCGGAGGCATCTAAGAACAGTGGGACTCCTTATGGAGGATCCCATCTGTCGCCTCTGTGGGTTGGACGAAGAGTCTGTAGAACACACTGTCCGGGAGCGTGAGGCTCTTGGTGCCGGCAGAAGAGTACCTTTTGAAGGCTCACCTCTGGGACAGTTGGAAATTACCAATCTAGTGAAGAAGCTCCTTGACTTGGTCAAGGGCAGCCAGCTTTACGACGATTAGGCACCGGGATTGGCACAAAAAGCCATAGGCTTCGTTGCAAGGGTTGGCTGGACCAACTATATATCCCCTTTTAATCTAAATCTAAATCTAAACAACAGTAATTAACTGTACAGTCGGTTATTCACTATCGCACTGATTTATGTAAAATACTAAACAACAGTAATTAACTGTACAGTCGGTTATTCACTATCGCACTGATTTATGTAAAATACTAAACAACAGTAATTAACTGTACAGTCGGTCATTCACTAGTGCACTGATTTATGTAAAATACTAAACAACAGTAATTAACTGTACAGTCGGTCATTCACTAGTGCACTGATTTATGTAAAATACTAAACAACAGTAATTAACTGTACAGTCGGTCATTCACTAGTGCACTGATTTATGTAAAATAAATTGTATTTTTCAAAACTCTGTTTAAACATAGTACATTAAGTTTGATCTTTAGGGAGTACATGAGAATACGGGCAAGACGCTTAAACTATTCCCTACACTGTAGCGTAATAGTCTGTTTTCCCATGGAAGATTTAAGTTGTAACTCATGCTGAACTCAAAAGAGTTCAATTTCAGTAACTTAATGTTTGGACTTTTTTAATGTTGCAATGGTTCAATGATTTTTAAATAACGTTTTTTTAAATAGATATAACAAGTTATAGCGGGGTCCTGTGGACCCCAGTGTTATACTTACGTGTGCCATTTTTCTTACTATTCCAATGGGAATCAGTAGACAAAATGGCTGTGAAGTAAAGCTTTAATGCATCTTTATTTATTATTTTATCATGTTGTGATTTGTGAAAACAGTCTTTTGTGATTATGCAAGTAAGACCATAAAGGAACATTTTTGTTGATATCAACTTTTCCTCCAAGTTTTATAACATATTATTCCTACTTTTGTTAATTATAGTGAGAACAAATGTGTAAATTTCCAATTTTAATCATAATTATCTTATAGTACATTTATTCCTGATTTCAAATATACAGTATATATTTTTTGTTATTTAAATTTGTATTACATCTTATATTATGTTGAATGTTCCTAAACTTACTTTTATTGTTAAAAAACTATATGTTTTTTTCGATCTTGTATTACTCTATTATGTATTAAGCCGAGGCACATTAAAGTACGTGGAGGGCACAGGAGGACAACCACATGATAATAAACATATCATTTTAAATTTTAAAAAAACCCAAAAACTATATATTTTTTAAAATTACTAATTGGGGTCTGGTGGACTCCACCGTTATAATTTGTGGTACTAAAAGTAGGTGTCATACTTGAAGGTTAAATATGAAGGTCTAAAGCCCTCTGAGATAAGATTTTAATTGTATTCCTTAATTTATTTTTTAGATACCAATAATTATTGTTCCAACTTAATATTGTTCCAGCATAGACTTCCAAACTCCAGTCTTTCAGTGAATTTTTTATTTTATTTTTAGTTCTAATATAACATATTTGTGAAAATATCTAAGTCTGGAATTCACCCAGATATCCTAACAAATAAAAATACAATCCAAGTGGTAAAAGCTAACAATTATGATTATATATTTTTTTTTATGTTTTAAATAATCTTACATGGATTTTTGTCATAGTTTTACAACTATTGTTCTAATCACTCTTGTCCAGTTTTATAACATTAAAATGTGTTGCATTAAAATTGTATAAAGCTCAGAATACAAAAATATGTTGTATTTCTTATAAGAGTTGATAAGCAAAATATTGTTTTTACTGCTTCTAAGCTGCTAAATAATCTCATTTTTAGTGCATATAAGAATATAAGACAGAATTAAGTTTGTTATCTATAAAAGCTATATAATATCCCAGATTATATTATAATAAATTAATACAAAGAGTGGAGCAAGGAATTTAGGAATTTGTAAATTTGATTAATTTCAATATTGACAATTTTAATAGTTCCTTTTTTAAATAGTTATATTTACAATGGTGTATTTTGTATTATCTTGAAAGAATAATATAAATTTTCTTAGTAATAGGTTTCGAATTAGTTATAATTTAAATTGTTGTCAGAAAATACTTTTCAATTAATTCATTTTAGTTATGCAGTTGTTATTCAATTGGCTTTTTAATTTGTTTGTAATATATGAGATTTATATAATCTTCATTTAAACAAATATGATTTATTATACTTGGTGTCTGATTTATTATATTGGCATTTTATATATTGTCCTGGCTATTAATAAACAGCTCTTTCTGAGGAATAGTCGACATTAGTTAGTAACAATGACTCCACTCATTCATCTACACTCATTTGCTCCTCATATTCGCTCATATCTTGACGATAGGCATTTTATGAATGAATAATGATAAGTATCAAATAAATATGATTAGTCCACGTAGGTTTGAGTTGCTCCTGATAACCAGGAATCCTAGTCTTGCTGAGGATTTCTCAAGATTATGTACCATTAACGATGGCAAATTACAAAAAAACAAATTAAACATGGAGAAACCTGTTAATGAAACTTGAATTATTAATTATAATCGGATAGTCAAATAAAACTTATTTTCATAATTTGAGAATGTTTTATGTATTTTACTTATCCTAGTATACTCCACCCACCCACCCTACATCAAGTCTTGTTAATTCACTTGTTAGAAAATATCCAAGGTAAACAAGTTGGTTGGCAACTTGCTTACCCACCCTTCAACCAAACTTTGACATTGAAATCGTATATTTAATGAATTTTTATACTGCAGCTAAGTGTTGTGGAGATTGTATGCAATATGTTCTATACTCGGTCCTTTTGATACGGACATGGTGTCTGCTCAATTTTCACTATAGGCGTGGACACTACTAGAGTAGTCTGGAGTGTCCATGTTGGGTGGTAGTCACTGACCGGATGTTGTGTAGGGGAGAAAACTGAGTATCAGGTTGGTCAGTTAGCTGAAAATTAGACCAATACTATGTGATTCGGATTCTACATAATTCTGTAGGTCCCTTAATCGCCCAGGCTATTGGGCCATAATAAATGGCCCTTTCTGAGAAATAGTCGAATTCAGTTGGTAACCAGGATCCACACTCGTCCTACACTCTTATAATCATTCATATTCGCCTTAAAATACACGACAATTTTGTGTTGGCGTCTCATATGTAAGAATGTAAAAATGGAACATTACCTTGTATCTAATTCTAATATAATGGAATCCTAGTAATACAAATTAAGTTGTAGATTTCAAATTTACAGTTAAATGATTAAAGTACGTAAAATTATCACTTCCAAAACAGGAGACTCTTTTATAACAGTCTACTTTTAAACCGCTGTCACTTTAACCAGTTTGTTTTAAAAAAAATAGTAATGTCTTTTTAACTGACCATTTCTCGATGAGACATCACCTTAACCAGTTGTCATCGGCCGGAAATGCACGGCGAGGATATGTTATGTGTAAGCCTACAAGTATATTCACACATTTTTACCAACTCTTCTTTTAATTAGTATGAGCATATTCTTGATTATCTTAATAAATAAAATCTAAAAACTAAGCATTAGCTCATCACAAAATCTCCATAACTATTGAACATATTCTGATAGAGGGAATGTAGCTTTTGTATCATAGGATAAAGGATTCCTCGAAATTCGATTCCTATGGGTTAAAAATTGCCTCTCAATATTTCTATTCTTCTATAAGAGTATTATTGTCATTATTTTAATTTCATATTTTATGTTATACATCTGATAAAAATAACGTAAATATGACATAAAAGCTTGGATAATTTGGTTTTCATTGTTTAAGATTGTTCATTGTTTCTACCAACTCTGACATGACTGCACTACTTTGCACTGCCCTAAAGTAGACTTACAGGGTTTGCTATTCTATAAAAACTTGTTATATGGAAGAACGGCAAAAGGCTTAGCTTTTTTTATTGATATGGTGGTAGAGAACCACCCCGCAGTGAAGCAATGGTTATTGGCTAGTTTATTATAAAACATCTAAGTTTATCCAAAAACTTTAAAAACTGTAATGTCTATTTAATTTTTAGTTTGTGTCTTATCAGTAAATTACACTTTGTTTTTGAAATTTGTTAATGATGGAGTATCAGATGAGGGAGACAAAGGTAGTTGGACATTTGCCATCATTACGTGAAAATTACTAATCACGACATTTCGATTTGGTTAAACCCAAACCTTTTTCAAGTGCTAAAAACTAAATTACATCTACACAAACGTGTTATAAAACTACGTTCTTAAACTAATAAACTTATCTACTTTAATAATTATCTACATTTTAACCTAGATCCTAGAATGGGATACAACAAAATGAACTTCTACTAAATATAAAAATGTTAACAGGGTTAAATTAATATAACCAATTAGGCGCTGCCAAGGTCACGATATCAACGAAAAATGTTAAAACACAATTAAATTAATATTCAAATCAGACTGAAATAATATTACATTAACTAATCATAAAGAAAATAAATATTATGGTACCTGAAAAACACTATTAATTTAAAATAACGCTAAACATGCACTAAAAATGATATATATGACTCGGAAGGACTGAGACTATATACTCTGATAACAAGAGAAAACTAAATAAACACACACTAGCTACTCTGATAACAAGAGAAAACTAAATACTCCTAAAAACATATTTAAAGTTACTGAGACACATGATCTTCCTCCTAAGTATAAAATAAACACCTCAACTCCAGGAAAGACTACATATATGGCTAATATTCAACAACCTAATATTGACACACAAGAAGCCCAAGTTGTACATAACAGGAGACAGTCACGCCAGAGACTTTGCTGAGTTACTGACTCCACTCTTTCCTCAGTATAACGTCACATCAACCTTTTATCCTGGTGCACATCTAATTCATGTACTTAATGAACTAGAAAAACACAAATTGCAATTTACAAATAAGGACTGTATTATACTTATAGGTGGTACGAATCGAACTGACTCCCATCACTATGATCGGGTTTATGCCAAACTGAGGTTGATTATTAATACCTTCAAAGCAGAAATCATACCGACTGAACTTCCCTACATTTACCTGCAGCCATACAACGGGAGGAAGTTCTTTGAGATAGAACAGTGTAATTCAGAGCTTTTGGCACTGTCACTGGATTTGAATGTAAGGTTTTTGATTTTTAACCATAAACTGAATTACAAAAACCACTATGTAAAAAGTGGGCTCCACCTGAATTTAACAGGAAAAACTATAGTCTGTAACTGTGTGTTTTCTTGGCTTGCAGGATCTCTTTGTGTGGAAAGTATAAATAAATTAGATAAGTGTCACATTCCACCCATAATCAAACATACTAATGCCTACTTATGTGCAAAAGAACAGGGACCAGATACCTTGATTAAAGACAAAACAAAAAGGATACGAGTGGTTGAAGCAGACATGGCCGATATGATAGTTAACTGTGGTAAACAGGAGTGCACAGCTTTTGCACATTGCATCTCGGAGGACACCTATCATGAAAAAAATATGTCTGAAGGTGTGGCAGTTGTCTTTAGGGACTTTTTTGGTAGACCATCTCCATCTGATGTCATTCAACCATATTTAGCATATCAACAAATAAGTGAGATGTCTGGTATCTATGGTTTGATCACTAAGGAAAGGTATTTCAATAAACCATCAAGATATAATTATGACAAAGCTTTTCAGAGTCTGGCTCATGATTTTAAAAGCCGAAATTTTAAACGTCTTATATGCTCTCCTATGGGATGCACCAGGGACAAAATAGGACTCGACCACTTTGTGGTCAACATAATAAAATTTCAAAAGTATACTGGTGGACACATTGACATTATAGTACATGTGGAGGAGTCAAATAAACAGTTGAGAAGAGGTATATCCCACAGAGACTTCGTAAGAATGCTGAGACAACTGTTATCTCCTGATGGGGCAGCTGCATGTCATCATGAGGAGCCCACAGAACTTCACTCCAATGATATCCAACAAACTGAGGACAACCGAGTAGACCAGCATCATCAGATTATGATCAACCAACAGCCTCAACTCAACAGCAATGTGTGTGTGTCTGGTGCTGTGAGTAGTGGACCCTGTGTCTTCCCCTCTTCTATTCTGAAACCAGGTCCCCTCTCATATATGGAAGCAGTAGTCCATGGTAGAGTGAATGATGGTTTCAATGAGATCATGTACAATGATGATAAGATACTAACTGGTGGTTTAAATAATAGTTTTATTGATAAAAATTTAATACCTATTCCTTTTTTAGAAAAAAGGACAGTAAAAAAAGCGCCCTCTTAAATTCAGACACCAATTGCAAACAAAAGTCCACTTGTGTATCTATATCAGATGAATCTATTAGTCATAGTAACATGAGTGTTGTACAGCATCGAAACCCTAAAGGAGGAGATTCTCATAGTCTTAATATATTGCAAGTTAATATTCAATGTATACGCAATAAAATTTTAGAATTAGAACACTTCTGTGCTGTTGAAGATATTCATGTTATTTGTGTTTCTGAGCATTGGCTCAAGGATGACCAATCTGATATATTTATTCCATCAGGTTTTGTAAGAGCTAGTTTAGTTTGTCGTAAAATAAAAAAAAATGGGGGTGTAGCTATTTTTTTAAAGGGTGGAATAACATTTAATGAACTAAACTTAAATAATTTTTATGCTGAAATGGATTTTGAAATATGTGGTGTTAGAATAACAGATTTAGATTTGTATATTGTTAGTGTATATAGATCAACAAGTGGAAACACAAAATTATTTTTTTATTTGTTTGAAACTGCCCTTAAAGCAATTTTAAAAAAAAGTAGAGTTGTGATTTGTGGGGATTATAATGTGGATTTCATTGATAATGAGTCACAGGATACATTTGCTTTTCTAAATCTGCTGAGATCATTGAATCTAACTCATACAAATAATTTACCTACTCGCTTGAGTTCTTGTCTTGATAATGTAATTGTGAATTTCCCCACAGACTATTATCAAATTCATAAAATTGGCGGCCTTTTTGCTGACCATGATCCTCTAGTTTTTAAATATTTAATTGATAATAAGAAGCACAAAGAAATAGCGAGTACGAAAAATGCAGGTACACTAATTAGAACACAGAGTGATAAGCAGATAGATAAATTTATAGAATTACTCAAAACAGAAAAGTGTAGTGCTATTGAGGACTACCTTAATGGAATGGGTGATGTAAAAACTTTATTTGATACTTATTTTAAAAATATTGTTAATCTATGGCATTATTGTTCTCCTCTAAAAAAACCTGTGACTTTTAAAAATGTCAAAAATAAGGTAAACTGGTATACAACTCTGGTCTTAGCACTAAAAAACAAAATGTTAGGTTATTATGACATCTACAAAAATTTATCAAGGATAGGCTCTACTAATTGTAATGCAGCTTATAGGTTGTATATTCACTATAAGAAGTTGTATAGGAGTGAATTAGAGAAAGCTAAAAGAAAGGCATGTGAAGAGTTTATAGAAAATTCATCTAATAAGTGCAAGGCTGCATGGGATATAATAACGCAAGAACATACACCTTTTCGCACTAATAAAATCAGAATTGATCCTGAGCAATTAAATTCTTATTTTCTGAACTGTGCTCAGGAGTTAAAGAGAGGAATCCCTACACCGGCTACTCAAGCTGATTGTATAGCTGGTGTGAAACCTGGGGCTCCACCCTTTCAATGGGACGCCATCAGCCCGGAACAGGTACTTACAGTTGTAGCCAAATTCTCAAACTCTAAAACTATGGATTTTTACTGGTTTTCTAATTTTATTATTAAAAAAATTATACATCTGATTTCTAACTCACTTGCTTTTATATTTACTGAATGTCTTAAGGTGGGATATTTTTCTGATCTGCTAAAAGTAAGTAAAGTTATTCCTGTTTTTAAGAAAGGAGACAAACAATTGCCTCAAAATTACCGTCCCATATCCATAGTTCCGGTTTTTTCCAAAATATTTGAATCGCTCATCTATCAACAAATTAGTAAACATTTCAATTCTTTAAATTTACTTGTTGACCATCAGTTTGGCTTTAGAGAACAAAGGTCCACCACCACTGCAGTCATGAGAGTAATTGATAAAGCCTTGTTATCTTTTGAAAGTAATGAATCATTGGCACTCACACTGTTTGATCTAAGCAAGGCCTTTGATTGTGTACCTTTTGACAAACTTTTGGGCAAATTAAAATACTATGGTATCACCCATCATTCAATTAAAATTTTAGAATCTTATCTATCCAATAGAACTCAATATGTGACGGTCAAGGGTAAATTGTCCTCGGTTGGTCGTGCGTCCGTGGGTGTCCCCCAGGGTTCAGTACTTGGACCATTCCTTTTCATAGTTTATATCAATGATCTTTCTCTTTCTGGCGATGTGGATGCAGTGGTCTACGCTGATGATACAACTCTTATGATGTCTGACAGAAGTCCCATCACACTAGATTTAAAGATGCAAAATGCTGAAATGATATCCCTTAACTGGTTTGCTACTAATGAATTGCCTTGCAATATGGAAAAAACCCAACGCATTCTTTTAAGTCTTTCTCAAAACTCAAATGATCAATCAGTAAAATTACTAGGTTTACTGATAAATAAAAAACTGAACTGGGCAGAGCATATAAATAACATTACACAAAAAATTAGTAGAGTCTCATATTTATTCTGGAAATTAAAAAAATTTGTCTCTTTTGAGTATTTAAGGATGACATATTTTGGTCTCTTCCAATCGCATATAGCATATGGCTTGATTCTCTGGGGCCATTCTCCACACACAAGCAAAATATTACTCACCCAAAAAAAGGTAATTCGAATCATGTGCGGGGTGGCACCAACGGAGCACTGCCGTCCATTGTTCAGGGAAATGAAAATAATGACTATCATAAACCTCTATATATTCCACATTTTAATCTACACCAAAAATAATATACACCTTTTTAACACTAGACAAGATACACATAAATACAACACCAGAGGAAAGAACAAAATTGATGTCCACAACACAGATTGGCTTTGACAGGTAATTCTCATAAGGTAAACACTATTCGTTTTTTTAATAAGCTACCAGATTATTTAGTAAATTTGCCACTCAAACAATTTAAATCTAAATTAAATAGCTGGCTCATTGAAAACCCTTTCTACAGTATACATGAATTTCTGGAACACTCTTTGGATAATCTGTAGCCCTTAATACTCGTATATGCTCTCTACAGTAGGATAATTTGTAATATTTGTTGTTCTTGGTTTTTTTTAATCTATGGAATTATGCTTAGATTTAATAATTTTGTATCATAAAATTGTATACTCATTGACGTTGCCTATTTCATGTAATACGACCAATGGTAATAAAGTTTCTTGATTCTTGATTCTTGACTACTATTACAATTACATTTTACTATTACAATTACATTTTAACCTAAAAAGACAACAATTATTAGGAATAAAACAATACAATAATCAAATATTACAAAAACTATGAAGTCTTATGTTTGTGTGATGTTTGTCATGTAATGTTGTCATGTAATGTTGTCATGTAAGGTTGTCATGTAATGTAATGTTTGTGTAGATGTAATTTAGTTTTTAGCTCTTGAAAAAGGTTTGGGTTTTACCAAATCGAAACGTCATGATTTGTAATTTTCACGTAATGATGGCAAATGTCCAACTACCTTGTCTCCCTCATAGTAAATTACAGTTAGATAAACTGGAATATAAAGAGTTGACCAGTCAAATTATCTGTCAGGCACCTGGTCCCGAGGTGACAAAGTACTGTACTAATGTCCAGTAGATGTATTGCGAACAGTACACTTTTTCCTAGTTAATAGTAGGATAGAATATGGTATTGTCTGCTGGGGAGGTTCTTACTTTTTGAGTGTACTTCCAATTGCTATACAAGAAAAACACTTGATGAAAATAATTTTTAGAAAAAAATCGCCGCGAACCTTACTTTCCCCTCTTTTTACATATGAAGATACCAATAAGATATTTGTTTGTTTTTAAAGTATTAGTTATGTCCAATAAGCAAAGTGGAAATGTACCTAGTAACGATGGAACTTGCCATTGTAGGTTAAGAAGACACAGACATTTTCAATTTCCAAGACCTTTCATGACTTATTACCAGAGAACTTTTAAGTATTTAGCACCAAAAATGTTTAATATTTTACCAGATTCCATAAAACAAATGAACAGTATTATTAGCTTTAAAAAGGAAATTAAGAAGCGGCTTTATTTACAACATGATATAGAGAATATAATAAAATCAAACTAAGATTTTAATAAAAAAATAAAAAGAAAACATTACGTTGAAAACTAAAATTTTAAGATTTATGGTGATCAAATAAATTACTTTAAGCAGTATTGTGTTCATTTATGGTGATCAAATAAATTACTTTAAGCAGTATTGTGTTCATTTATGGTGATCAAATAAATTACTTTAAGCAGTATTGTGTTCATTTATGGTGATCAAATAAATTACTTTAAGCAGTATTGTGTTCATTTATGGTGATCAAATAAATTACTTTAAGCAGTATTGTGTTCATTTATGGTGATCAAATAAATTACTTTAAGCAGTATTGTGTTCATTTATGGTGATCAAATAAATTACTTTAAGCAGTATTGTGTTCATTTATGGTGATCAAATAAATTACTTTAAGCAGTATTGTGTTCATTTAAAGTCTTTTTGTATTATCATAAGTGTATTGATTTCAGCACTTCAAATTGTATTGGTAATCTGTTCTGGGTTCCATCAACAGTATTGTAAATGTTGAGGGAACCTCAAAACAGGCAATGCTTTATCTATGAGGCCATACATTTCCCAATTACAATTATGATTAGTTTGTAATAAGTTTTACATGTAAGGCAATGTTTTTCCTTTGTTGTAACATTATACATAACTATTTAATATTGAACATAGAAAAAAGGAGGAACAAAAGACATTCACAAGAAACTCTGTGTAATTTTAAAACTCTGCGTTTATAATATAAATTGTATGGTCTATGGGACATAAAATAATTTATTTTTTCTATATATTGTTACAAGTATTATACTGGAACAAACTAAATAAAAATGTAATTTGGAGTAAATACAGAAACAGTTTGAGTAACATGTGGGAAATTTGTGTATTTATTCATGTGAGTAACCAATCCTCTCCCACCCGGTGAACTTTGAGCCTGACGAGACAGGCATTGATGCACACTATCCATCATTGTTGTCTATCTCCTGTTCTTAAAGAAAATTAAGCTAATACATACAGTATAGTAGATTCAAATTGAAATAAATAAAACAATGTATTAACAATTTGACAGCACGTTTTTCATATATACTCAATTTGTTTTAGTATTTATTATGTTATTTATTTAGGAAATATTATTGACAAGTTAATTAGTTAACAATCTAAATGTGCCTGTTCACTGATTACACAGGTTCATTTTCACTTGTAACAAGTTGTTTATCATAGTAATTATTTATGTTGAAATGAATAAAACCATTTATTTTCTGTTGAGCAAATAGTTAAACAATTATGGAATTCACACTGTGTTTAGCACTGAAATATTTTATACATACATACATACATATACATACATACATACATATTTTTTACAGTCCAGCTTCGACTGTCACTTATTTAGAGGATTGTTTGTCAGATCAATACAAGCAAATAATGCCTTGTGACATGTGTCCTTTCTCGATTTGTTTTCTGTCTTAGTTCTATATGTGTTTTTTACAAAAATTTGGATATCTCAAAAACCGTTAAACATACTATACTGAATTTTGGTATGAAAGTTGTTGATCTTAAAACGACACATTTCGTGTAAAATGGATGTATGTTTAAGATTATCAATTTCAAAATGGCAGCTGTCTAAAATTTCAAAGTAAAAAATAAAAAAAACTGTAAACTTTACCCGAAACTGTTAAGATACAACATTTGTAGACTACTTTACGCCAAATTTAATGATATGCCAATTTAAAAGATCGGGTGATAAATAAAAGAGAAAACATATTTGTTTTTGCATTGTTACCTTAGTACTTTTTACCTAGATAACAATGCTTTCAGTCACAAAAAATTAATGTTTTCTATAACATACATAATATGCCTACAAATTGTCAACTGTTAGATGTAAAAAAATAACATTAATTAATATGTAAATCAGACAAATACGTATGTACCTCTAATGACTTGCAGATAAAGGACACATTTAGTGATGTCAATACTGTTAAAACTACACAAAACTAAACAGCCAAACTGAACTAAGTCTATACCAGTGGAGTTTCTGGTAAACAAAAGTAAAGCTTTCATGTTACTACACAAACAGATAGGGCCAAACAGTTTGTCTACTCTATGTAACAGGGTATTGACTAGGGGGTTTTCATCTTGGAGGGATTGAATTCCTGGTATGGAGAGGTATTTTCTTCTTGATATTTGTGCTATTCAGTTCTTTTAGTCATAAAAACTTAATAAAATCCGTGTAATTGAATTATGTGTCCTAAATGTTAGTGTAATAAAGTTACTAATGACGAAGAATTTTTCGGAAGGTTCCACAAGAGTTTAAAAAACTTGGATCGTTGAGGATTTTATGCTAAGAGGTTCATACTAAAGGTTTTAATGCATCATATATCCAAAATACTAAATCAGACCAACACTACATGGTTTGGCTTCCACGTAAAGTTGTAGGTCCCTTAGTTTCCCCGGCTATTGTGCTCTTACTAAGGAACAGTCAACCTTAGTAACAATCATTGCACTCGTTTGAGACTGAATTTCTTTTCGGATAGAAAAACTAAGGTAATATTAACCTGTATTTGTTATTCATAATCCAGGGCCTAATCATGAATGATTTTAATGCATTCGTTCATCGACATTCATTACACTCATTTGCCCCGTCTATATCTCTACGGCATCTTACAGATGAATAATAATGAATAAATTATATAAAGTACTAAAGATAGTATGGTAGATAACAGCTAAACTAAGAGTGTAAATTTAAAAAAAAGCTTAAACCTACTCAAGAAATGAAAAATGCCTTTATTTAAAAACAAAAGTATATAAATTGGTTAAGTTTAGACTATAATTACTTTCCTACATCTAACCATTAATACTTTTGTATAACATAATATTGTGGAGGGGGCCATCCTTAAATTATATAACACTAAAATTGTGCTACCTCCATATAACAGACTTACAACGGTAATACTTAACCTCCCTCAAAAATTACGTTACACTGACACCAACCCCCCCTCAAATTTTTTATGCATAATATGATTTATGACAGCCATTGTTTTGATTCACTTGTTTTCCAATGGAAGAAGAATGTAACACCAACTTTAAAATCTTGTGTTTTGTGAAAAACAATTAAATTTTTTGAATGAATTCGAACAAATTGTTGAGGTTTAATAATTATGTAATGCTGCCGAAAACCTCCCTAAAGGTGTTACATAATTTAGGGACGGTCCCTTACTTGTCTAACGCCGTCCTACTTATTTTTTTCAACACAACATTTTATATACTACCCCACCCAACTTTCGAAAACAACACTGTGTATTCTTCCACCCATATACCAGACACATTTCATAGACCCTCCTATACACCCTTCAAACACAACATTTGATGTACTCTCTCCCACTCCTCGAACACATTACTTTATGTAATCTCCCACCCACCTTTTGAACAAAACGAAATGTAAATTATTGTTAAAACGAGAAACATAGCATTTTAAAATTATTTTCATATTGTTGTACCTTTGTTAGTGCTTTTTATAATTACTGTTGCTCTCGTTTAATTTATATGTTTGTTTATTATATAATATTTTATCCTTGTTAATTATTATTCATAGTTTATGTCATATATATATATATATATATATATATAATTGTTCTCTTTTATTGTTGGCATGATTTATTATTTATATATTTATATGTTAGAGTATTTATATTTCTTCATAAGTGAACTTATCATTTAAAACAAATGTTTATTGTCAAATGGATGTTCCTTTTTTATTGTTTTTGTTAATTGTAAGTTTACAGACCTTGGACAGTTTATGTATTAGAACATTTGTATCATGGCAAGTCTCTCTATATATTAATACAAGTTTGTGTCTTTAACTGCTTTTATAATTGGGTGTCAACCTGTATTAAAGCATGGAAATAAATAAATTAAATAAAAACATTTAAAATTTTTACTAATTTAAAACACTACCAATTGAGAGACTTCTAGAGGAAGAGAGAAAATTCTCTCATATGGCAATTGAGACATTCTACTTCACACTTCTATAATCTTCTGGATTGCAGTGGCAATTTACAAAGAACAATGTTCTACCAAGTCGTCAGTCTAGAGAGTCTGGATAAGAAGTATAATGTTTACTTATGAGAGTAAAATGGAAAAGTGCTAAATAGTGACAGTTCACGAAGAGGGGTATTTATTGAATGAACACAACTAGTTGGTACTATGGCAATAATAACTGTAAATAAGAGTGGTTTATTTTCAAGTGCTAAAACATATTGTCATGCATATTTGTAAGTATATCATATTGTGAAATTCAGTAACCATAGAGTGGAAACGCCTTATTATTCATTATTTATAACTCTGTAGAATCGTTATAGTAAATATATTTAAAAAACTAAGAACTATCTCATAAAGGTTTTAAGATCTTCTTAGCATTTTTTGGTAGTTTATCAAAGGAATTCTTTTTGGAATGTAGTTTCTAGTGGATTGTTTAGTTCACTTATTGAAATACACATTATTGGACTTGATCCAATGAATGCTCCGTCCAATCACTCGCACCGTCACTATTGCCACGCCGTTGCTATATTTATTTGCAATATTGATTCAACCTTTCGTCTGAACATCTTCAATCATAAAATACTAGAAATAAGTCAAAACAAGATACTTTGGTTCCTTGAATTAAAAATTTCAAAGCTACAAAATTGTTGTGTTAGAGAGTTCAATGCCAGTTAAAATACCCAAAGAGGAAGGATATACCACTTTATGGAGATTGCTTAGGATCCACTTTTTATTGACAATAAAACAGTGTCCTTCTGTTGGGTTATAAATACCCATTAGTCTCATTCGTTGTAGAAAACACCCCTTCTACAATTAAAACATTTTGCTCTTTGTAAAATTAGTTTTACATGTAAGGTTTTTAAAAATAATAAAAATTTCAAAAGCACTGATTTTTGAAAATTTGCAATGGCCAACTGTTTAAATCAACTATCCTCATTTTCCTACATCAAATGAATGTATTTGAATTTTTATTTACCTACTTTGATACTTTTCTTCAACATCTTCATATATAGTATTTTTTTTTTTTTTTTTTTTTTTTTTTTGAGATGTTGATCAATCAAATTGTTTATCATTTATGTAATTTATTTAAAGTACACTTTGTTCTTTAAATAAAGTATATGAAATGTATTATTTCACTTTTACATGAAATATTACAGTATTATTTCATAAGTACATGAAATGTACTTAATATAGGAATTTGTGTTTAATATAGGATAGTGATGTTTTTGTTGTTTACAAAATAATAATAATAGTAGATGGGAGGAAATTTTAAATGAGAAAATGTAACACAAAACTTTTAAAATGCTAGTTGACATATGTTGCTATTTTAAATTTTTTAACTAAAATAAAAACTCCCTTACATGTGGCATGATGTAGTAAAGTTAAGGCTATAAAGAGTAAACAATTTCTGTTGTAGAACCCTCACCTCTACCCACATGTGCACTGATTTATGTGTACCTCTTTGTTATGTGCATTGATAAAAAATACAAGAGAGTAGGCTATAAAACTTACTTTTTCCACAAAAAACAACTGCCATTTTGACAGTAAAAATATAAACTTTTGTTTTCATCTGTGATTTTACCATAATCCTTGTCTATTGTAGACCAGTAAAATTATGAATGACGTATGTTCCAATTAAAAATACTAGTATACAAACTAGCGACCCTCGGTTTCTGGCACACTCTGTATCCGGCAAAGGTATGAATATTGTTACGTTATTTTTTTGTGGTAGAGTTAGAGGGGGGAATATTTGTATTTTATGTATCTAGATGTTCAGCTGTTTGACCTTAACTTGACTGTGACTCCTATATATAATAATTTAAATAAATCAGATAATTTATTTTAATTATGATTGTTTTGTTGATTTTAAAAACATGGAATTAAAATTATTCTGGGTGAAAAATTTGAAGTAGTAAGACCTTATTGCACATCTACGAACAGAGACAATTTTTTGACACCTCAATCGTTTAAATTGGTTAAGAAATAAAGGAGGAGTTGCGTTGACAAAAAAACGGTTTCACGTATTGTATATATAAGGATTTTTTTAAGTTCAGAATGTTCTACTTGTAATATGAAACTAGCAGCAAAATTTTAAAAAGACTGATGAGACTTCGCGAACTAAAAAATAAAAAAAAATTCTCACAAAATCAAATTTTTAAGTCATGGTAATATTTATCTTTTTATATACTTTCCTTTTTTTATATAATAAATCTTTTTATATAATAAATATTATTTGTTTATTTCGTTTTAAAAGGATACCATTATGAAGTAAATTTTATTATTAATAATAATATAGCAAAATTTTTATCTTAATTCAAAGGGAAATGGTTCAAATCACAGTGGGAAGGAAAGTATAAGATCTGGAGTGGATGCCCCAGGCTGATGTCATGCAGCCACAGTAGGCAGATGGTCAGATGAGCAATAGAACACCTTACTTACACCATGGCTATAACTTACAACCTTGAAGACTAAAAGGGATATTTTTTCAACAAATTTCCTGCAAATCCTTACTCTTGCATTTTTTTCATTGGGACCATTGACACAGGAAGTGTAAATGAACAATTTGGTTATTTATTTAACAATTTATTGTTATTTAACAACAATATAGCAGTTATTTATTGATATAATGGAATGAAAAAATTTTGTACAGAAGATGAAAGAATGCTGAACATGAGAAATTACTTATGAGAAAATATTTCACAGTAAAAAATAGGATACGTTCAAAAGTAAATATAACTTCCTACAAAACAAGTATTTTAAAATTATTTTATTGATTTTACTTGTATGTCAAAAACATAAAAACTGTAGTACTATAAATTTTTCTACCTTTTTTACTACTCAAACTATAACCAAAAAGAGATTTATTTTATTAATAATAGTTATTAGTGATTCGTATTCAACAACTAATCACGCACATTTAAGTCAATATTCATCTTCATAAGAATAACATGTTTATAACATCATTTTTTAATAATACGAGTATTAAAGTTGTTTTTGCTACTCAAATTTTGTTGGTTTATTGATTACTCTTAACTCGTTGGCCTACCTATTATTTCAGGTACTTCTTGTGACTAACAAATCGTACTAAACAAAATCCAAACAACATCTTTGTCAAAATCCTCATCACATTTATCTAAAACCCGATCAATTTCACTTGAAAATATAAAGTCAAACTTATTTCTTCAAGCTATAACTTACATACCTAAATTACACAAACAATATAAAATAATTTTATCTAAGAAAAAACATAATTAGACATCAAAATAAGAGCAGAACACCAACATACAACAGCAACACGAATTTTATTTACATTCAACTGAGAAATAAAATCAGCTGTTTTGTATACCTTGGACAACCAGAGTCAAATAAGAGTTATACTACAAGTGAAAATACTATATTCTAAAAATTTGTATTGATATTATGGAGTTTGAAAACATATTCCTGATTTTAAAAAGGCTCGTAAATTATTTACTGCCTAGTTTTACCATAAATAGCACTTTTATTGCAAAGTAAGATATTTGACTAACGATTCATTAACAATTGACGATTTTAATTTCAAAATCAAATTGACAACAAAATTTGATGTCACATTCATGAAACAGTTCCATGATGGCATAAATGGGCATGTGAGATCATCTCGGAATGGTTCTGTGAATGTAAACTAATGGGTTGATTTATAAAAAAACCTAACTGTACAGAATGCTCTTTCATCCGGCAAGCACTAGGTCCAGATTAAAGAGGTTCCACTGTGTATGATCATGATAATATAAATTTCCATATCTCATAATACAATAATTAACTCATATTTTAAAAAAAAATATTTAAATTAACTTGACTTTGCTAGCAATGGGAGAACAGAAGGGAAGAAAATAAACAAGCCATTTTCCCTAACGATACGCCCCATAGTGCAGTCTACCAAGCAGCTGGAAACTAATACAAGTTTCCAAGAGTACATGAACTAACCTAAAACTTGGTTAGTTTTGATGTTATAATAAAGTTACAAGAATCAGAATATCTTTATTAAAAAACAACACCAAATTTGCACAATAGCTTCAATACAGTTAACATATATAAAATGAAATATTTCATATGTACTGTACAATTTTTAGACAGTACTTATTTCTAATTACAACAAACAAAAAATTTACTTATGCTACTAATGACAATGAAACCTGTACTATAACTCGCGAGGATTACTGAGGCACTTGGGAATAATACTAGGAGTGGAGGGGAGGGTAGTACCAGTCCCACCACTGTTATACCCCTCCAACATGTGACTGATCTCTTAGTCACTGTGTTGCGGATTGTTGCCGGTCAAGATGCGCTTGCAGCGCCTCTCTGTGTAGAAAAGTATTTATTTTCGCCTTCTTTGTTCTTTGTTGACATTTATTATTCAAGCCAATCAGAAATTTTAATTTTTAATTTGAATTGAAACCTCATATTGCTAAAATAAAAATAACATATTATGCTCTCTTTGCAAATTCTGCATTGGAAATAAATAGATTAATTTACTTATAAATCAAACTATAACATAATGAATAGATCTATAAACGAATAAATAAAAAAAGTTAAACGCATCTTTTATTGATTAATTAGTAATCATTGTATAATTATTTATCTATTAAAAATAACAAGGTTAAGTCAGGTTGTAAACAACAATTTAAATTTCAGATGATCTTATTTTCTATTTTTATTTACCATATGGAACACCGTGTCTCAGCAGCTACCCCCCACTAAAACTTGCGTATCGCCTGACCAAGTGCCTCGGTAAATCTCGCGAGTTATAAGTAAATTATTGAAAGAGGTCATGAATTTTAAGTTTTATTTCAAAAATTTAAGTACTGAACTGTAGAAAAAGCAGAGACAAAAGAATTCATTTCTTTAGCCTTGAATTTAGGAAAAAAAAAACTGGTACAATCTCAGAAAACCAAAATTTAAACATTTTTGTTTAAATATAGAAGATATATGCATAACTATGATTTCACCATGTAAGCAACAGCATTATCTGCTCTGGATAGCATCACTACAGCTAACAGAGGCAATATCAAAGGGGTTATGTTTGTGTGCATACTCCTCAACCTACCTCGCCCCCTTCTCCCCTCCAATCCACTACAACAATTCTCACCCTACAAACAGAGAATGTAGTAGATACACAAACATGCAAAATACAACCACTTGAAGATCACTGCTGTATTTTTGTCCCACCTTTATATTTTTCATTAACTTATGAGCTGCTGACGATTTTATATGTTCTCTAAAGTAAATTTAATCTAAATTAGCAAAAATCTTCAAAAGTTATAAAATTCAAAACATCCTTTGATTTACTTGGACATAATAATTTGTTCAAACAATATTTCACCATTAGCTTATTATTTTCAACAGAAATACTAAAAGTAAAAGTATAGTTTGTAAAATAAAACACAGAAATTAAGACAATTTACGTATATTCCATACATTTAAATACTTTACACAAATTTACGAAATATTATTGTTTGTATACAGAAATAATTTGGGCTAAATAGCTAGTTTTACAAAATAAAATAAAGCTGTTTCAAACAAATATAGTAAACCAAATTTTATCCGGACTAATGTGGCGGTATCCCGATTCAGATACATATAAATCCGGATAAATAATACAAGATAAAAATAGGGTACATATATTGGTAGCCTACTTGGTACAATTGGCAATGTACGGTCAGGCCTTGCTTCATTTGCATGAGAATATATATTCTGGGAACTGAAAGCTTTAGTTATTTGTGACTGAAAGAGCGCCCGATAAAAATACGTAACCAGTGCTAAACTTAACCAAAGTCAGATGTAAATGAACATCAAAAAGCCGAATTTACAGGATGTAATCTATACAATAGCCTACATTTTGTTGGCTATTCTTATGACTAAGATGGTCTGGACAATGATAAACGTCTGGATAGGAAGGTCATATGAATAAACCAGCTGTATTCCATATAAAATAACGTGTAATAACGTTTACTGTCATACTAGAAAGTATTTATTCAGCACTATTCAGTATTCTGCGTGATCATAACTGCACTATAACCTAAAATGTTTACATAAGACACTCAGCAGCAACTAATAGAAACAATAAAATGCGCATGACATGACAGCTAGTATCACCCGAAATATATAGTGCTCAGTGTAGATCGCCCAAGAACAAATCCAAACACAATACAGTAAGTAAAGTTTGCTGTGTACCGGGAACCATGCCTGCACGTGTGCATGTCCAAGATATTAAGCAAGCAACGAGACTGTAGTATATCACCGGCGCTGCCATGAAAGAATGACGTTTAATGTTTATACAGTGCTGTAACAACTTTAGAAAACATTCACCAGATCAGTCAGCTGTTCCATATATCCGGATAATTCGGGTCGGGATAAAACGAGGTTTACTGTAAATACACTTATCTAATATGAAATCAGACAATGCAATTTTGATAAGTTGATTTAAATTTAAAAACACTTTAAAAATAATAAAAACATTTGAAAATACAATTTGGAATGAAAAAAACTGTCCCCAAAAAGAATCCATATTCATAAAACCTGAATAAAAGAGTATTTTTTTAGCTGATATGGATTCAAGCTATAACAGAAACATGATGTATACGCAACTATAAGTTTTTATTCAGGGTGTCCAGTAAACTTCCTTAGACAAATTCCCTGACTTTTCCCTGACCTTTCTATGTTTTGGTACAAAATTTTCCTGACCCCGAAACAACATAATTACATATACGTGTATTAATACAACCAATAATTAATAGTATATAATCATGTCAGTAAATGTCAGTAATTTACAATATACTGTTATTAATAAAAATAATAATTAAAAACAAAACTATAGGGGTGTGCGAGTAGCTCAAAATTGGAGTTTTTTCGAGCTTTAAAAAAACTCAAACTCGACTCCAGATTTTTAAAAACTCGAAAAAATCGAGTCAAGTTTTGCCATATATTTGAGCGTACAACGCTTTGATCAAGACAAAAGTCCCATTTGTATACTAGATTATAAAGATAATTATGTTATGTAGGCAACTGTATTTAAAATATGATCATAATATCGTATTCATAACCTGGTATGTTCTCGCGATGTATACGCAATATTCAGATTCGTGATTCAACCACACAAGTCTCTATAGCACGGCCATGGTGATTACGGCGAAAAGTATTCTCGTTATTTATAAAGAAGGCACGACCAAATAAGCTGTTCCAAATAGCCGTCACTAGTTATTCATACAAAACATGATAATTGATCACAAAGAATCAGTTATTGAACTGTTTCAAACCTTCCTAACATAACTACTTTTACCAACATTTGAAATTACAGTTGCATTTGTTTCAGGTCCATACTTTAACCCTTAAAACGCTGAGCAATTTTCTGTAATTTTTCAATCAACGCTTAATTTTCTTGAATATATATAATTTTAGTTTTTGTTAAGTTATATTTTTTTTAAATCTAAACCAGGATAGTACAATGTAAAAAAAAATAATAATGATATACAATATACAATACATATATAACTCAATATAAAATATACTCAATAACAAGATATACAATATAACTCAATAAGACAACAGATTATGTACACAAAATAAACACTATTTACAACAAAAATAAAACTAGACGTCACAATGAAAAATATAGAGTAAATTCGGAATAATAAACTTTGTTTACACACCGGAGGTTAGTACAATGCACGAGACTGACAACAAATAATTGCAGACTGACGAGCGCCAGCCGGTCGCCGCGTCATGTGACTAGCAGATGCGTATATATTCGCTGCGAGCGCTAGCGGTTACCTCGACAGAGGCAATAATGAATGAAAACTTCATATTATTTACATTCGTTGCTTAGTAACCAGTCCAAAGGTCTCGAAAATGAATAATAACCTGAAAATAGTCTTGACCTTGAATCTTAGAACTCGCTACGTTGTATTAGGCCTGTTCTAGGATTATTGTTATCAGCTCACGAAATATTACGTATAACGCGTTACGGGCTATCGTAAACATGCGTATATATACGGATGCCGCGTTTTAAGGGTTAAAAGTTTATGACTAAAACTATTCTAAGACTGACAATTTCGGACAGATTTAATTAAATAGTGTTCAATCTGTAACATAAACTACGCATGGAACGTAAACTATTGAAATAGAAAAGCTATAATAATTTGAGACAGAATACCTGGAACAGCTTCGTTCCAGCGCCGTGACTAATAAAATAACGGTTCATGTAGCTACTTACTACCAGTACATTGCCGACTCAACGAGTCTCGATATAAAATGTACTGCTAGCCTAGGATTCGATTTGTATCCATTTTGTTTTGAGTTATTGTTGAAGTTTACACTAGAGTGCATTCATATTCAATTGGCGGTTCAAGGACGCAGCTTCTACCACTACTAGCTCGTCCCCCCTTCCCTACTATAGGCAGATATTTCCCCTCTGGAGCTGCGCTCATTATTCCCAGTTGGTTACAATATTGTACTAAAACATCCTCCCACAACAAATTTAGTGTTTATTTTATGAATATTGGTTTTGTCTACGGAAGTAGTGAGTAATTATTAAACACAATAATTAATTGAAACTGTTTATGCTGAATGTCTTTTGAATATATTTTTATCTTAATTAACAAACATGAGTTGCCTAACTTGTTATATCTTTATTGTGTCATAGATACATAATTGTACATAAACACTTGTCAATAAATAATTACAATGAGGTAATGAAATATATAAAATAAACATGTCCTGCTAATTGGTAATAAACTAGAATATTTGCAGCACTTTATCAAATAGAACTGAAAAACTCATTGCCATTATAAGGAACTAAATCTACTAATACTAGCTTATCTTTATTTAATATATTTATTCGTTTAAATGTAGTTAGCTTTTGTTCCAGTCTGAGGTTATTTGGGGATAAAGTTGCATTTCTCAATACGTACAAAACTCGACACACAATGTATTAGCTTTTAAGGAAATTAATATTAATGAAAAAATATGAACAGCAATAATTTAGTTACTGTTTGTACAGTTTGTTTACGAAATGAGTCAATGGAATGCTAATCTATCATCATTATACTTATAATATATTTTTGTTGTTTATTTTTATCAAATGTGCCTTAGACAAATTAATTTAATTGGAAATAACTAATGTGTACAAACAAAGATATAAACCATGAAAGATACTACAGTATAAAAGTTTAAAACGAATTAATTATAAAATTATACTGTTTAAACTTATGGAACGAATTTAGGACAAGGCAAATGTATGTTACTGGCACTTACACGTTGTCATAGTATACTATTGAAAGAATAAAAAGTATAATTTTTGAGATACGTAAACCCAGTGACTTCCACAGGGCGTGTCTGCCTTTGGTCTATTCCCACGGTGAGGTTAGTAGTCTGTTTATGTACACGTGCTTTACTACACAACTTCATGAGAGATTAGTTTTGTTTTACCATATGTGTCTTGTGTACAATTATTTATTACACCGACAAGTTTTAAAACTTGGTGAGGCCAAGTTAAGTGATTAAGTTTAAGTGTCTGATTATTGTTTAATGGTTTTAGTATGTGAAATTGTTATAAGTTTAGACTTATGTTTTATTACCTTATGCAATCAAATATAGTAGGCCTGCTTGGTATAGTACTGACATATTTCCAACTCACTTATTTCTGGACCGATTACTATTCGAAATTTGACCGTGTTATGTATATTCATGTAATAATTAGTATTTTTATTTTAATTCTGTGATAGCTCTAATTTTTAGAACTGTTGTTACGCTCGGGTAGTGAGGAATGGCATGGCAGGGAAGTGCTAGGCGGTGGTAGAGGGGATAAATGTCTTGACCTTGAGTCGCCGTTTGAATATGAACGCACTCTAGAGATGAGAATTACAGTTACTTTTTCGATAACTTGTTACGTAATTCTATTATCAGAACGATATAGTTTGTAATAATCTGTTATCTTTGTAACCTGTTACTCTCTTATCGTTGACATTCCAGACAGTTATACTCTTTCTGTTATGGCCTGACGTTACTTAACGGCTCGAAGCCTCGTTACAACTGGTCTAGATAACGTTCCAAGTTACCAAAGGTTATAAAATTGAAGCAGAGATCAAGTAAGTTTATTATGTTTGGTATGTGGTTGAGGTTATACCTTATGTTACGTTAAAATAATGAGTTACGGTCGTTGGGCTTTGCTTGCCTATTTCAGAGTTACCGCTCAAAGTTAGTTCTGTTATCGATAATTTAACTGGAAACTGCCTTACGTTACGTTACAATAATGAATTACAGTCATTGCGGCTTTGCTTGCCCATTACAGAGATACCACTCAAAGTTTGTTCTGTTATCGATAATTTAGAGTGCATTCATATTCAATTGGCGGTTCAAGGTCACAGCTTCTACCACCACTTCCTCGTCCTGCCTACCCCACTACTAGGCACTACTGTTCCCTAGTTGTGCCTAGTAGTTCCTGCTGCACTCAGTATTCCCAGTTGGTTACAATATTGAACTAAGATATCCTTCCGTCCGCAGGGGCAGCTGAGGTGTGCAGCTGACGGGAGTAGTGACCCCACGGACCCTGATCTCAACACCACACCCAACTCACACAAGTACATGACACTGTCTCAGGGGCTAGAAGTAGGAATTGAGCCACCAAACTGTGGGAACCATGACCCCAGGGCTCTTGAGGGTACGGTTGTTAAAACCGGGATGGTACACCAGGCTGCCAGATAGTACAGAGGGCAGACCTGGCCTCACCAGCATGTGGTGGGTGCCCTATCAGGTGGTGAAAATCCCGATCCTGTTTACATTGCCAGTTGGTGACTGGATGGGACCGTGATGACGGGCTAGTGGGACACTTCCCGAGGCCACAGTGGCCCTTGGGGGTGTGGATATGCTCGGGGGGAGGTGGCAAAAGAAATATGGATGGCCCTTGGGACATTGACACTGACACACAAAACGTATATAAACTCTTATAGAACAAATGATTGGAACTAAAGAAGGAAAAGTCTTAAACGTGCCAGAGGTGATTGAGCAGCCCAGCTCAGTGGTGGAGGCAGACAAGGGTGGCGAGTCTCCCATTAGGCGGCAGTCTGGCAGCATTAGGACCAAGCAGGAGGTCTTTGAGGCCTTTGCGTGTGAGTCTCAGGCTCACATGGATGAGGATGAAGTCTCTCTCTCATCCTCTCCACACCCTTTCTCCCTAGAGGTGCAAGCCCTGCAGAAATACGTGGACTCGCTGAATCTGCGGGAGAAGGGGGAGGGAAACCTGGGCCTGGAACACTGGCAGATCCTCCGAGCAAGAGGAAAAGGCCCAGTGGGGCAGAGAAAAGGAGAAGGAGGAGGGCGAATGCCGGAGATCTAGTGCTGTAGGCAACGGGGAACCAGACGGGCACTGGGGGTAACATACAGTGCCTGTCAGGGAACCCAGCCGAGTCCCGGAAAACCAGCACTAAGCGTGGTTGGGACAATTCGTCGCCATTACGCTCGGGTAGAGAGGAATGGCGTGGCAGGGGGGTGCTTGGCAGTGGTAGAGGAGATAAAGTATCCTGACCTTGAGCCGTCGATTGAATATGAATGCACTCTAACTGTAAACTGCAAGAGTCTCAAGTTTAATTTGTTGTTCAGTTACATTTCCGCTTACTTCTCAGCGCGCTATGTTTACTCTCAATTACCACCATGCGTTACAGTTATATAAAGTTCGTCATAACCTTATCATGCATCATGATTGGGAGTTACAAAAATAACAGGGTATTTCGTGTAACCTCTTAAATCTATAACAGGTTTCTTTAAATAACCTGTTATAGGTAACGTTTTGTTAAATAACGCCCATCTCTTGACGACTCAACTTGGCACATGGAACGATGAAAGTACAAATAGTACGATGAAAACCAAAACAAGGTTAACCTTGATCAGTCGGCACGGCAGTTGTTATTGCTAGTTAATATTGTAATGACATTAATTGGTTTGTTTCTGTTAGTGGAAACAAAACATTGTAGTTAATGGTGAAATTGAAATTAGCTGAAAAGAACATATTATTGCGTGTTATCATTTCACTCGACTTGAAAAAAAACTCGAACTCAAAATTATCTCTAAAAACTAAACTCGAATCCTAAAATTGCTATTTGTACACCTCTACAAAACTATTACAATTATTATTTTTTTAATACAGTTGAATTAAAGAAAATATAATTAGGCTTGAGTAAAAATAAATATACGGTAAAACCTCAATAGTTCGACACTTTGTGGACTACGGGGGTGTCGAAATATCGAAATGTTGAACTATAAGAATGTATTGTATACATAAAATAAGAAACATTATTGTTACAAAGAAATTGTAGTTTATTTTCTTCATTACTCGTAAAAAATTTAAAAAAAGTAAAAACAAGCAATAATGTGTGATATTTCTATAACAATGTATGTCCTACTGAATTGGTATGGAGTTACAATGGTAGATATTACGGTATGGACAGTAGAGTACTAAGAAAGTACAGAACTTAATGTCCAAATATTCATAATTTTTACTGTTATTCGCTTTGATTGTGTTATTCATTGATCCGCACCGGGCTGACTCGCACACTACCTGCCGTCGACAAAAGTTTTGCAACACACTGTTATCATTACTGGTGTCAAAATATAAGGACTGTAAAAGTACTGAGTGTTGAACTATCGAGGTTATACTGTAGTATAAATTATGACAATTTTCAATGGCATGAAAACACACCATAAAACAAAATCAGCATAAATTGCACGTTCATGACTTATTGAACAGTACTAATTAAAAACTTATTTCAGTAAGTTTAACATTTCATAGATATAAAACTACCGGTAGTTCTCTAAGAGGTTGTAAAAACCATACAAAAATTAATTTAATAACTTTTTCATGATTAAAATTATTAAAAAGCAAGTAAAAATCAACATTTGGTTCAAAGTATTCTTTGTAAAGCACCCAGATAGTGACTATTACGAATTTCAACACATTGATGTTCTTGTTAAGATTTTCCAGGTTTTATCTCAAATTCCTTGATTTATCCCTGACTTTTTCACGTTATTTTAAATTCCCTGACTTTTCTAGGCTTTTTTCCTGTTGCTGGACACTCTGTTATTAGAAACTAACTATTCAAATTTCTTAAGTCAGAAGTAAATTCTCCTCAGTGTTATGAATAGTGATACCAGTAAAAATGCTACATCACAACATGGGTGAAACATCTGGTTATCTTTTAACAGTGTACATGGTAACTTGACCACGTTGTAATCAGAAAATATACATTCTAGTTATAACACTGGCTGTTTAAACCTAGTATCTAAGATTAATTTATATTTTTGCTTCTTCTGAGCAACATGGCCAATACGGAAAAGATTTTGAGACATCGATTTTGGTACCCTAATAACATGTGTTATTCTTATTGCCCGATTATTACCAGATATTTCATCTGAGATACTATTGATACATTAAAAAACCTCTGATACAATCTCTAATAGATATATAAAAAAAATGTAAATGTTACTTTTTAGGTGTAAGTTAGGCTGGTCAAATTCAGGCAACCCTCCACATGATATTTTTCTACGTTTATAAATAAACCCTTCTGTAAAAATAGTTAAAACTCCAAAGTTACATTCATAATCATAGATACAATATTATGATCAGTGAAAAGTGGACTTGACACAGCTTTCAGTATCATTGTTGAAGCTCTTTTTACTGGAGGGGATTATGATTTTAATGTTCGAAATTACTAAAACACTTCATTAATATTAATTTTTACTTGTTGAGACTATTCGGAAACAAACTAATCATCATCAGGCACAAAACAAGGTGTATTGTCTAATGATTACTCTGGCCCAATGCTCTTTTGATCTACAAAATGCCCTTACACGTACAGTGGTATTGACTCACCCGACACACATACAGTGGTAATGGATCTAATTACTTAATAAGTAATAAATAACTATTGAGCGAAATTAGACAACAAGAGTAAACTGATTAAATGTTAATGTTTACTATAAAAACCTAATAAATCATTCATTAATATAAAAAAATATGATGATATTGGATTTTTTTTCATACATTTTGTACAAATTCAAACTTAAGTCTGAACTGTACCAAGGTTAACCTTGGTAACCCTACCAACCTTATTAAAAACCAAATCTGTTTAGCCCAGTCCCAAAACCAACCTTAAACCAGAGGTAGTTCCCAATGTTTACCCCTTGTCACTAATTACCACCATGACGTACAGAAACTCAACCAAATCCTGAAAGATGGCTTCAACATCTTAAAAGCTTCCCCCCACACCAAAGATCTCCTTGAAAAACCTCCTTCTGTGACTTTCAGATAAAATAAAAAACCTCCGCCAAATCCTGGTCCATCCTAAGTTACCCAATCCCAACATCCTGACCTGTCCTAAACCACCCGATTCTAATCCTTGTAAACAATAAAGCTTGCTGAACCTGCCATATTGATCTCCCAGTCACATCTTTTACCAGCTACACTACCTACTTAACCTACAAGATACCTGGAAACCACTCTTGTGATTCCACCAATTTAATTTATCAACTCCAGTGCCAGCACTGTCCTGACAAATATATCGGCCTTACTAGTGAAACCCTTCAAAAATGCATGAATGGCCATAGACATGATTCAAAGTCCAAAATCCTGAAAAACCTATCTCTTCCCATACTCTTCTCCATAACCAAAATTTTGATCAGTGTTACACCACTAAAGTAATCAGATCCCTTCCTTCCCATGCCAATAGTTCCCAACTCTGAAGGATGGAATTAGCACACCAATGGATAAAAAAATCCTGTGACCCACCTAATCCGAACATAAGATAGACCACTTCCCTTCAACCCCTCCCCCATCAGCAAACTTCATATATATACCAACTGAAAAAAACTGCATCAATACCTGAGTGTTGCTCTATGGATGTACAACCCCCACCACTGCCACCTACCAGCAATAGTGGAAGCTATATCAGTCTCTCTCTCTCTCTCTCTCTCTCTCTCTACTCACCTGAAGAAATTGCCAGTGGCACTGAAAATTTATGTAATTATGTGATTCTTTCATGTATGTTAGTACTACTCTGGTGTTAGTGAACTTGTCTTCTAAGGTAAGTTTGCTGATGTCCTATCTCTCCAATATACTAATTGTTAAAAACAGCAATAACTTACCGTCCAGCTACACTTGTTGGTTGAATCTCTTGAACAAAAATGCCCAGCTCTCCTTCAAACTCACTCTTCAAGCCGACAACACTGAATCCCAGACTGCCGCCATCAGGTTTCAATAACTAAAATAAAATTACGGATCTTATTTACATTACCATATTAATCAACTATTAAAATATTTGAATAAAATGTAACAAGAATTCACATGCTAAAACCAGACACAAAAAGTTTCTTGGAAGGCCAGTTAACCTAAAATTAACCAAGTTTGAGTGTCTTGGTTAATACTACCTAAAAAGTAAAACTTTATTACCTAGTTTTACATTTTAGGATTTTTTTGTGGTGTCGAAGTATAAAAATGTCGAAACTGTAATGAATGTATGATAAAATTAGTGGAAACATATTTTTATAAAGAAATTGTACTTTATTTATAAATATCGAAATTGTAATGAATGTATGATGAAAATGGTGAAAACATATTTTTATAAAGAAACTGTACTGTATTTATAAAAACATAATGATTTTGTTGCCGTTTAACTTTTAGAGAAATAGACAACATCATCACAATATTTATATTTCACATTAACTACAATATAATAAAAGGATACTAACAGTACCACAGAATACTAACAATACAATAACTAATAATAACCACAAAACATTAAATAAAGTAATATCCTTAAACACATATGTCTAAAGTACAATAGTGATATTCATACACATAACTTATCTACTGTACCACCATGTTTTATCTATTACTGCCTATTTTCTTTGAGAATACTACAAAATCGAGCAAAAGTAAATAGAACTACATATTACTGAAACAATGTACGAGGGCTATCCAGAAAGTAACAGACGTTTTTGAATTGTGCAGCAGTGGGCGGGGCTACAGCTGCCATCTTGGTGTCAAAACACTCTGGCATTCAGTACGCATTGAGCTGTAGTCGCGCACTGTCTGTACCTCTTTTGCTTGTCTCACTTTGAATAGTTAAAATGTGTGCTGCAATTGCCCGCCACTTGTGAAGTGCGTTCAGTGATAAGGTTTTTGTTGGCAACTGTGTGAGGTTTATGGAAATGGAATAATGAGTGAAAGCAGAGTAAGGCAGTGGTGTATTGACTTTAAAAATGGCCGCACCAATGTTCATGACGATAGTCGTAGAGGTCAGCCTAGCCTTGTGACTGAAGATTTGATGTTGAAAACCAATGATAAGTTCATGAAAATCGCCGTTTCACAATAACTGAACTCTCTGAACATTTCCCACAAATTTCACGAAGTTTACTTCATGAAATTGTTGTAGGGAAGCTTGGATACCACAAATTTTGTGCCAGGTGGGTTCCAAAAATCCTTACGGAAGATCACAAAAAACAAAGACTTGCTGCATCGTTAACTTTCCTTGATGAATACGACAAACATGGTAACGAACTTCATATCGTTACCATGTTTGTCATGGTAACGTTACTGGTAATGAAACATGGGTGAAGCATGTCAATTGTGAAACAAAAATGCAGTCTGTGGAATGGGGGCACACCCATTCTCCAAAAAAAAAACAAGAAAATATCTCCAAACTCTGTCAGCAAGAAAGATTATGGCGACTGTTTTTTGGGATGCTAAGGGTGTGATTCTGGTTGATTTCCTTGAACGAGGATCAACAATCAACGCAGAGAGGTATTGTGAAACATTGCAGAAGCTACGGCGAGCGATACAAAACAAACGTAGGGGAAAATTGAGCTTAAAGATTTTGTTTTTCCACGACAATGCACGTCCCCATACAGCCAATCGTACACGACAAGTCCTGGATGATTTTGATTGAGAAGTGTTTGATCATCCGTCTTATAGCCCAGATCTAGTACCAAGCGACTACCACCTCTTTCCAGCGATGAAGACCTGGCTCGCAACGCAGCGCTTCGATAGTGACGCTGAACTTTACGCTGGCATTAATCAGTGGTTAACATCTCAGGCGGCAGATTTCTAAAAAGCTGGAATCGAAAAACTTGTGTCACATTATGATAAATGTCTCAATTTGAACAGAGATTACGTTGAAAAATAGCTCAAAAGTGTAGCTTTTAAATGTATATAATAAAATGTTCCTATTTCAGTTGGTTAATTTTTTATTTCAAAACGTCTGTTATTTTCTGGATTGCCCTCATATACCGTACTGAATTGGTAAAGATATAACACATAGTACATACTTATAAAGACGATACAGTACTTACAAATTGCAGTTATCAATTTTTAGCTGTTTTCCACTTTGAAACTGTTATTTGGTTAACCTGCACCCGGCCAGGTCATGCATAGCCTGCCAAGACAATGTTGATAATTCACGTAGCCATGGTCGTTGTCAAAGTAAAAGAACTGTGGAAGTATTAAATTTGTTTTATTTTTATAGGGAAAAAAAACAAAGAAAAATGGAATTTTTTTCAAAAACGTCTCTAACAATTTAGATTAAATTTTTGGAAAAGATATGAATTACAATTTAAAATATTTTAGTAAAAACCGCATGTCCCTAAATCTAATAGTTTTTTAGTTATAACATTTATTTCACAGGCAAAACCATTAAAAAATGCAATTTTCCAAGCTTTATTCTAATAATTTTGATTAAATCTTTAGTAAAGAAGCAAATTATAATTAAAAATTAAAGGATGTAAAAACTCACCCAAGTAAAAACAGATTTTCAATTAATTACACTTCTAAGGAATGTACAGACAAAACACTTATTTTATTTAAAGTAAAGTATGCAACAATAAAAAAAGCTTCAAAACAGATGTTCAATTAATCACATAGCCAGATTTTGTGTAAACAACCTTCAACAACTTGAGTTATGACTTCCGGCCTTCAGCCTCCAGCCCCAACTTAGTGGAGTGGTAACTAAAGTAGAAAGGGAGAAAGTGTGTGCCAGTTACCTGATACCATTTATTTTCCCTATATTATTTGCTTGAACAACACATTTAAGTTTAGAGCTACCCAGTAAAAGATTATCAGTAGAAGACAAAGATAATTAAGATTCGTTAGAATTTGCTTTAAATACTAACACGACAATAGTAAGTGGTCAACTTAAAATGGACTTTCACCTGTACCGGGTCGTTTGACCAGTACATTTTGGTTACTTTCGTCGTGGTCTGCCGGGCTGCCTGAGACCGCTCGTGCCCGGCGATTCGCTTTACTTTGGTGGCCGTTGGCTCGGACTCGTTCGTTCCGTATTCCAGCTCTTGTCTGACAGGTTGGCCGTCATTTGGATTGTTCTACGCCTCCAGTAATAACCATGTCCGGCTAGAGACTCCAAAACGTAAGTGTTTATTTTGTAATTTCTAATATCTAATCACCCTTTTGGTGAAAATACTTTTGTTTCAATGACAATATTAATCGGGCTTAGTTGTGTTTTCAGGGTTTTGTTCAATTTATGTTCTTTGTCGAGATATTTGTTAACCTAGGTTCGAGCCACGTGCTCAATGTTACCTTTTTACCATTAATTGCTTTTTATATCTGGTTTTATATTTAATAGTAGTTCTGTATAATGTTTCGTTGAGCCTTTTTTCAGTTGGAGTTACCGATTTACCATATTTTGTTCATTGACAATAACCTAGCCTATCTGGGTAGTTTGATTTTCATGTTATAACCATTTGCTTCTGATTCAATAGCCTAGTTTTTAGTTTGTCATTTTTAGTTCCATATACGTAATTCTTTGGTAATTTGTTAAGTTGTAATTTGTTTTAAATCTGATTTTCCAACATAAGTATTCATAGCCTAAAAATGGATCTTTTATTTTCTAGTGTGCTCCAATCATGTACAATTTTGTCTGTTCTTGTTTTGTTTTGCCATTTCATGTTATTAGTTGTTATGTGTAGTATTTTTGGTTTTGGGCTGTACTGTTTTTAATGTGCTGTGGTTTGGCCTTGCAGTCCAGGGTCCTTGAGTGGGACGTTTTCCCTCAGCCTGCCGTCCGGGGAAGGTCGACCATCTACACTACCAGCCTGGCCTGAGGACCATGACGTAGAGCCTATGTCTCGACTACGCTGCCATCCCTACATCTGGGTGTTGTTCTTCTGTCCTCAGGTCAGTGCGTTCCATTTTTGTTTCCCGGCGGCTGAGCTGGGGGTGATAATTTATGAAATATAAAAAAGAGGAAAAAAAATGTTTGTGGAACTATTTAATGTGGCCTAGGCCTAGGAACGGGCCATGAACTTTAACTGGGCGTGGATCAAAGACAGCCATGGGGACTTGTACATACAATAATGATAATAGAAGAAAGGAAACTTGAACAGTGATTCAGGCCACAGACATGGGACTTATAGATATACATGTTTATTAAAAAAAAAAACTGTTAATATTTATTGTTAATTTTTATTTAGGCTATTTTCTTGTTACATTTGTTTAAATTTTTATATTTGTTAGGTCCCTATGGTTAAGTATGTTATTTATTTATTGCCTAGACCTAGTGACATAGTTAGAGTTAGTTATTTATTTCTTCGTGTAGTGTATTATGGGTGTCTTGAAGGGATCTTTTACTAGAACAGTACCGTGTTATATATTTTTTTAAATTGTTTAATTTTAAAACTCACCAAAAGGGGATTATGGTTCTTTTACTTAACTTCCTATTCGGAGCCGCCCAGGGATTCCGGCTTACTCCCTGGCCTCGGTGGAATCATGGGATGTGGGCTAAATTGCCGGGTTAATTGATGTTATCAAAAGTTTTCTAAATTTTCACTTTCAACTTGGTCTTTAATTTCTTACGTTTTGGGTGTCTCCGGCTAAATTGCAGATAGGCCATGCAGTTTGTAATTGTTATATTTTGGTATTTGTAGCGTTAAGTGTTTTTGTAGCTTTTGTCATTATCTTGTTAATTTTAGTGTTTCTTGTTATTTATTTAAGTGCGAATTGATATTGGGGCCTTCTGCCAATTAATATTGTGGCCTTCTGCCGTTTTTTGATTGATTAATATTTTGTTCTCTCTTGAAATAAAACTAGTTTTGCTCAGCTGCCGAGTTTTAATTTGACCCTCCAACTGCCACCCGTGATCCCCTCGCTTGACTTGTTCCCCCAGCCATTCCCCCAGTTGGCACGCTTTCTAGCTTTGGTGGGGGGATGGGTCTCACACCTAACAAGAGCACTTGTTTAAATTTATTGAAAGTTCCCTGAAAAAGCAACTTTCGAGAAAATACGCTTTTAGTGATGAAATTGGTTTAGTTTTGCTGCACTGACCTTGATGGTCTGAACATCTCGACCCCGTGACGACTGCTCTATTGCTTTTTGAAACTCTATGGCATAAGTTGGGGTAGTGATGGGAGGTAAGCTAGTGTCTTCAAGCGCTGGACTTATAATCTGGAACATGAAATAGGCAATATTATAATTTGTTTACTATACTATAAAACTATAGATGTTATTTCTCATGACAGTCTAATTATAAATGATAAATATGGAATAGAGCGGTCCCACTTGATTTTCTCAATTTTTGTTAACTAGTCAATATTAACCCCAGGAAAATTAATCTATAGGATTTTTTTGCCAGAAAAATTGGTTTTTGACAAATTTTCTCCAATTTTTTAAGTAAGATTATTATTGACTGAATAATAAAAAACATTTTGAAAATCGGGTCGGATCCCTACATCCTTTGTTTACCAATCTTTGTTGTACCTAATCATTGATATAAATAATGAAAATCTTATTCAAGTAATGAAAACACAATCTCAGCCTAACAAAGTTACTAGATGTAGATCACGAAATAAAAATTTCATTTTGAAGCCTTGAACATGTGACTTTACACAGTCACTGTTCAAGTCTTTACTGAACAAGTACAGTATAAAAACCATGTAGTTCTATACAAAGTAAGCCTTACTTATCTGAGGTAAAAGGGCCGTGATGACGTTAAATAGCTAAAGATGTTGGATGGTTGGGAGTGATAATAAAAAGATGGCATTAGTTTATCTTATATTACAGCTCTTTTACATTTGGAAGCCATTTCACTTGGCCAATGATCAATAAAACTACAGTATTATACAATAAATAAACAAATACCAATTAAACTATGATACTGTACAGTCACAAATCAAAAATGAAACCTAACTTAGAAAAAAAAGTAATTTTATAAATAAGCCTTGCACAGCAAAGTAACACATAAGTTATGTAATACTATAAACTAATACAAGTGACCGGTCAGGAAACTACAGAATAACAGTGCATGAGTTACGTGATCGCTATTCCCCCTTCCTACAAGCAATGTCTGTCCTAAAAATGTCGTACCCTCAACAAATAACAAGTCTGCTCACATAATACAGTCCCTGCTTGACGTTTAGTCAATAACAGTAATAAATAAGCAGGCGGTGCAATTACTTAAAACTTAAGTTTCTGGTAACAATCAGATAAATTTCTGGTGTTTTTTAACATCAACAAACGTTTCGCCCATACTGTGATGTGGCATCCTTAGTAGTATCTCTGAGACTGAGACTAAATGAACATGAATTTCTGTTCAATGTACATTACAGATATATTGTAGAACCTTAGTCAATGAGGGCCAAGCCCACCCATACATGTACAGTGGTATAAACCCACCTGCCCACCCAAAAACGTATAGTGGTGCTAACTCTCCCACCCACCCATACGATGGAATAGATCTCTCTGGTTTTACTAGTTTTGCTTATAAAGCAAAAAGGTTGTATTGTCATTTCCTTGTCAGAGATACCACTGAGGATGCCACATCTAAGAAGTATGTGGCAAAATGTTTGGTGATGTAAATATCACCTTGATGCGGTTGTTACCGGAAGCCTTACTATTAATTCCGATAATTGTCAAGTAACTAACAACTGGTATTGAACCAACTATCTAACAACATTCCCTCATCAGCTACAGCCCAACAATCCCAACCCTCTATTCATGACTGATTCTATGACAAACATATTCTAGAGCTACACTGCTGAAACAATAAACACCTGGGGTGAAGGGGAGTCTCCAGATGAACTCTGTGATAGTTTTGCTACAGGAACTCTCTGGTCGTCAAATTCACTGCGAATTGCATCTGGAGGGAAGTCAGCCTCATAAACAGGGGGCGGTACACTAAGTATGAGATCTCCTCCAATGCCAATGTCAAAGTCTACCGGGAGGATGGAGGGGTGCTGCTGTAGTTGGTGACTCAACTCCCCCAAAGAATCCTATAAACATAAGCACAAATGTTTCTTTCACAAAGGGTTGAATTAAACAAAATTTAATATGCAAAGCAGAAACCAATTTTCATTATTATTAGCATTTATTTATGTAGGCTTTGAAACTAACACAAAATTAGAAATAGGTAAAATTCATTAGCGTTACAGTACTTCTTACTAAAAAACAAATTTAAATACAGTATTTGCACTTATAATCAGCAATGCTGTAACAGAAACGTTAGTTCATATTTTGTTACACTAAAGTTATCCTGTATAGGTGTCTCATAAAATATACTTGCACTTTTAACTGATATATGTTCTTGAAGAAAGCATAGATTATAAACATATGTCGGCTAAAAGCTTGAACCAGCTGTTTTTTTCTTTCATTATGAGATCAACATAGCTTAACACATACACTCTAGGTGACGTATATCTACATCATGGAGGTTGCTGCATGCATGCTGATGATGTATAAATCAATCATTCGACAGCGGCAGCCATTTCGTGTCAGTGTGATCTTTGTTAGCGTGGTCAATACATTGTAAAAACACTGCGTAGTAAAAACTTGGAGAAAGTAGTTCTTTCAAGAATACTTGAACACCTCAGGCAGAATGAGCTATTACCTAAAGGACAACATGGGTTTATCCCAGGCAAATCAACCATCACTGCTCTTACTGAACTAATTGAAAAAATAATTGATAATATTGACATTGAAAACACCATCACTACTATTTTTCTCGACTTGAGCAAAGCTTTCGATTCTTTGTCCCACACAGTAATTATCACCAAGATCAGTGCCCTTGGAATAAAAGGAACAGCTCTTAGCTGGTTTAAAAATTACCTTACTGGGCGAGAGCAAATAGTCGAATTAAAGCAGAGTATGAATGGTATCAGAGGTTGTCCAGTCAAGTCCACAAAATATTACAAGAGGGTCCCACAAGGGTCAGTACTGGGCCCTGTCTTATTCATATTGTTTACAAGCGACCTCTCTGAAAAACTTGACGCTTATAGTCACCCCATCATGTATGCAGATGATACTGCACTAGTTACCTGCAATAAATCAGTAGAATCACTGGAAATCAACACCTACATTTCAGTTAGCCTAGCACAGCAATATTGTTTAAATAATGATCTGGTGTTTAATCCATCTAAAACCAAGCTCCTTGCGTTGGGAAGACTTAAAGATCATATAACAGGACCACCTGATTTGGAAAGAGTGGATGAATTGAAACATCTGGGCGTATTTCTTGACCAAAATCTGACATGGAGCTGTCATATAGATAACCTCTGCTCAAAACTAAGCTGCGCCTATTTTGCCCTTAAAAGAATTAAAGCAACTGCCACATCATCTGCCTTAAGGATTGCCTATTTCGCCCTTTTTGATTCTCATCTCCGATATGGAATCACTCTATGGGGTGGCTCCTCAATTGGCAACCTCCAGAGGATATTAATTCTTCAAAAGAGAGCAATAAGAATTATGGCTGGTCTCTCTCACCTCGACAGCTGTAGAGAAGCTTTTAAAGACCTAAAAATCCTTACTGTTACCTCAATGTATATAATCGAGGTCATTATTTATGCTTCAAAACAAAACCTGTTAAGAAATGAAGAGGTGCATGCATATCAAACTAGAGGAGCTCAGACATATCACCTTCCAGCCCACAGAACCAATATCTACACCAAAAAGCCATCGTATGCTGGAGCCAAGCTCTTTAACGCACTTCCCAAGGACATTAAAAATAGTAATCTGAAGACACTGAAAAGACAACTACATGACTGGCTGGTGGAGAAATCAATCTACAGCATGGAAGAATTCTATAGTACCCTTGACCTTTAATTTTTGAAATTTTCTTTAAATTTCCTGCACTTGAATATGTGACCAATTACATTTTTGTTGTTGTTGTTTTAATGTTATATTTTGTGACAAATATTCTGTTCCCAATGATCATGAATAAAGATTTCTGTATTTCTGTATTTCTGCGTTCAAGTTTTTTTGGGAAGGCATTTGTTTTCTTTATATTTATTTATTTTTTATGCCTCTGTATATTATATGGTGTATATAATGTATATTTTTCTAGACTACATATTAAGGTTACTTATAGTGGTTGTAACATGGCTACCCTCGTGAGGAGTTCTTTTTTAACAGAATAAGAGTAATACTAAATAAGATGACAGAAGGTTTACAATTTGAAGAAATAACAGGAAATTCAGGTTTGTTTATTACGGCTTCTGATGATGAATAAATTGACTGAAATGAAATGAACTAGTGGGTTGAAGGGATTAAATAAAGTAAATACATAACATATGAACTAAAAATATTTAATTAATTGAACAAGAATCTATTGTACTTGTCAATAATATAATAATAATAATAATAATAATAATAATAATTTTTATTTGCCACACAAATTTTACATCATTGACAATGTCATAGCAGCAGCTATTGCAATAGCTTGTGTCATACATACTAATTACTAAAATTAGACTATTTATGAATCTACCAGTAGACTTTAAAGTCAAATTAGTAATAAAAAATGTGTACTTTAAAAATTAAAAATTAAGGTCAATTGCGTTAAAAAATTCATCTAAATTGTAAAATGGGTTTTTTAAAAGCCAGCAGTAAAATTTATTTTTGAATTCAGAAAAAGAGTACTGATTAATTTTAGGTTCCAAAAAATTGTAAATTTTAAGGGACAATACTATATGACTATCCAGAGTCTTATTCAAACGATAAAAGTCAATTTTAGCATTTTTCTTTCCATATGTATTATAGTTATGGAAAGATTGTTTGAATTTTAAGAATTCTGAATTTGTAATAGTATAAGTAACCAAGTCAAATATGTAAAGATTTATAATGGTTTGAAATTGGAAATCAATAAAAAGTGGTTTGCAGTGTTCTCTGGAGTCACATTTCTTAAGAACTCTTAAAGCTTTTTTTTTGTAAAGTTAATAGTTCTTTAATTCTGGTACAATTACCATAAAGAACTAAACCGTACCTGAATACAGACTGAAAATATGCAAAATAGGCTGTTCTTATATAAATTTTTGGTACAATATCGTTCAATCTATTCAAAAGATAAATTACCCTTGATAGTCGTTTATTTAAATAGTCTATGTGATCGTTCCAGGTTAGCTGATTGTCAATATAAACCCCCAAAAATTTAATCGAATCCACAAAATTTTCATCCAATGAAATAGAACTAGGCTTAAGATGAAATAGTATGTTTTTTGTTTTATTACAATTTAGCAAAAATCCATTTGAATTAAACCAATTTAAAGCTTTAGAAAGAGTCTCATTAGCCATAATTTCCAGATCATTAATGTTTTTGCTTACGTTAAAGAAAGTTGTGTCATCGGCGTAAAGAATAATTTTAGAATCAATTGTCGATGGAAGATCATTGATATATATCAAAAATAGGAGGGGACCCAGGACAGAGCCCTGTGGGACACCCCACTCCACTTTCAATTCTTTTGACCACCTTCCATTGACACAAACGGTTTGCCTACGGTTGTTTAAATAGGATTCAAAAAATTTTAAAGATGGTTTACAGAAACCATAATGTTTTAATTTTGCAATTAGAATTTTACTTTCAACACAATCAAAAGAATTGAATATATATAAGTGTGCTGTCATGATGCCGAGCCGGGCAAGGCAGCCCCACATCCCGCGTTACGCGGTTCCATGCGCCACCGCAGAGAATGTGTTAAAACAGCAAAGGCGCTAGAGCTACAACAAGAGATTAATGAAATCCAATTAGAAGAGTCAGAGCTTAAATAAACTAGTCTCTAAAGAGAGGCATGATTGGACGAATACTCTTTGTTCAGCAATAAATAATGTCTGTTCATTTAAAACTAGACCATTTGGTTATATTTTGATTATATTATACTCTTGTTACGGTATATAATTAGTTGATTTTGGTTATGGAAATTACATATTTAGCCGAAAGTCATACAATCTTCATTTTATTATTCATAAAACTTCTGTTCCACCAATGGCGACTATACTTCCCACAAGTAATTGTCATTCCATACTATTCGGAACTAATATTATTTTGTTTGTCCTTTCTCTTCAATTTACGTAAAGTAAAATAAAAACAAGTTGGCCTTGATGGAGAGTACTCTGGCACATCCCTAAAATAAAAAAAACCTGGGATTTCAACAGGGGAAACATGTTCTAGAGTAGTGCACACACATTAATTACAATGGACATTTCGCATAACGACTCTTGCCATTAACAAGTTAAATTTATTTTGATGCTGTGTGCCACTAATCTCTAATGTCCCCTGGGGGGTCTGTAGTTGATTTTTGTTGATATTTATTACTAAGGGTTGGTAGCAACACCTTTAATTATTTTATATTTTACTACCAACCTGTATAGTGACGATGCTCCGGAGAATGGGGTTTTCTAGGGATGAGATGAGAAAATTGAGATCGTCTGCTGTTTGAGCCTGGAGTTTGGCATCGTCGCTCTGGTTGATGGTCAATTGAATATGCTCCAATAGCTGAAGGGCACTCGATATGTCTAAACAAAAAAGAATTCTCAATAAAGCATAGGTCCAGTGAAATTTAAAATAAAAGAAAGATGTCTATGTAAGTATGGAATAAAACGAGTACATTATCAGTCTCATTTCATGTCAATAAATTAGCTGACAAAAAATTTAGATAAATAAAAACAAAAACTGAATGGATTAACTATCAGTAGATTTTGTTGGTTTTTATTTTCTCCCAATGAACTATAATAACAACCAATTGTTAATTTTGTAGGCAATATTCATGACAGTTACTGTCCAGAGAGGAATACTGACAATAAAGAAAACAAAGAAAACTCCAGGCAACAACTATAGCATAGAAAAATAGTTCAAACTGTTTTAAAAATGCTAACAATCAATATACCTTTAATCATCAATGTTGATTTCACACTGCTGCAGTGAGTATATCAATGTTTATTGAATAATTGAGGGTCAGAAAACTTCAATATAACCTAGAATCTATGGACTACCATTGAATTTTACAGTAATATATATTGGATACAATAATTTATTACCTTACAATTTTTAATTTGTCATACAAACCTGGAGGACTCGATAATATATAAAGAGAGATTAGCCTATATAAGATTTTCAGTACATTCTCAGGGAGTATTCTGCAAAAACAATTGTATGAATTACATTAGAAACCTGTTCTATATGAAAACAGAGTCAAGTTTTATTTTCTTATCAAAAATTGTAATTAAAAATATACTCATATATGTCATTTTGAACGTTTTACTCTTTTTTAATCAAATTACATTTTGCGCACACAAAGGGTTAATATTTTCCAAGTATTCTCTTACTTTAAACTTTAAAAAGATAATTTAAATTATTTAATCAGAAACATATATTATTTAGACTTTGACTTTTAAAACTCATTCCTAACCAAAATTATATTATAATTCACTTTCAATATAATACAAGCAAACTTTACAAAACAAAAAATAATCAAATGAACTAACCTGCACTTAAAGGCATGCTTGAAGTGGTTTTCAAGCAGTAGAAAATTGAGCATCACACCTGAAAAAAATGCTTATTAGTGATTTGTTTGTCTAGTAAAAATAAGCCATCCTACACAAACACTTCTCTTTCTTTGGGAGAATGAACTCACACAGAATCTATTTGTGATAGTAGTTACAAGAGTTAATTTTTCACTGGTAAAATATCAAGGGTTAAAGAGAACTTGCAGGACAAGTTAGGGAGAGAAAGTGATGTTGTAAATACAAAGTGAACCGTTGTACTGTCAACTTCACTTTTCAACAAAAACAAACAAAACTAGTTAGCCTATAACCAGCTGTGGTTTAAAAAATATCAGTACTAAGCGGCAGGAATGCTAACTCAGAAAATGTTATTTAAGGCAATCTGTTCCATTACTCATTTTATGTAGTACTAGCTGAACCCGGCGGACGTTGTCTCGCCTTTCATTTTTTAGGAGGCATGTCATAAAAAGTAAACTGCAAAACAAATAATTATTTATTTTTTATTTTCACGTTTCACCACATGTTTTAATTACCGAGGAAAAAAGGTAAACACCAAATACAGATCACCTGATCAAGTAAAAGTAGTGTGTGCTACTCTCAAGGTGAAATGTAGAACTACAATAAATCAAACCATATACAGTACTGTTGTTGTGAGAACTTCAATCTGCTTATGGCATGTGAAACTACATTAAACCACACAGTCATATGTTTTTTTGTAAACAATTCAGATTCTCCATTTGAATAACATGGTATCTTTAGGAGCCCGTGGGGCGGGACCCTGTGGACGGATCTGCACAAACTTCACAGAAACCATCTCGGGAGTATACAGGAAAACATCCTTAAGTTTCATGGCGATCGGTTGGATGGTTTGGCAGCGCATAAACTTCAAACATAGATATATATATACAAACATCCTCTTTTATAAATATAGATTCGTCCAAATAAAACAAATATAATAATAAAATTTGTTAAGTAACAGGTATTGATTTACAATACATTTTTTATCCGAAGATAATGTATTGTATCCGAAGAAGCGGCACCCGCTGCTTCTACATAGACTTCTTGGCTGAAGAGCCAAATCGAAGGCAAAACAGGCAACAACACAGAGATGACAAAGGCTTACGCCAAGTATTTTTGTACCCCCATAAAATGACCTAATTCTGAAAGTATGTGAACAAATCTTTAGGGAATAGCCAATTGCCCCAAAAATTTATTTTTTTATCCTTTAAAATTTGACCAATTATTACCCATTGCAATACCAGTTTTTAGATGGCCTGCAGCACTCAGGAATTCCTTTTTTTCCAAAGATTTGTAGTCATGTTTATAAAACCCTCTCAACTGAATACTATTAATGCTATATTCCATTCGTGAATGATACCTCGCTCTTTATAAGGGGCAGTAATTGCAATGAGTTGGAGATAGGGGCATACCGTAAGGTCAACCAGAAGGCACAATTCTTGTCTGAAAATCAATTGAAATAAAATCCTTCAAAAACTGGATATATCTGTGTATCCAAACTCTCTAAAGGAAACAGTCAAAATTCAATACCCTTCCTGCAATATATGTAGGTGCTGATTAAACCCTCAGCTGACTTCTTGCGAGTAAGACTGAACGATACTCTGTCCTGGGAGGAACATATTAGCAGTCTTAAGAGCAAATTAGCCAATGGTATCTTTGTGCTGAGGACAGTGGAGAAATTTATAAATAACCAACTCAATAGAATAATTTATTTTAGCCTTATAGAATCTCATATAACCTACTTGATAGTTTTGTGGGGCATGGGAATAGGTCACTTAAACAAAATTTTTAAATGCCAAAAGCAAGCCATGATGGCTCGAATGCCGGCTTAGAGTTACTGCAGAGGAGCCTTCGCAACCCTGGGCAAATTAGAGATCAGGGCTCCGTCCCTATTCTTATTAGAAACAGTCATGTACATTAGGACTTCCAGAAAATAAACCATACGTTCAACAATCATATTTACAACACCAGACATAAAAAACGCTTTGCACAATCATAGACTAGCCACATTTGAAAAAAAACTGATTATGTAGGATTAAAAATGATACAGTCATTACCCCAGGAAATCCAAAATATATTATACAGTTTCTACTTTATCACTTCTAATGCCTACAGGAATTTTGGGACACATGTGCCCCTACCCCAATCCCCATTAGGGCCCAAGCCAATAACCAAATAGCCTACCCATCCTAACCTGTGACCCCTTCCATAAGGCACATAAACGTGACCGTCACCTGCACCTGTGCCACACCAGTCAAGAGGACATAAGTAAGTAAGTATAGTAATGAAACTTTAGTATGGTAACAAGAAAGACCTAAGCTATCTCTTTATATGTATAAGTGTTCATATTTAATTATTATATTTTATAAGTTAGTTAAAATATAAAAAAGACGCATAGGCCTACAACAATAAATATATAAGCACAAAATTGATTGTAAATTAGATTTTGTGTAAGTTTTAGTTCTAAAAGAAGCATTTGTCATAACATATAGAATGGGCCTGTCAATGAAAAAATAACAAATTAATATAAAATAAGTCAGTAAAAAAAAAAAGTTTTATAATCAACCAAGGAATCATCAGACTTCAAACGCTTACTATTTGGGTCAAGAAACTATTATTGAGCATATTTATTTGTTTCCACATCTGACTCAATCCAATTACTAATTTCACGTCACTGTTATCATCTACATTTTCAAAATTACTAAGAAAAAAACTCATTTATAATTCAACCTATTTGCTGCTTCACAAGCCGCAATCACCGATTGCCCTGGCCATGAATGGGTACTTTTAACTTTCAATTTCACTTTTCAACATAAACAAACAACACTAGTTAGCCTATAACCAGCTGTGATTGGAAAAAAATCGTTACTAAGTGGCAAGAATGCCAACACAAAACGTGAAATAGTTATTTCGATAAATTCTGTATATTTTATGCTGCTATCTGAGTGCAAAGTTATGAACAGAGTCAGTAAAGTAGGCTCACATTTTTATGCATATTATGCATTTTCAACTTTTTTTCTAAAAACATGCATATAATGGAATAACTTTGAAAGTACCATAAATGTTTTTTGGTGTAAAAAAATCAGGAAAACTATGAAAATGAGGAAAAACGGTGCAATATTTTTGTTTCAAAATCCATCATTATTGGTATTATAAATATATTGTGGGTACTAAAGTTAAGCGGAATCACCTCCTGATCACAATATGGCAAGGGTTTTGCAATCGGAAAATTATTAAGCGTGTTAGATCCAGAAATGTGCTGGTTTCGGTATAATTGTTAGATTTGGTAAGTTGTGTAGGCCCTACGTTTTTGGTAAGGTTATGTTGTGTTAGGTTACCAAAAAATAATTAATAAAGCCAGCCTAACCTTACTAAACCTAACCTAACAGAATGTAACCTACCTTATCTAAAAAAAAAACATACACAAAACTAACCTAACAGTACCCAACCTAACCTATATAAACATAACTTTATCCAAATAAAGCACTTTTCTGGTACTAAAGATTGTTATAATAATAATGGTCCAGTTTCAAAACACTTTGCATATTATTGATCATGACGAAATTTTGCACAATTTGAGTACCGACAATGCTATATTTTAGTAAGACGACATTTTGCAATTTTTCCTCTTGGTAGGCCTAAAACTTAACTTTTCAAAGATGAAAAATGTTTACCCCAAAAAATGTTTGAGTACTTTCAAAGTTAGCCCATTATATAAGTGTTTTGAGAAAAAAAGTTGAAAAATGCATATGTGCTATAATGAATTACTGAATAATTACTAGTGTAGGTTGGTATTTTCACCGTCAGATAAAAAACTAGTTTTTCAATTTTTCTGCGGGTGAAATCAATCTCCTCAAAATATATACCTACTTATATTTCACCACTTTTTCAACAAGAAATTGTATTTTCAGAGGTAGGAAGAAAATTGTGCATAATTATAATGTTTTGCAAAGAAGTGAAATAATATAAATATAAAAAGGGGTCATGACAGGTGATTTGACATTACTTAATAACAGCTGTGGATGTAAATATTTCAGAAATATGCCTTCTCTGCTTGCGTCTACAAAGGTTAGTGGCATGCTTGTCACCAATTTTTAACAGTTGTCACTACTGGGTGTTTTATACTGTGATTGTATGTTATTAAACTGTGGTATTAGTTGACAAATAAGTAAAACGGAAATAGCTTCAGAACTTGTGTGCTCTGGTTTTTACATATACCAATGGAAATTTCCAAAAACGTACCATCATATCATTATGATTTTGGTAAAACCTAAACGATTTAGAAACAAGCATTCACTATGAGAATAAAATATAAAAAAGAAAATATAAAACAGTGAAGTGTGAAAAAACATTAAAATTTGGTGAAAGGGAGATCAATAAAAAATACTTATAAAATAAAATTACACTAGAATTGTACTGGAAATTCGCTTACATTAAATTAGGCCATGCATAAAAGAGCAATTATATAAACACTTGAAATAACTGCATTAATACAACTTTTAATTCATTTCAATTCCACAGTCACCTTTGACTAGACCTATAATTTACCCACCATTTCACTAACGCTACAGAACAGAACAACAGACGAATAGAGTACAGACAGAAGAACTGTAAGAACAACACTAAACATCAAAGCAAACACCAGTAAATTAAAATTCAATACTTTGGAAGTAATTGTTAGTGAAAGAAATCTGGCTAACTTTAAAAAAACCAAAGAGTATTCCTTCCAATCTTCTATACCTATAAAAGGCAAAGCCCTCACTGACTGACTCACTCACTCACTCATCACTAATTCTCCAACTTCCCATGTAGGTAGAGAGCTGAAATTTTGTACACTGTTTCTTTAGAACTTAAATGATGCACTGGAGTTTATGTGCCAAAACCTGGGTGCGACTTTCATTGACCTAAGCAACACACTGACAGAAGAAATGATGGGACGGGATGGAATACATCTAAATAGGAGAGGAGCTGAACACTTGGCTGCTCATATAATAAAAAATGCCAACCTTAACAACAAAATTCAACCCGCGCAGACCCCCAACCTACCTCCCAAGCTAGACCGCAGCGCAACCCCACGCCCATCGGCCCCACCTATGACGACCCCACAGCCCACAAGCCCTCACATGCACTGCACTCCTCAGCCAACTCCAAACGCCATACAATCAGACAAATCCCCTGAACCACAGAGCTCTAGAATACCCACAATAAACCAAACTAATAGCCAATACCACGACACAAGCACAGTAAAACAACAACCATAGGAATTACCCAGCAACCACACAGAAATTCGCCAGATAACAGCATACTACAATAATATCAAAATCTTTCACCTCAACATCCAGCGAGGACTCCAAACAAAACTAGACAGACTACAAATAGAACTATCCCAAATAAAACCAGATATCTTAATAATAACCGAACATGGACTATCAGAAGAGCAAATTAAATGCACTAAAATAGAAAACTACTCCTTAATAACCTACTTTGCTAGGAAGGCTCATAGATGGGGTGGAGTTGCAATATATGAAAAAAACAACATCTCAACCAACTTCAAGGAAGTACCTACAGCACAGTATAGCAAGGAACTCCAAGCAGAGTTTTCTGCTATAGAAACCGAAATTAAAAAGAAATACCTTACAATAATTGCACTTTACCGGCCACCGAACCAAAATACCGAAGATTTCTACACTTCATTCGGACAACTCCTCCAGGAGCACACCAACAAAAGGAAAAGGATCATTATTATTGGAGACATTAACCTTGACCTTAAGAACTCCCATGACTCTAAAATCAAACAACTAAAAAATTTCCTCTCAGAACACAACCTAATCCCCGCTGACATACCACATACCCGTATTACAGCAACATCTGCTACGAGTATAGACACCTGTATAACAAATATAGACCAAGACATAGACGTAAATACCCACTCAAATAATATATCTGACCATCTTGGTATCAGCGTCAACATCAGAAAGCGCAGTCCTCCTCAAATAAAGACTATTAAAAAATTCACCAGATCACTCACTACGACAAATCTAGACCTCCTCAAATACAGACTGGGCAAGGAAGACTGGCACACGGTATACAACGCCCAAACAATCGACGAAAAATACGACAGATTCACCAACATTCTTCAATACGAAATGGACCTTATCATGCCTAGCACCTTAAATACTATAAACAAAACCAACCGTAAAAGCCCCTTCTGGGACAATAACCTACTTACTCTTAAAAAAACCCTAACATCAGCCCAAGATAAATACAACGCCTCTGGACTAGACGAGGATAAAACACTATACAAAAAGTTAAAAAGAACCTACGACAAAGAAGTCAAAAGGAAAAAAGCACAAAAAACATTAGAGGATATTGAAAGATCAGATAACAAGAGTAAAACACTGTGGAACATTATAAACAGTGAACGACAAAACAACCAGAATAAAATTGGAAACATGACCTTGAAAATCAATAATAAAGATATCACAGATCAATCTAAAATAAGCAACATTATGAATGACTATTTCATATCTGTAGGCTCAAATCCTCACAAACAAAACATTAGCACCCCCCCAACAAACCAGTCTGACCCTGACCCTAAAAATGTAAATTCCCTTAAAAATTTTACCCTGATCACCAAAAAAGAACTTGAAACGTCTTTAAAAACTTAAAACCTAAAACATCAACGGGTATAGACGGTATCCCCAACAAAATTCTTAAACACTGTCAACAAGAAATCACCGAACCATTGATCAACATCATCAACACCTCTCTCCTGCAAGCCACTGCTCCAAAAAACATGAAAATTGCTACAGTTTACCCTAAATATAAAAAAGGAGATCCCAAACAAATCGAAAACCACAGACCAATATCTATCCTCCCAACTATATCTAAGTACATAGAAAAAATCGTTTACAACCAGTTATTGTCTTACATCGAAGATACAAATCAACTCTCAGAAAATCAACATGGATTTAGGAAAAAAAATCAATAAACACAGCATTAAACCAACTATGTGTCGCAATAACAGACACATGGGAGAACAAACACCATGCCCCAGCAATTTTCCTGGACCTGCAGAAAGCCTTCGATAGCCTCGACAGGAATATATTAATCAGCAAAATGGAAGATATGAACATTCAAGACAATGTACTCAAATGGATCATCAGCTATCTGGAAGACAGAAGACAACTAGTGGAAATCACTGAAGTATGCAGGAACAGAGAAACCAAAATTAAATAAAAAATAAAAAATACACAATTCGGAATCCCTCAGGGTTCAATACTTGGACCCCTACTGTTTCTCATATATATAAACGCTTTGCCCAAAAACCTACCCAACAACAACACCTGTTTAATGTTTGCAGACGATACCACTATAATAACAAAATCAACCCCTAATGGTAACGCGAACCCCCTGGAAGAAACGCTACAAGCAGCTATTAACTTCTGCGAACCTATAAACCTCAAAATCAACAAATCCAAAACCATCTTCATGAATTTTGCACCTATCCAAAGAACTGCCCTTAACAACAAAATAATCGAATCCAACCACAATATATCAGAATCCACTAAATTTCTAGGTATCACTCTAGATAGTAATCTAAATTGGCAAGACCATACAGATAAACTACAGAGAACATTATCCACAGCAATCTATGCCATCAGAAGAATAAGATCCATCACAGACAAAAAAACTGCAAAAATAGCTTACTTCGCCCTCTTCGAGTCTCATCTGCGATACGGACTAATAGCCTGGGGGGGCGCAAGTGAAACAACATTAGAAGGCATAAGAATTCTACAAAAAAAAGCAATTCGAACCATAGAACAGCTTCCAAATCAAGAACACTGCCGAGAACATTTTATCCACAACCAAATCCTCACATTAACCTCTCTTTATATCCTCGAAACAACCCGATTCATAACTCGAAACCCACATACCAAAAGAACCAACTGTCACGAATACAACATCAGAATACGTACTAATATAGACCTACCACAACACAGACTAAACAAAACCAGCAAAACTCCACAATACGTAGGATCCAAAATTTTCAACCACCTACCTGAACATATTAAAAAAATTACTGACACTGAAATTTTCCACAAAAAACTAAAACTGTACCTACTGAAAAAACCATATTACAATCTTAGAGAATTCTACGACGATCCAAACCTGATAGGGACCTAAATCCCTATCCCTAACCCCCCCCCCTCCTTCCAGAAGGAAGACTGTGACGACTCCCCAGTCTTGAAGACAGCGGAGAGGATACCGAAGATATAGATATAGATAAGAAATATAAGATATATAAAGATAAATAGGACAACTAAAGTATTTTCATCTTGATAAAGTACTCCTAAGGGGTAAAAACCACCACTAAAAGATTGCTCCATAAGGATAACATTGGGTTGATTTTAGTAAATTAATAACAGCTGTTTTGTAAATAAATAAACATGTCTATTTTGAATGTTTGATATTGATGCATTTTTATTATTTTTGAAGTTATACTTCTTTGCGCCCGTTAGACACTTTGGGATGGGATGTTGGTCGAGAAACCGCGTCACGCTGAAAAGTAAGAACAAATTTTTAAGAACTATCGATTAATCGATTGTTAATCGAAGAAATTTAATCGAAGAAATTACTGATAATGATAATATAGGTGTATAATATAATAATGAAGTCACGTATAATATATTGAAGATAAATATATTGAATAATATTGAAAAATGTCTTATATTTCATTTATATATCCTGTCTGTTTGTGTGCGTGAGTGGGTGTATGAGAATGGCCAAAGAAGTATAACTTCCACCGTGTGGTCCGACGCACACCCAATTTTTTTTTTATTTTACTATGACTTTAACCTTCAGCTGTTAAAAAGATTAATTAAATGAATATGCTTAAAAAAAATCTAAATGGGTGGCAAAGCAATTAGTGTGAGTGAGATACTGTGACTAAATTTAATATTGTAATTTTACGTTATATAGTTAATCTACTATTATTTGTATTGAATAGTTACATACCGAGGTCGAAGACCGAGGTGTATCGAGGGCAGTGAACGTCGGGGTTGGCACGCGAAGCGTGCAGGGGTGTCCCATAGTGCTTCAATAAATGCTTTAATTTGTCCTGTTCATATTCAATTTAATTTTGCTAGCGCCTTCATCCGTATTCCAGTAATGGTGATTATAAATCAATGTTAAGTCAATAAATTCAAACACTTTTTTAACCATAATACTTTTTATAACATATAAAAAGTACGTCAACGTATTCAGTTTCCCAATAAGAGGTACTGGAAATAAAAGTTGTACTGTACCTTGTAGTTTAACCAACTAAAATATACTTAATTGTTTTAAATAAAAAGTATAACTAATGATTTTACATAGCTTGTAAAATTTATTATGTCTACAAAATTAACGATTTGTAAAAAATAAATTATGTAAATGTGACTTTTTCCCCAAAGTGTGTTGTATACTTACATTCTTACATATGAGACGCCAACACAATGTTGTTGGTATTTTAAGGCGAATATGAATGGTTATATGAGTGTAGGATGAGTGTAGTCTGGTTACTAACTGAGTTCAACTGTTTCTCAGAGAGGGCAATTTATTAATAGCCCAACAGCCAGGGCAACTAAGGGACCTACAGCTTTACGTGGAATCCGAACCACGTAGTGCTGGTCTGATTTTCAGCTAATTGACAAGCCTGATACTCAGTTATCTCCCCCACACAACATCCACACAATGATTACCACCCAACATGGACACCCCAGACTTCTCTAGTAGTGTCCACGCCGATAGCAACCATCAAGCGGACGCCATGTTGGTATCAAGAGGACCGAGCATCCAACCTATCGCCTACAATCTCCCAAACACTTAAGCTTCCGGATTAGTTATAGCCATCATATTTTGATTACATTATGTGCCTTAAGACTCTGAAATGTTGTCTTCTTCTATACGTATTTCGACGCATTATGCACCATCTTCAGGAAGTCTTTCACTAAACCCTATTTATACTCACGATGTACTTTGTTTGGGTCGTCGCGGAGCGGTTAGCGTGTGGCCGTTTTGACGCACGTTGCAGCGCGGACGACCCGAGCGTTGAAGTGAGGGTGGAAACTGGGGTATGTAGTCACTGGCGAGTCAGGTGGCTTTTATTTCTGGTGCGAGGAATCTCCTTTGTTCGGGGAATTTTGTTGTAACTTTTCTGGTTTGTTTATGTCTTCTAGGCGTTGAATGGTTTCAAAAGTAATGTAGTTTTTAAAATCATCCTATTTATTTAGTACATTTTCTTTGCCATTGGTTCTAATGTATTTATAAATGTCTAAGCTTTCGTTTACTTTAGTCAATTGTTTGTCGTTTGTTTCTGTTACTAATTCAATTAAGTTTGGGAAATTATATGTAACAAAGATGCAATCACTGTAAATACAGAAAATGGAGATTGCCACTAGATCATGTGACTGTGGGAAGTATATCCAAACAATGCAAGGATCCTTGAAAATAATGGATCACATAATTACAGAGTGTCCCTGCCCTCTTTTGGGGAATGATTAGCTAACATAATTAGAATCAGTGCGGTAGGTATTAAATGGCTCGTTGGATTAAACTTAGGTTTAGACAGGATATTACTTTTACTTACTCTTCTTCTTCGCCACAATCTTGGTCTGATTGGGGAATTATCATCTTCTTCATTAATTCTTCATCCACAGTCTTTCACTTCACATATGCCAGGTGTATTAGTATATGTTTAAATATAATTGTGTACGTGTCTTATGTTAGCCTACGTATGTGTGTTCATTTAAATATTCCTATAATGGTAATGTATAGTAGGGCCTAACATGGAGATAATTTTTTAGTGCTTTTTTAAATATTCATAATTTTGGTCAAGGTTTGGTGGTAGAAGATTGTAGTTTTAATTCCATGTAGGTTGAAGTTTTGTTTGTTTTCTGCACTTGTGCTGTTTCAAATTAAGGTTTTTCTGTATTTCTCAAATTATGGCCATGTAATGTTTTTTCGCTTTTTAACAGGAGTCTTTTTTGTGCAGTTAATGGTTTGATAGATGTATAGTGAAGTTAAAGTTAGTGTTTTGTTTTCGTTTTTTAAAGAACGGTCAACAGTGATCTTTTGTTTGTAATCCATTTATTATTCCAATTGCCTTTTTATGTTGCCTTAACTATTTTGGCCAGTTCTTATTGAACTTTCTATTCTTAATTTAACATGTCTCTTGTATCTTGTTCCAAATATATTATAGCTTTGTTTTTTTTTAACTTAATAAATAGTAGCTGACAACAAACCACATGCTATAATTCTAGTTACCGTGGTCCGTGGCTCATCTAGACTCCAAGACAAACAAGTAAGATAAAATTAAAACAATCAACCCCAACCGAGCCGGCATAAAGTTATTTAATAATACCATTGATTTTACTATACATAGATTTATATAGTAAAATCAATGATAATACCCACGGGATAGACCTTCTGTTATACCCACAGTATGTAATAAATGATATTTCCTAACCTAACACCTAACTAACCCTAATTCATAACACTTAAAGCTAATCGAATGTATTTCTTATTTAAACTAACGATTTTTTGAATGAAGATCATCATTAGTAGAATTGTTGACAGAATGTATTGCATGTACTACCAATATCTAGCCCATTATATAGCTTGTTAAAGAAGTTGAATGATTGTAAAAGACAAATGTGAAATTTAGTTATTTTATTAAGTTAACCATTTACAGGTTTTTTTTATTTACCTTGACTAGACAACTAATACTTTAACATAGGACTTAAAGAATAGTTAACCACACAGCATAACTAATTAAATTGTTCAGTGCTGCCTAATGTTAGGTTTGGTAAGGATAGGTTGTTGTCAATAATCTTTTGACAAGTGATACATTTTCGTCTTATTAAGAAATTCTTATTTACAAAATGTGAAATTAAACACAGGCCTATACTAATAGTTGTAAGTTTTAATATTTCCAGCTTCTTTACACTACGATGGTTACTATTGTGGTATTATTACATCTTTTAATATTCATCAAAAACACAATTTTTGTATAGCAAGCCAAAGCTAATAATCAAAGAAATAAAGAGAGGTAGTATTATTAATAACAATCAATATTATTTGAACAAAGGATTATTAACTATTAGATTTAGTAAAAATCTATAGCCTATTGCAGATCAGGAGAATTGTGTGAAAACTCTTTATTAACAATTTTCAAACTTTAAGATGTTTTCCATTATTTATTGTCCTTTTAACTCAGACGAGGCCAAATAATGCTCCAAATAAGGTGTGGTTTTGTTAAAAATTATATCACTGACTTTGAAAGAAAATATATGAATAAATCTTGGAGACTTTGTTGATTTTGAATTTTCTCATTTCCTCTTGCTCCTACTGAAACAATCCCCAGTTAATTGGGCTCTAACTTAACTGTATTAAAATATTAATCTACATTCAATAGAAATTTTAAAAATAAAGGTATTGTCTTTATTTTCAGTTTTGTCGACTATTGCTCAACAAAAACAAATATGGATGCTGCTAACATGTTAGACATTGATGGCAGTGTTTTGGAAGGGGTAAGCAATCTCTTTTATTTGAAATATTCCATTTCAAATCCTGACAACTCAATTTATTCTTGATGTTTGTTAAGACACAATTAATACACATCTATTAATATGCTATTTATATTTTTGGTAATTATGCACTTTCTTGCCACCAAACAAATTTGAAACATTTTGCTTGAAATGGGTCTAAAATTGGCTGTATTTTCACGAGATATGCTTTTCATTCCGCGGAAATAACGTATTTTACCGAAAAATTCAAAAAAACCAATGTCAGAACTTTTAGTATTTTTGACATATTTCCGTTAATTTAAATGGTATTTTAATCATCTTTTTTTTATTTTGATGTGTTTTTTGCGCTGAATACAAATTTAAAAACTATTTTGGTCTATTACAAATATTTCTTGAGAAATAACGGAAAAACTACTATCGCGGCGGATCGCGATTAGCGGCCATTACGCGATCATTATATACAACAACTATTAATCACAAAAATCGAATTCACCTATATTCCCGCCGGAGTGACGGCCGGCAGGCCGTCACGGAGGCCAAACGCTCTAATATAACGCAAATTACGAATTTTTGTTGAGAAAATAGACAATTAGGATAAGTTAGGTTATGTTTGGTTATGTCGTAAAAAGTGAATTTTTCGAGTTGAAAAAATAATTTTACTACAAAACCAGTTATATATTTGTGTTCAGCATAAAAAAACACGAGAAATGGAAAAAAAATTTGTCGAAAAATAACGTCTTTTAAAAAAGTTGGTTTTTTCATTATTAGATAAAAAACTAGTTTTTCGATTTTTCGGTAAAAAACGAGTTTTCCGCGGATTAAATCAAACTCCTCAAGAGTTATAAACTCATTTTTCACCACTTTTTTAACATGAAATCGTATTTTCAGAGGTGGCAAGAAAGTGCATAATTACCATATTTTTTATTGATCTGTATTCGTTATCCATTGTATATTTATTTATTGCAGTAATTTTCTATTGTTAAGTCTCAAGCACTTATCGATAGTATTCATGGACCTTGTTTATTTATTTACAAAACGCTTACATGCTATTTATATATTTATTGATGTGCATTTCACTTGTTATTAAGACCTTTGTTTATCTATTTGTAAGATGCTTGTTGTGCATCACACTGTTATAATACTGTAAAAAATGGCTATGCCGTTAAATAAATAAATCTATTAAAAGTGAAAAGGTATAAATATATTGTAAGACTTCATCTAGCAGACAAAATGAGCTTAGTATGGCTGCCCATAATCATTGCTTGCCACTTGTTTTCTGCCACTTACTCTGCTCCAAACTCCTCTTTTTTCTCAAAACCCTATCTAGTTTAGTAGAAATTTTAGTTTATTAAGAAAAAGTAAGTGATGAAAAACCATCCACTTTTGCTCAAGGCCCTACATTAGATTATTTTTTTCGTTCACAGGGCTAGTAGCAAAATATTTACGAAGTAATAAAGTTCATATAGGTAATTTTTCATTTTGCCCTAGTTTTAAAATATATTTTAAAATGGAAAATCTCAGGCATGAGCCAGTGACATTCACGAGACAGTTCTGTCTTTATTACAAGATAACAAGGTCCACCAAAATTGAACAGTTTTTTGGACGGTGGACCGCTCGCAACCATCCCATCTCAGGATGTAGCCTGCCTATCCAGTCACTGGTGGTGGTTTGGAAGTGACACTTAAGATGGTGCAATCGGTTTTTGGTGAGATAATTATTTCCCAATTTCGTAATCAAAATTAGTAAATGTACCTTCCCTTAAGATAGGAAAAATATATAAAAAAAATTGTAACTACTACATTAGAACTGGTGGCCTCTTGAAAAGGTGAATTTTGCTGATTTTAAATCAACGTTAAGACAAAACCGTTCAAAGTTCAAATTTAATTTTTTATAACTACATTTTGCACATACGTGTAGCACTGTACGTGTAGGAGTGGGTGGGTGGGTCACTAGCACTGAACGTGTAGGAGTGGGTGGGTGGGTCTCTACCACCTTATGTTTATGGGTGGGTGGGTGGATCACTAGCACTGTACGTGTAGGAGTGGGTGGGTGGGTCTCTACCACCGTATGTTTATGGGTTGGGGGATGGATCACTGCACGTGTAGGGGTGGGTGTGTTTTACTGACCTAGGCCGAAGTCCGAGGTAACAAGAACGTACGTCCGACGGAGTAAGCACGCAAAGCACTGAAGGGATTACGATGTTTTCATTTTTTTGAATGTAAAAATATTTATAATTTTAAAGATGAAAGAATACCCTTGCACATAACTGAAGGGATTATGATGTTTTTCATTTTTTTAAATGTAAAAAGATTTATAATTTTAAAGATGAAAAAATACCCTTATTCCTGTCTCAAGAGAAGGTACATTAACTAATTTTGACTATACAATTGGAAAACAATTAACTCACCGAAAACGGATTGCACCACCTTAAGTCGTTAGTCCTTAGCATAAGTGTTAGAGAGGATTTCTTAGCCCTAATTTCACCTGATAAAATAAGACCCCCTCTTTGATTATTTTAACTTAAGGCTATGCTCCATCAAATTACTGCTACACGAGTCCTTACAGTTTTTAGATGCCTTATACAATTGCCTTATGAATTGTTAGGTTGATTTGTATAAATCAATCATAGCGAATATCTATATATACATTTTTATTAGATGATTATCGATTTTGAAACTTCTTTTTTTGCCTTGGATAATAGACTTGATTATGTTTATGAGATATATAGCTGATTGTAATCAAGGTTAAATATATATATATATATATATATATATATATATTCTTGCTTGTAAAGAGCAGCTTTATAATGAAATAGAGTTTCATTACATACTTTTACCATTTAAGAGCCATTGATTTTGAAAACGTGAACAAAGCGTCACAAAAAGAATCAACTCCACTAACTTGGGTTATTTCGTGTGGTTTAATTAAGTAATGCCAACTTATTGAGCGTCAAGTAAAATGAAAATTTAAGAGACATTTTACTTTTTTGAAAACTTTTTGAAATTTTGAAAACTGGAACAGAGTCCTGCCCACTCAAAAATCACAAAAAGGAATCACTAACTTGGGTTGTTTCTTGTGGTTTAAGTTATGCCAACTTATTGAACGTGAAGTAAAATGAAAATATAAGATATGTATTTATATTTTGTAATACGTATGGATAGACAAAACAATTTGCACTTAGTGTTTATTTTTAATAATAAATGATAGTATAAAAATATATTTAAATATTGAACCTATCCAAACCAGTAATGATGATATTTAAAAAAAAGACTTCATTAAACATATTTATATTTAGTTTTTCAGTCAACCTAGCGAATATTGTTTTTAATGTTGGACTTTATATTGTTCCAAACACAATGCAAAAGACTTCAGCTTAATTCATTCAGAGGCCAACATTTTGAAAATATTACCCACTTTTAACCTTTTTTCTACTATTATTTTTATAAAGGAGAGGCCGATCTCCTCTTTTTAACCTAATTCTACCCATTCCCGATAGGCTATTGATCTGTGCGGAGAACATATCAGGGAGAGTAAAGGGGAGAACCAGTAAAGTATAAGGTGAGTATTGCGGGTAAAAACTACCTGAGCTATATTTGACTCAGGTCAAAGTCCTAATGGCCCATGTTGATTGCAATATCATTTACTACAAACAGTACAAGTTTTGAGAAATTCTGCAAGTTTAACTGTTAGAGACACATACATTAAATGTCATGATACAGTTGACTGATTGCCATTTCAGGACCAAGTTTTGGGAATATGTGTTAATTTAAGTGTTCTAAAACACATTGAACTTTATAATATAATTTTTTGAACTATTTTAGGGTGGCCAAATTCTGAGGATTGCAGTCGCTTTTAGTATTTTACTCAGACGGCCAATCAGAGTGTTTAACATCCGAGCTGGAAGAAGTAAGCCCGGCCTCAGTCCCCAACACCTCAAAGGTAGTATGTGTAACAAACAATGAAATTAGTAAGATACTGCTGATTACTCATTAGTATCTTACATATCATAATAACTGCTTTAACCCTGAAATGCGCCGTGAGTGCACGTCATGTGTTTATTATAATTATAATTTTATTTGTCGACCGAATGCTTTCAAACTTGAAATAGTGATTGAAGACAATATGGCAATTAGCAAAAAAAATTGTTACTAAATTAGTCGTCATAACAGCTGTATGTCTTCAAAGTTCGTCTTCTCTGTTTACTTCTTGTGGCCATTTGTATTATGCTGTTTCTTAGTTGTGATTTATTACATTGAAACTAGTTGTTTTTATTTAGTTTGTATATTATTTGTTGTTAATAGTGGTAGTTGTAAGCACTGGTTCTTTTTGTTTGTATCAAATGTAAAAGAGGAGCTTATGTTTTATGCTTCGACAAACACAAGTGTCCATAAACTGAATTATCTTGTAAATGTATATATTGTAAATATTTTTTTATAGTGTAACCTTCATTTTATATTGTTTCTATATACTATTTGTATCATTGGAGAAACATCATGTTTACTTGTATAATGTAAAGTATACAAGTAAACATTTCTAAAGACACATGCCAACAATTGTAAAAGGTGACATTTTTACTAATTTGGAAGAGTACAAGATATTTTAAATACTGTAATATCTATGTTTTTGAACGTAAGTGTTTTGATTTTTGTGTGTGTACTTACAATTAGATGTAGATTAAGCTGTATATTTTAATTTTGTGGTTTAGCCTATATAAAATTTAGTTATATATGTTTAAACTTGAAAAAGAATTGTTTGTTTTAATTTTTTTATATAATTGTTTTAAACTTTTGTCAAAAACTCTAAATTATATTTTATTTACAACAAGCATATTCTTACAAACAAAACAAGATCCCATTTGCTAATTTCCAATAAAAAATAAGAGGGCTATGAATATTTTAACAAAAAGTGGCCTGGCACTCTTCACACACCCTTTATGACAATGGGTTGGCATTTTTCACAAGTACCCCAAGAAATAGTTTGGTACTAAAAGGTTAATACTATCCACTGGTCATTAAACAGTCATCCTAAGAGGTTTGTTGGAATAGAGTTGGTGACTCAAGGAGTAGTTTAAAGACAATAGGAGTAGTTAACGAAGTAAAGGAGGGTGCTTTAACTCTTTTGAGACCGATTTCCAATACATCGGAAGTTAGGCAATAAAATTTTTTAACAAGTCTTGATCGATATTGAAAATGAAAGTCAGTTAGTCCTGCTCAATCTTTTCAGTCCTTTTTCACATTATGCCAGGCTGAAGAGAGTTTCATGTAAGAACCAGATTTTGAGCGTCTTCTTTAGGGTTTTGGGGTCACAGTGCTTCATTTTGTTTTAAGGAGGTTAAATAGTTTTGCTCCTGAATATGGGAGTGTCTTGACAAAGAGGGCTGTTCTATCAGCAGAAAGATTGAAATTATTTGCTCAAAATGTTTCACAACTACAAGCTTTGAAAAAAAGTGACTTCATACCAACAAGCCAATTTATTAGACAGCTGTCTATGTAAATTTTCTTTTAAACATTGATTTTTAACGTAATATCTAAATTTATTATTACAAAATAATAATAAATAAAATCAGAAACATTAATATTTAATTTTTTTTATATTTCCTGAGTAATTTTTTAAGCTCTTGAGATCTTATAAAATTAGGTAAAATCTGAATGTGTAACAATGCTGACAAACCTCAACAAAATTTAAATCGACAGTTGTTCATTGATATGAAATCACCTGTCAGTTTTGTTCGTTAGTTTTTGTTAAAATAAAGGAAACATTGAATGTTTTAAGTTTTATAAATAAATTAATAGTCATTTTAGTACAGACCACTATAAATATTCTGAAATAAGTGTCTAGAGTATTCTTAGCTAAGATACCAGGTGCTTGGTTGTCATGAAGCTGGCCTGTGCTCAAATTCCAGTGAGTTACAATGCACGTTTTTTCCTTCTGGTTTGGAAGTCATTTTTAGCTATTCTCCAAGGTCCAAGTGTTGGATTATTCAGACCTAATTTTGCTTCTTTTTTATTTTACTTACCTAAAATTCTTTACTTTATTTTACTTCTTTTATTTTGTTTGTTAAAATATCAACTATGTTCATTATGAATGTTAAAGAAAATCAAAAACGTTTACAATTTTTTAAAAGTAATGGATATTATAATATAATACTTATTGGAATATAATGGATATATTCAGTAAGTATTAATGTAAAATGTTGTACAGGATTGGAATTGGCAAAAGAGATGACGGGCGGTCAGTTGACAGGTGCTCAGCAGCGCTCAATGGAAGTGACGTTCAGGCCAGGACAACTAAAGCCAGGTCACTACTTGGCAGACACAGGCACCGCAGGGTGAGCACTAAACTATTTCACTATATACTGATTTTTTTTTCATAGTCACTAAATGTGTGTTACCATTTATTTTTTATCATTAATTGTATGCATACGTATTTTATTGAAATATGTTTCAGAGAGCTAGAACAAATAATGATTCTTATACGTTGACATATGAGACGCAGGCACAACTTAATGCGTATTTTAAGGTGAATATGATTGATTACATGAGTGTAGGATGAGTGTGGATGACCTGTGTAATCTTGTTACTAGCTGAGTTTGACTGTTTCTCAGAAAGGGCCATTAATTAATAACTAAAGGACCTACAGCTTTACGTGACGTAGTATTGGTCTGATTTTCAGCTAATTGACAAGCCTGATACGCAGTTCTCTCCTCTACACAGCATCCAGACACTGACTACCACTGAACTGAATACCCCAGACTTCTCCAGTAGTGTCCACGCTGAAAGCAACCATTGAGCAGATGCCATGTCAGTATTAAGAGGACTAATTAGAGAATCTATTGACTGCAATCTCTACAACACTGTTCCCAAGTGGCTGGGTTACAGCACTGCGCCACTAGTTCCGACTCAACTTGCAACTTAATATACAAGGACCAATCATGTGGTAAGATGCACAACTGTATGTGTTTTGTCGTGTTCACAGGAGTGTTGGACTAATACTACAATTGATGCTGCCATGTGCTTTATTCAACAGTGGTGCCACCGTGTTAGATCTGAGGGGTGGCACCAATGCCGACATGGCTCCTCAGATTGACTACATTACAACAGTGAGTGAAAAGTACTTATTAGCTATTTAAAAAAAGATATAATATATATAACTTAATCAAACAATGTATCTAAAAAAAGTTTATAATGAGTAGACAGTAATATAATATAACCAGCAAATATATATGTTATACTTGACTTTCCTAACTTGATAGTAAATTTTTTCATTTTCATTTTTAACGAGACAACTTAATTTTGGGCATCTTTAATGCAAAATAAAAAGAAAAAGCAGTAAGAGATACCACTGTACGTGTAAGGGAGGGTCAATACCACTGTACGTGAAAGTGTGGGCTGGTGGGTCCTCAACACTGTGCGTGTATTGGGTGGGTGGGTGGGGATGCGACTTCTATTTTTCTTCTCTGTGATATTGTCAATTTTTTCATCAGTCTGACCACCAATATACAAATAGATAGTTAACGTTTAGGAAACAAATAAATAAAGTTAGTCGGTTATTAAATAATGAAAGGTATGCATACAAATAATTAATTATTCATAACATCATGTAAAAAAACTCTGTGTTAACTAGCCTGAAACAAGAAGTGAATAGGCAATGAATAAATTGTGCATTTTCTAAACTAAAGATATACAACTCTTTCTAATATAATTTAAAATAAAAATCAGACTAATTTATTACAATAAATATTTCCAGGTATTTCTAAGTTTGCTGAAAAAGTTTGGTGGATCTTTTACATATGATCTAATGTTAAGGTAAGCGTAATAGTATACTTTTTTTTGCATGTTTAGCCCAAATTACAAATATTTATCGATTATTTTAGTCTATAAAAAATAGAAAATAATTGGCTATAACATAATTTTCTATGGTGCACATTGTTATTGTGTTATATTTAGTGTAGTTAGTAGACAGCCTGGTCAGTATAGTGACCAATACAACATTTATTAATATTCTATCGAAATTGATTGTTGAAATAATAATGTTAAATAATGAATGAGTATGTTTGTCAAAGGATCTTGAAGCATGTTATATTGTAGTATGGATAATCAGACCATAATATAATTGGTCGGTAGCTTAGTTAGTTAAATCCCAGCTTCATAAGCTAAAGATTCTCAGTTCGATCCCAATCAGACTCGTAACACATGTTGAAACGGATCATCTGATAACCACTGGCTGTTCATTTGTCATTGGGCTATTAATGTTTACTTGCTAAGAAATAGTTGGTCTTAGTTTGTAACAATGACTACATTTGCTCATTTCCACTTATTCGAAATCCTTATTTGCCCATATCTTGATGATCGGGGTCATAAGAATAAATAAATAAATAAAAAACAATCAATTTGTAATATCTCTGTTTAAGAAATAAAAATGTTAACATCAGATTGTAAAAAAAGGTAAAATCTTCTGAAAAGATTAAAAAAAATAAAGTTTTAATATGTAATAGTAGAATCATGAACCATAGATTCAATTCCTGGCAACTTAACCATCCACGAGTTTAAGGATTTCACAATGATTGCAGGGGGTATTACCCTAAAGGAGGGGGAAAACTGGTTGTAAATATTCCGCCTGTGCATTATCTTTCTGCTGTGGAATTGATGGAACCAGGAAATGTGAGCAAAATCTGGGGAACAGCTTTCACTGCAGGAAACTGTCCATTTTTTGTGAGTAAGAATTCTCTACAATGAAACTGATATATAATACATTAGGCAAAATATTCCTTTGTTGGAGGGTTTGTTAATGCAGACCTCAAAATCATATTATCCTATTTTTAACCATAAGGGTACAATTTCGTTTCAGTTTTTATATATTTTGTTTAATTAATACATAATGTTTTATTTTTCTAAAGTTTATTGTTGTTATTTACAGTGTAGCAATCGATTAAAATACTGTACTTTCCAAAAAATATATTTACCATTTAATTTATTTCCACAAAATAACTTGTAATGTTTAAAATTCATATCATTGATCTATAAAATAAAATGTTAGTGAATAAACTTTTGTTTTAGTGCAAAAATATTATATATTTTGCATTAATCTATTATATAAAATGTGACCATTATGTTACGCATAACCGCTGACACTCTGAGGGAGTGCGAAAGTGCGGCGAGCCTTACCGGAGGGCGGTGTGTGCGTTAAGATAGTACGGAGTGCCGGTAAGGCAGGAACAGGTCGTTGTAATTTGTGTCAAGTCCTTCATATATACCGGGTGGGCTGTAAAGAAATACTCTCCTGCCTTGGCCATATTAGTTAATTGATCAATTAGTTCATTATTAGCTCAGCAAGGATGGCTGTGAATACACTGGCAGCCGTCTCAGCAGCGAAATAGTTGCAGTGGTCCATTGGACTTGTTGTAACAACAGCCATCTTTATCGTCTCATTATTTTTAGTGTAATTAATTGAATCAATCTCTAAAAACCTGTGCAATTGATGTGATAATAGTTTGGCATGGGTGGCAGCTTCATTTCATATTTTTTTTTTAATTCTTTATTCATTCAAAGTATCTAAGTATAGAAGAGTTTCCACCACACAAGGACAACCTATCTGTTGACATACAAGAAACTGATGCTATTTCTAGCATATCAATCAATCACCTTTATTATTTGTTGTCAGGATTTTACAATCATTGACAAAGTCATATTACAGATTAAAGCCAAGTCTACAATTATTAAGTAATGAAGTACAATATTTCATAATATATAAATTAAATAAATCTCTCTGTTGTAGACTAAAATAAGTGTGGGATTTTAATAATAAATAGTTATCTTATTCATTGTTGTTTTTTACATCTAACCTGTTCTTTAGGATAATGTACACAAAACTGATGTCCTGGACACAGTAATATATAAACAGGGTGTCCAGCTTCGACTGCCGCATATTTTAGAGGATTGTTTGTCAGGTCAATACAAGCAAATAATGCAATATAACATATGTCCTATTTTGATTTGTTTTCTGTCCCGTATGTTTTTTTTTTTACAAAAATTGTAATATCTCAAAAACCATTTGACATAAAACACTGAATTTTCATATGAAGGTTGATTTTAGAAAGATACATTTTATGTAAAAAGGTTAAATGTCTACAATTATCAGTTTCAAAATGGCGGCTGTTTAAAAATGTCAAAGCCAAATATAAAAAAATTACACTTTTTTCCCAAATATGCTATATTCATTTATAGACAATATTATACCAAATCCGATGATATGCCAATTTAATAGATCGGTTGATAAATAACAGAGAAAAAGTATTTTTTATGACTGAAAGCGTTGTTATCTGGGTAAAGAGTACTAATATAACAGTGGATGTTTCCACTCACTCTATATATAGTGTACTTGTGTAAATATACGAGGGTCGTCCAGAAAGTAAAGAACGATTGCGCATCACGGATGGCGCAGTTCCCCCACCACCGCGGGAGTGGGCTTATTATTTAGTCCAAACCTTCCACTTCAGTTTGAGCTGTGTAGCGGTGCCGTGAGGTCACGTTTGCGTCTCTTGTGGAAGTTCAAAATGGCGGCGCCAATTGAAAATCCCGCCAAGTGTGAAGTCCGTAGTGTGATTCGGTTTCTGAATGCGCAGCATGTTCGACCCATAGAAATTTATAGGCAAATTAAGGCAGTGTACGGTGACAATGCGATGAACGAGTCATCACTCGAATTCGCCGAAAAAAAACCGGAAAGAAAAGCCAAATTTGAACACCAGGAAAGTGATGGCAACCGTTTTTTGGGACAGGAAAGGCCTAATCCATGTGGAGTTCATGTCGAGAGGAGAAACAATCAACTCAGCGGCCTACATCGAGACCTTGCATCGGCTTCGCCGCGCTATTCAAAACAAACGACGCGGAATGCTGTCGTCGAAGGTGGTGCTGATCCACGACAATGCTCGGCCTCATTGCAGTGCACGAACCCAAGCAGAACTTCACTCTTTCAAATGGCAAATCTTTGGACATCTTCCGTATAGTCCGGATCTGGCTCCGAGTGACTATCACTTGTTTCCAAAGTTGAAAGTGTTTTTAGGCGGGAAAAACTTTTTGGACGACGATGATCTCAAAGAAGGAGTAAAAACGTGGCTTCATTCCTTGGCGGCAGAAGAGTATAACGTCGGTATTCAAAAATTGGTGTCACGCTACAGCAAGTGCCTTGACGGTTCCGGTGATTTTATTGAAAAATAGAGTACGGTTATAAATAGTTGTAAATAAATGTTCATCCTCGTATCTTTTGTTTTTATTGACCTACACCAAAACGTTCTTTACTTTCTGGATGACCCTCATATATATATATGTGTGTGTGTGTGTACTTGTTACGGCCTGTATACTAGGACCTTCCCAGTTGTCTTACAATCATAATGTTTGATGGAGAACATCTTATCATCAAATGCAATAGACTAGAACTCCTCCTACATGTTATTGTATGGTGAAATATTTATGCTTTGGTGTTTGGCAGGTGAGTAAACAAATGGGCCAAACAGCAGAGGAGACCCTGAAACGAGCAGTGCATGGAGTGGTTCCTTGTATTAAACAGATCAAAGAGTCGCCCGACAAAGCTGTGGGTACAGCTTCGGGCATATAGTGAGTTGTTTGACGTGTATCACCATAATTTAATTTTAAAGTTTTATCATAATATTATTTCTTATTCAGTATATATGCTTTCAGTATTGTAACTTCAATTTTTTGTAAATATTAGACATATTTTACAGAAGTAAGTGATGTTGTAGTTTGCTTATTTTGAGTCATTTAAATTGTTATTAAACCATAGAAAGAACATTAGGCTTCTATTCTGTAAAAATTACTTTAAAGGTGTTCATCCGACCGGCTCAGTTCGGTGCTAGATGGAGTTTAGTTCTACATTTTGCTGCCACTGTCGCCATGAGTAGCAAATTGCTTTTCTACTACCACACACACAATCTGTTTCCCCCCCCTATCCCCGCCCCACAACAGGCAGGATAATGCTTCTACAGTATTCATTCATTCATTCATTATTATTCATCTCTAAGACGCCGATCGTAGAGATATGGGCGAATATGAGGAGTGAATGAGTGTGATGAGTATAAATGAACGAGTGTAGTCCTTGTTACTATCTGAGTTTGACTTAGCTCAGAAAGAACTATTTATTAATAGCCCAATAGCCAGGGCAACTATGGGACCTACAGCTTTACGTGGAATCCGAACCACGTAGTGTTGGTCTGATTTTCAGCTAACTGACAAGTCTGACTCTCAGTTCTCTTCCCCACACAACATCCTAACCTTGACTACCATTCAACCCGGACACTCCAGACTTCTCTAGTAGTATCTACGTTGATGATAACCATTGAGCGGACGCCGCGTCGGTATTAAGAGAATCGAGCATGAAACCTATCGCCTACAATCTCCCAAACACTTTGTCCCCTGTGTTTGATATTTCCGTGACCGACTCCACATAGCTCGATGTGGTTTTGTCAAGTCTATAAATGTATTTTAAAACGTATAAAATACATTGTGCACAATGTATATGACAATTGAACAATCAATTTATTAAAATTCGTTAGTCATTTAGAGGGTATATAAATCTATTTTACTGAAATTACTTAATTTTCAAATAACAAATAAAATTTAATAAATCAAGAATGATTTATTAAATTGAATGTTAACATAATGTTAAATCAAGAATGATTTAACATTATGTAAATTATTAGATATCTACACCAAAGCTCATTTATCAATTCAAACCTCAATTTAATTATATTTCAATTTGTGAGTCATACGGCAAAAAACACAATAAAAATAAATGCATTGAAAATTGGGTAGCAGTAACTTTAATTCATAAAAAAAATTAATAAAGCAAAACAGCGATGAATAAATGTTGTGCTTACCCAAAACATTACAAAACTTATTATTTTGATATATTTTAAAATTGTTCTAAAACATGAGAGTAACAGGACAGAAATTGCTTATTATTTACTGGTACCTAAAGCCGCAAATATAAATTACAGAGTCACCGAATAATAAGTTTGAAAGTTTTTTACGATAAATAGATGTTACATGCAATCTAAAGACACAGTAAACATTTTATATTTCAAGAGTTTACATGATCAGATTTATATTTAACAATAATTTTAACACTATGGCAAGTTTAATTTGAAAAATAAAATTATATAAATTACTTTCAACTACAATATCTAGGCCTCCTAACATTTACAAATAAATGAAAAATACTCATAAATGTTCTCTTAAAGTTAAATATCAGTAATAACATTGAAGTGTTTAACCTGATCACTAAGTTCAAGTTATTAGGACATATATCTAGACAAGTACAAACATACATTAATTATAAAATAAAAATATTGAAAAATAACTAGGCCTATTTAAATTGAAGTTTAACATAAAATGGAACTATCACGGAAATATACAAAATTTTCACCAGTACCCAAGGCCCTAAGTACATAAAATATACAATAAATTAATAATGAATTTGGAAAGTCATTTACAATATTAATGTTTTTAGCCACAAAACTAATAAAATACAGGTATATTTCATGTTTTTTTTCTTTTTTATCCAGAGACTGGCTGTGAACGTTGGGGGTTCAATATGATCACGGATGCTACCCAAGCTGCTCATTGTTGCTACCCAAATTGATCGGTGTCCAGACACTTCATTACAGAGGACATTTGGTTTTTGGGGGTAAACCCTGTAATGGTCACATTCCACGAATGACGACCCAGGTCTACTACCTGAATTAGGAATTCTAACCTGTACATAAACCCCTTTTATGCACTAGCAGGCAGCTGAGATTTTGTCAAAACATCTTCCAAAAGTCACCGTCAAAGACTAGACGTCTATTGTCTATAGATCTTCTCTCTTGTTACAGTTGTATTATATGAGGCGATCTGCTGGCCGAGCAGTCTAAGTCATTATGGCTTACATATACCGCAGGTTTGAATCCTGGCCAGAATTGGAAGTATTTAACCATAAACTTCAATCTTGTACTGTATTGGTTTTTCCCCTTATTCCTTCTGAAAAAATTTCTGACACAGATCTATTGTATGGGAATGGACAGAATAAGGTTAGCAACTTCATTTTGGTTATATTTCCTTGTTCTACCTCTAATGCATTAGTTGATGAGTCATTCTCTCCTCGCTTAGTCTTATTTTAAACACTAGTGGTATTTTTTTACTTAATATTAAAATGCTGCTTTGAGACAATATTCAAAACACTTCTAACTAAACTAGTTAGGCCTCCTGAAATCAATACAAACCATTTATTGTAAAATAAGAAATGGTCAGCAGATGCCAAATAAGATCCATGATATTAACAATTTGTTTTAGGTAGTAGTGGTAGTGGCTAAAAGTTTTCGGCCTATGTTAATTGACGTAGTGCGGCAGTGGTACACCTCGCGGCCTATGTTGATTTACGTAGTGCTCCTGCTTCAAATGCTTTGGTTTATTTTGAGTTTAGCTATTGCCGGGGAACGTTGTATCACCCGCCGCTTTTTGTGCCAGTTTTGTGTTAGAGAGTAGTTCGTTTTATGTTCCCGCCATTTTTGTAGGAGGGATGACTATTATAAGTTACAGTGTTTCATGGTTAGCCATTAAGGTGCACAATTATGTAGTTTTTCATCATTCAGTTTGTTAGTTTGTCTATTGCATTAGTCTAACAATATTGGTTTTCAAGAGTACTAATGATGCAGTGTGTTTGCTGAAACTACAACTGGCTGTGTGATGGCGGGGACAAACCTAGGCCGCAGAGATTTAGAGCCACAAATAGTTGGGCGTACAGCTGCTGAAGAATTGGCTGAGGCCATACAATCCAGGGTTTGTGTCGACTCACATGCACAAGACCAGGTACGTTTTGTCATCTGAAGGACTAGTGAACACTCAATCCCAGATCTGATTTGTATGTATAAAGATGAAAGCAACATAAATGTTGTCAGGCTTAATGTGTAAATGTACATGTTAAATTGAAAGGATTCAAACTGACGCTGAAGCCGAATAGTTGAAAACAATCTCGTGTTATGAAATAAGACGTCACACACAGTGAGCGTCTACTAGCGGAGTGTAGCGTTTCACTTAGGAACAGTGGTTTGCTTTTAGAGCGTGGTGTTTAACTTCAGCCTGTTGAAGTGAACCAATACAGTGTGGATGTTGAGCTAGTAAGAAGCTTTTTAAACGAAAACCATATGGCAGAATCGCTATAAGCCTCACAACAGTAATGTATTCTCTTTTGGTACTGTAAGGTTTTCTCCGGTTATTCACTTGTTGAATACTGATCAATATATTCTCGATCAGTATTCAACATTGATTAAAATATAATCGAATGTGGAAATGGACATCCGCATTCGATACATGGAGTAAAATAAATGAACATAAGTAAATGATACCTACTTCCTTAAAACAAAAGGTGTTATTCAACAAATATTAAGTGGTACATATGTTTCTCATTGACTCACTCAAATCTACTAAATCTTTGTATGAACCATCACTTTAGGTACATATTTTCATAAAGCAGTAAATCGTGCTTGCTTCGATATAGCCAATGTCTCCCTAAACACTCAAACCCTTCTTGTGTGCACTGTGCTTTGATCACACCACACTCCCTGTGTTTTCTTACCCTCAGACAAGAAATGTAGAAGTTGACAAATTACTATTGTTTCAGATGATTATTCTGATGGCTCTTGCTAAGGGCAAATCTAAAGTCTTATGTGGTCCTATCACTCTGCATACAGAAACGGCAATCTACATTGCCGAGCTTATGACTAAGGTATTCTTCTTAGATTTTTTAAACTATTGTACATTTGTCAGCATATTTTAGTCTATGAGGTAAGGTTGGAACATGAGTTTGTTAATGAACCTTAGCTCCATGTCAAGGTACCTACCAGATCATTGTACATGAATTTAATATATATTTACAATAAATCCATGTTCATATCAGGTAGGTACTTGGATATACGTTTCAGGGATGAAATAGTTGTTCCCAAACAGAGGTTTTTATTTATATGCTCATATTGGTGTATAAAATAATGTGCTTAGATGGTTTCCAATTTAGATGGAATAAAAAAAATATGTTTAAAAAAAGATTTTCAATTTTTATTGGGCACTACTCTCAGGTAAGGACAGAACTTAGATAATTTGTGATAATATAAAAAAGACACATTCTGAAAGATGGCTTTAACACATAAAAGCATCCTCTCATACCAAAGCTCTCCTAGAAAAACCTTTAAGGTTAGTAATATTTTCTTTGAGCAAATTCTGAATGAATGAATATTTGACATTCTGGAATGCCATTACTTAAAAGGTTCATTTAGTTCATGAGTTTAAAAATATCATTACTTCTTTTATTTACGATGAATAATAATAATAAATACAATAAATAATCTTTTAGTCACACAGATCCTTGATTACAACTTACTCAAAATTTAATGTCTGCAGCAATTCGTTCTCTTATCTTTTTGTTTTGATAATAGTGTGATTATATCAAACTTTTAAAATGTCTGGTCATAATAATACATTCATAAAATTTGTTCTTAAGAAGCTAAAACTTCTTGAGTTTTGATTCTTAAAATTCTCTCAACGTAGAAATTATGTTTAGGGTTGTTTACTAATAAATTAAGAGGTCTATGAAAAGTTCAATGATACCATTGTTTTCATCGTTTAGTTGTATGTTGTAAATTTGCATTTTGAAATTTTACTATAAGTTTTAATAATTTTTATCCTAGTTAGAACAAAGAAAGTACCAGAATTTTAACTAGTTTTCACTCTGCATCAACTTTACACTTTTATTACTCAAAAACAGTAAATTAAATTGTATGGTTGACAGGAATGTTTTCTATAAATTTTATCAATTTCAGAATGTTTACTTTTCAAGTAACATAAAATTAATTACTTGTTCACACTGTAAACCTTATGAAATTTATAGCTACGATAATTCATATTCAAATATATGTACATGCGTAAGTAAATGCAGTAATTTTCAATTTATAAATAGTGATTTTAAATTAATTAATTAAATTAAAATCACTGCATTTACTTACGCTTATAAAAGTAATCTAACATACCGTACATGTCATAAGGATAACAATGTGACCAAGGAATTGATTTTGAGATTTTAACGATCAATTACAAAATTTTATTTTAAGGAGTAACATTCATTCTTATAACACTCGGAACCGGAACCAATTTGACACCTCCCAACATAATCTTAGTTTCTATACAAAAAAAGCATCTCATATGGGAGTTAAATTTTTAAATCACTTACCAATTACTGTAAAAAATCAGATAAATAAAACTTCTTTTAAAAAAACACTTAAAGAATTTCTTCTGAAGAAGAGTTGTTACTCATTAGCTGAGTTTTGGAAAAACGATTAAAGACAGTTTTTGATTGAATGGTCAATTTTTATTTTTTGAATAGGCTACTACTATACATTCATGCAAGTTTGGTAATATATATTCAATGTTAATGGAAACGAGTATTTTATACTTGAGTATGGTTAATACTTAAATATAAATTAACATAGAATAATGTAACATACTAGGTTTAATAATGCTAAGTTAGTATTTTAGCTATCAATTGATTAAATGGTGTATGATAATATGTAACAGTGAAGTGGAAATGAATATAATGTGTGTGTGTGTATATATATATATATATATATATATATATATATATATATATATATATATATATATATGTATTAATCTTAGCGAAATTAGATATGACACTATTTCTGTATGTATAGTACAAAACAAATAATGAATTTTTGATTTATTTGATTTGAAGATATATGCAAGTGAAGAAAACATTGTTTCAGGAAGTTGATAAAACAATTTTTTCTTGAAAAGTTGAAACTCTGAAATTTTTAGAAAACATCCCTGTCAACAACGTAAATAAGTATTAATGTGATCAATTTACGGGGTTTTATAGTGTAAAGTTGATACACAGGGAAAACTAGTTCAAATTACAGTATTTTTTTCCATCTAGGATAACTTTTACTAGAACATCCATTACAATTTTAAAATTCATATATCATAATGTATAATCAAACTTGGGAAAAAACGGAGTGATTGAATTTTTCATGGGACTCTTAGTTTCTAGTAAACAACCTTCAAACTTGGTTACACATAATTTCAGTAGTCTAGATATACAAAACAAAGCTGCATGAAAATGGTCTGGTTGTCTGACAAACAATAAATTTTTAATGTAGAACAATTGTTGTTAAATTAAAATCTAAACTATGCAACTTTGATACAAATGTTCTCTTTTACAGGCCAAATTTATCATACACAAACAAGATGGCAATAGGAACATCATCGAGTGTGAAGGAATTGGATTTGAGAATAAATATATCTAGGTTAAAGTTTGTCTTGTATAATTTATATCAACCATGTACATAATTAAACATAATATGTGAATAAACCTTGTTATTATTTAAGAAATTTGTTGTAAAGTGATCCAACATATTGAATTATTTATTAACTAATTGAACCCTTTCACTCCCAGCATCCCTTTTTCTGGATATTACAATAAGTACATACAATCTTGACATTTGATTTAAAAAAAATTAATGCAATAATAATTATTTAGTTAAAATATTAAATTCATACCAAATCAGCCACTAATTCTATTTAGTCACAAAACATTTTCATTATTGCTGTTTAAAACTGATTTACATAGGACTACACTAGCGCTCAACAACTGTATCCCAAAACAGCTGACAATTTGAGGTGCAAAATTTAGTTATGAATAAAAAAATCTATTTGTGTGTCAATAAAATCAATGATTTTACCCATTAGTATTTGTTTATTGTTAGCATGATGTTAGCAGGAAAACTGAGAAAAACAACTTTGTGTTTAATACACATTGTCATCATCAAGACTTCTTTTATATTAAAGATAATTGGAATTGCTATGGTATACACATTACTACAAAATTTCAGAAATTAAAATTTTTAACACAATAAGCAGATATCTATTTTTCATACATGTCATGATAATTGATACAAAATACCTTTTACTACTAAAGGCTTTATTCACCAAACTTCTTCTATAAATAAAGTGAGAACAATACTAATGCCCTTTAGAATTATGACACGGCAAAAACGAAAGACTGTAACAATATATTAAAATCATTTAACATGTACTATTTAATTCCTTTCATTGACACAGTTGTTAGTAGAGTGTATGTCAATACATAACGCAGCAATTATATTAACCCTCCAACTGATGACCAACGGCATAGCCGTTCATTAAACTGTTTGTAAACTGATAAAGACGGCACAGCCGTCAGTCATTTTTCCACTGTTTTACTTTACTTTTTACTTTTTTTATTTTTCTCAGTAAATACAATGGTGTACATAGAGAACTGTCATAGTGGTAAATAATTAAAAAAAAACTTGCGACTAAAAAAATGGGACAAATTACATAGTTTACAAAGTATTTAGTAAGTCAGGGTCATCAAAAAATTCATCTACAGTGTAATAGGCTTTCATTAATAAGGATTGTTTTATTGTTTTTAGAAACAATTTGCTGGACACCAATTCCTTATTAGATTTAAGAATCTTGTTTATTACTTTACAGGTCATATAATCAATTGATTTTTCAAATTTAGACGAATTATGTTTTTGAATTTGTAAAAAGTTATGCCTTGTATTGTATTTATAATTAGGAATTCTGTAAGAAAATCTATCTGAATTTTGTTTATAGAATTTACATAACTCATACAAATATAAGCCTGGTAACGTCATTAATTTGGAATTTTGAAAAAGTGCCTTGCAAGGTTCAGTTGGAGGTTTTTTATTAATGATCCTTATTGCTCGTTTTTGGATTAGGAATATTCTGTTGAAATTTTTAAAAGTTGTCCCCCCCCAAACTCCAAGACCATATGTGATAATACTTTGAAAAAGAGCAAAATAAACTTTTCGAAGGACTTCATAATTTACACTATTTGATAGTACCTTTAAAGAAAAACATGACGAGTTAAGTTTTTTGATATATTTTCAACATGCCTGGAAAAATTCAATTTTGCGTCTATGATAATACCGAGAAATTTAACATTTAAGGTTTCAATAATTCTGTCATCTGTATTAATTATATTTGCTCTCCCGAACTTAATTACATTTGTTTTATTTTCATTGAGTTGGAGAGCATTTGTTGAGAACCAGGATTTTAGTTCTTTGAGACAGCTTAGAATATTGGTGTCCAACAATTGAGAATCCCTCTGCCTGACGATCACAGAAGTGTCATCAGCATATTGAATAGTGCTGTAGCAGTTTGGATTGACATTCACCGGTAAATCAGCCACAAACACTAAAAACAAAAGAGGACCTAAAATTGAGCCCTGAGGGCAACCAGTAAGGCTTATATGCCAGTCAGAATCAAAAATTTGTCCTGAATTTGATAGGTGAACCTTTTGAAATCGATTATTAAAGTAGCTTTCTATGAGGTTAAATCCGATACCTCTAACTCCGTAGTTATCCATTTTATTAAGTAATATTTTTCTATTCATTGAGTCAAATGCCTTTGATAGATCACATAATACTGCAGCTGTAAAGAAATTTGAATCTATGCTTTCATAAACTAAATTTGTAAAATTTGCGATTGCATCAATCGTTGATAAATTTTTCCTAAACCCGAATTGTTCTTTGTTAATTATATGATGTTTTTCAAAAAAAGGTAAAAATCTATTTAGAATAATTCTTTCAAATATATTTGAGAAAACGGACAGTAACGAAATTGGACGGAAAGAATCCATATCTTTCCCATTTGAGTAAGGTTTTTTAATTGGTTTTACAACTGAGTATTTTAATTTATCAGGGAAAATCCCGGCTGCAAGGCAATGATTAAAAATATAACACAGATGAGGGCTGAGAGTTTCAGCTATGTGTTTTACTAAAAACATGGGAACCTCATCCCATCCCGCTGATCTCTTGTTTTTAACCTTTCTGATAGTAGACAACATTTCTTCAGTAGTGATTGGTGTCAGGAAGAGGGTCTCATGTATATTAGATTTATAGTTTTTGGAGAAATTTAAATGTTATTTTACGCAAACGGCTTAAAATAGATAAAAGTAACTTAAACCAGTGTGATCCCCTGTTTATAAAGAACAGTTTCATATCATATAGTCTATATTTGCAAAATATTCTAACAGCTGATTTCGATTTTCAAAGGCCATGCACCTGTCTTGGCTGTCGGCGCGCGCAACTCTCTCGGCTGTCGGCGCGCGCATCCGAGCGTGATATTGCAGTTTTTATGAAAAAACAAGGAATCTGTTGTAAATAAGTGTATATATGTAATAACATTTTTTATTCATCGTAAAATTGTGCATATTTAGTGTAGATTTGAAGTTTCTTTTTTGCTCAAGTGGTAAAAAAGTTAAAAACAGAAACTTGAAAAAAAAGTTATTTTACAAACTTTATTTTTCAACTTGATGTGAAAAATTTATGAACAGAGGTAAGTTCAATTTATATATTTATGTATATCTACGGTTTATAACAAAGAAAATGATATGTATAACATAATACTTAGCTTGTAGGATGTATTTTTAAATAATTTTTGAAAATAATTATGCGCGTGGCTATAAAATGGCTTATCATTCTGGAAGTTTACTACTATCAGTTGGAGGGTTAATAATCCATTCATTTGGTGATTTACTGAAAGAATCCTTTGTTCAAAGGAAATCGTGTATCAGTTTTTAAACTTAATTAAAAATGTATGCCTCCAGTAACACCTGATGTTGATTTAACTGGTAATACATTTATTAAAAATAGGAACATGTAAGTATTAAACTGTAAGCCTGCTCTCTTCCAATATGTAATAATATTCACAGATATATTTTGAAAATTATCTATGGGAAGAAAATCACAGTATCTTCACTAAGTCGAGACTGATACGTTTACGTTGCAGCTCTATATTGAACACTTTCACCTCAACTCTGTCTCCCAACTGAGTAGTCACAGACCTCAGCCGACTAGCGGGAATCAGGCCGTTGGTGCCCACTCCAATGTCGACAAAAGCACCGAAATGTGTCACATTTTGTATTCTTCCTGAAATAAGAAAAAGCAATTAAAAATACAAAGACTTGTGGAACAAGAAAGTCTGAGTGCAGTAGATAGTTTCAAATTAACCCACTACGGATCAAAGACATGGCCTTCATGTTCCACGCCGAGTGTACTGATAGTGACAGCTCAATGACTGGTTGTTTACAATTGCGTCACTTGGCCCTTGGAGTCAGTGTTATCACTGTTTAATGCACCAATTTCTTTTGAGGTGCTTATCTGTCTGTCTTCTTATCTTTCTTATGTTTCTGTTTCCTGTCACTATTGTCTCCACTACTAGATATTAGTGTGGGGAATTTAGTCCTAGCGTATGGTCTTATCGTGTTTGTGATTTCCAGTAAATTGGAGGATAAATTGCGATCGTCCTAATTAGCTAGAATACTAATATGGTAAGTGCAATGGTTATATAACATAAATAACTACAAAACATGTAGAATTTGCAAGAGCGCTAGGCCGGCAGGGCAAGTGTAGCACCGTGTTGCGAATTTAATTCTTACCATTCAACCTCTCGCGCGCCTCACTACGCGATCCACAATGAGATAACCCTTTGGCGTGTTTTGGGAATTCAAATTAACCCCAAAAATATTAAATGGATATAGTAGCATGCTGCTGAAGTGTTTTGTAAGCCACCACCTCCTTGATATCAACTTTCACTGAATGAGGAACAGCAGAAACTATTTTAAAATAATTTACTAGTACTGTACTTGGAGTTCAGTTTACCATTAGAACAGTATATTATTCAGGTATCTTGATGGACTCCATTCTTAAAAAAGGTGTTTACAGTATTTTAAAAGCTTTTTTTTAAATATTCAAATTAATATCAGAATGATATTTTTAAAATTGGCATTTAGTCTTGACATTGTACAAGGAGCAATTTTTTTATGTTTGTTTATTATAGGGCAGAGTTGAACAGTAACCAGTTTCTAAATCATGCATTATCTGTTAAAAGACTTCTATTTGGTCTGAATGAGTACATCAGTCAGAATGGAAGAAAATACTGCCTTTCCTCTTAAGTTTAGATCCATAAGATGGACAACACAACTGTTTTGAAAGAGGCAAGCCAACTAATTCCAGCTTTAAAGTTGTATCACAGTATAACACACACAGTATGAAGCTCAGCCGTTTTACTTGCCAACCAAGCTATGCTAGCGGTAGTATAGTAAACAACTGGTGTGGTAAGCAGAGAGATGCGGCAGCTCTGCGATACGACCACTAGAATTGGTATCGTCGAGCAGTTGGCATTTTTCTCAAGAGTAAGCTTCGCTACTGTTTGTAAACATTATACTGTGGTTGTGTAGTGAATCTAAAATCTACCTACACCCAAAAACTTTGCTAAAAGAGAGAAGCTCTCTTAAACAAATTTTAATTTGCAGAGTTTGAAGTTTTGCAGTAGTAAGGCAGTTAGAACAATTCCTATACCTGTTTCAATTAAATAAACGGATGTTGCTTTTTTATATACTATATAAAAATTTGGACTTGACAGCCAGCCATATTCTTACAGCTAGAGACTTCAGTATGCAATTAGATTAATATATATTTTTGGAACTCAAGTTCATGTAAGTAATCAAACAATTCAATTAAATAGAAATGTTACTGTCAGGCCTTTTATTACAAAGTAATCACTTTCAGACACTCACATCAACTAATATAACATTTAAAGAGGCAAAATATGATGAATAAAATATAAAAAAAGTATTTTTATAAACATACAGCAATTTATTTGTATTTATTTATTGATCTATTTGGTTTTTATTTATCTCAACATATTGTGTCTTTAAATGTTATATTAGTTTTGTGAGTGTAAATAATTACTTTGTAAAAGAAGTCCCAAAGTAAAATTTTTATTTTATTGGATTATTTTGAATACTTAAATTAAGTTACAGTAAAACCTCTTTAATCCGGGGTTCTAAGTAGTCTGTATTACTGAAAGTCCGGATTAAATGAAATAACCCCGACATGAGGAAAAGGTACATAGAGTACAATAATTAATCATCATTTATAGTATATAAAATGAGAATTTAAGGTTAAATACAGTACTGCATAGTAAAAAAATTTACTGTAAATGATAAAAAACTCATTCTGGTCCTTAGAATTTAAGGGACCTGGTTCATTCTCATTTTGTTGACATGATTTGTCTACTGGTTTGAAAAAAACTGCTCTTCTGTTGTTTCCCTTTAGAGTTTATTTTGTGAATGATGAGCTAACGAAGATGCCTTCAATGTTCATAATACTCAGATATGTTGTCAGTGTTACTGTAAGAAAAAAAATTTATAAGACAATCTAAGTGGTCTTTTATTTCACAAGTTTTGTTTCGACGTTAAATTGTCATCTGCTTCATCATAGTCGTCTTCATCTCCTTCTGTTACAGCAGTTACACCGTCCACCATCTCCTCTTCTGTGAAAAAGTGGTAGCCCAGGTTGGTCGTTTGATCACAACTCGGTATCTTCTAATAAGCAACACTTTCGCCACCTTGGTATGAACAAACACCGCTATACAACGATCTGTGCATAGCACAGCATTTTTTTAATATCACATTTCTATTTTTAGCTGATATTAATTTGTACGTCTTTGTCAAATGGCAGTCCGTACTAATGGGGTCTGGATTAATGAGGGTTTACTGTATATTTCCAATAAGAAACACTAAAAATAAATCTTAGAAGTTATATGTGTTTTTCATGACAAAGGCTAGCAACAGCCAAAATGATAACTAATACTGACAAAAGTAAAATAATTTTTGACAAAGTTTTGTCAAGTGATGAAGTGTATAGATTTGGATCTACTATAGGGCTTAGACTAAGAGACGCCCTTGCACGCTACGCGTGCCAACCCCGTCACTCGCTGTACTCGATACACTTTGGCCTCGGCTAGTGACTTTTGACTACAAATAATAGTAGGTTAACTGAATAACATAAAATTACAATATTAAATTTATTTACACTAACACATTACTTGTGTTGCTATCTATTTATTATCATAAACACCCCATGATATTACTTTGCCTATTTCAAAGGTGTTTATTTCATTTGTTTTTGGTTAACAGGTGCCTACAACCTTTCCTGGTTTAACATTATGAAAGATCTAACATCATCAATATTATAAATACCATTGTTTATATTTAAACAGGTGTTAAAACTTTTTGTAAATCATTTACATTTGAACAGCTGTTACTTTTTGATTCATATAAACCTCTCCATGTTATTCTTATGGCCGAAAAACAAACTTCGAGGGCTTCCCATACCCTTCAGGCTGAAAATCTTGAAGAATTATGACCTTATTTCACAACTAGGAACAGAGGCAAATCTTTTGATACCTCGACCGTTTCAATCGGTTAAGAAATATATAGGAGTTGCGTTGACAAAAAACGGCTACATGTATAAGGATACTAACATAAAATATATTTTAGCACTAAAGCATGATTATATTAACTAATTTTAGCTTAGGTTTTTAGTTTCTTTAGAAGTCTCTAAGTATTTATTTTCTTTTAAATAAATGCCTGTAGGGTGTAAACATTTGATAAAATTATATTTTAGTTTTTATTATTTTTAAGGTTTTATTTCAAAGTAATATATTTTAAAGAGTTTTATGTTTATTTATCTCACACGATTCATAATTTTATTTACAAACATTTTTTTAATTGGTTAATCAATACCCGCAATTGAACTCGTATTATAGAATTAATTTTAATAAAAAAATTTGGTTGAAAATAAATTAGGGTGCAAGAGAGAGAGAGGTGTTGAAGAGTTAACACAGGACAGTCGTAGGCACGTACCAAAGGTGAGGATTAGTAAAGTTACATTCCATTAGCGCAATACGATATAATGTTCTGTTTAAAGGGATATATGGACTTGCACATTGTTTTTTTTCCCCTAAAAATAAGATCTTTTTGTCGTATGATTCATTTAAACAACTTTGTTTAAGAAATTTTACTGGTATAATTTTTTCTTGAGAAAATTAACATAACACTCAAATCTGGTATATGAAGAAAAAGATTTGTTAAATGCTATGTGAAATATTGCTTAACTCTTGTATTGGCATGGTGCGGATATCTCCACTTGAGACATGGCTGTCATTATTGTACACACCTAATTTGCTACAATCACGTTTCTAGTACCTACGGATTCTAAGTTAGTTGCTAATTACAATGATATGAATAAATCATCACAGTTTCGATTCGACATAGTGAGTTTGAATAAGTAAAGATCCAACTCACATAGATTTTTTTTCTTCACCATCGTTGCTATGTAACACATAGTATTATAATGAATTTTCGTGTTTATTATTTATAAAAGAATTTATCAAATGTTAAAAATAGCATGGGTCACTGACCTGTAAGAATAGTACCAGTCGTGAGATCTTGCAAAGATGTGACACCTCTGCGAAATAGTGGTTTGGACAGTTCTGAGCGGAGGTCGTGGTTGGGAGGTTTCTGAAGAGCCTCCGCAATTAACTGCACCACAGCTTCGGTGATGTCCAACTGTCTGCACAACTCTGGTAGTCCTATACACAGAATCAACTCGCTAGAAATTAAACTTTTTTTTCTATTTATTGAATAGTTGTTTAAACAAATACATTGTTGAATTATCTATGTACTAAAAACTAAAAGTGATTCTTGAAAATCAATTCATTTGAATACTAAAAAACATTTTCAAGTTAACAATATAGCACTTACCATTTTCCTTTACTGTTCTTTCAACACTCTTAATAAATTCAGGTGTTCCAAGATCTCTGATATCCACCCCACATTTTTTCATGAACCTGGAACAGTATAAAATTATTTTTTACCTTATTTAGTTTAAAGTTTTGCAATAGATATTTTCATGTGAGTCGTAACAATATTAATACTATTTTTTTGGAATCCATAAGCCAATAATACTACATTGACTTCTCTGATACTGCATAAATGGCTGGTAGCTAAAATAGCTCATGGTCGCTTGTGGATTGGTTTGCTTCAGTCAGTATTTTGACTACTGGCCATATATGAAGAATCCTTTAAAAAGCCAATAGTGTTGGTTGTTTTGTAATCAAAAAGATTAGTATTAATTTTTAAATGATTGTTATCGTATCTTCATTGTCTTTTTTGTGATACGAGTACTTAAGATAGTAACAAGAGTATGTCACATATGATCAGGCTTGGGACTAACGATTAAAAATAATTAACGATTAAGTTTAATCGTTAGTTTTTCTGTTAACTTTTCAACTTATTCGTTAGTTTTGGGGATGTTTAACTTTTAACTTTAACTAGTTAACAAATTCACTAACGATTAAACTAACTCAGTTAGTTTTACAAACGAGGTACGGTTTGTCCCGTGGAATGTAGACAATGGCGGAGAAAGCGTCCAAAACTTTGGTCAAAGACCGGGCGTTTTCCTCAATCCCAAGTATTCGCCGACAAACAAAGTCATGAGTCATATCCCACCCCTTTCCGCCATCTTCCTGCCCTGCCCATAATTAATAGACACACCCAACGTGTCCCATTGTTGTTTGTCCAAGACGTAGTCATAGTGTTAGTGATAATACTGGGAGACTTGAAGGTGGATTCATTTCAGTTTTAAAGTTTGCCGAGTGAATAATAAAGTGTGTTGAATTAGTTTCCAGATGGTTTACGTTATGTATAATAATAAAAGACAACAGTTTTTTTGTAAATAATTGTATGTATTCTTTCATGCCTCACAAACTAACTTTTAACTTTTAATTTCAGTTACTTTTTTAAAATTTAACTTTAATTAGTTAGTTTCATTGAACTCTAACTTTTAACTTCAATTAGTTAGTTTAATAGAGGATTAACTTTAACTTTATTCAGTTAAAAATAATTGTTAACTTTCCCAAGTCTGCATATGATATAGAAAAAGTACAAATATTACAGCAGTCAATTCAATTTGGGCAAACCACATATTTCATTTTGAGACCAGAGGGACTCACAAAGAATCAACGGTAAACGTGGTTTACCAAATTCGATCACTATAATAATAGTACTTTATGTACTTAAATCAGACTTGAGTATGTATATGGTGCTAATGACTTTCTTCCCACCCATCCACGTACAGTTGAAATGATCCTCCTACCCACGAACAGTTGAAATGACCCTCATACCCACCCATACACATACAGTTGTGTTAACCCACCTGCCTACCCAACCAATTACAGTGATTATGACCCTCCTACCCACCCATACGCGCACAGTTGTTTTAACTCACCCACCCGCCCATACACACACAGCAGTATTGAAATTACATAATATTTATTCAATTATTATAATTTTTAACATGTAATAAACTAACTATTTAAAATAATTAACCAGAATACAACTTAAAATTTGACTATAACATTTTAATTTGGGCCATTGTGTTGTACAATGGTTAACTGACTGTATTTGTCAGCTGTTTTGTGTGCATGCACTGCCTAACTAATTTGTAACATATTTTATTATGCCTACGTTTTTATGAAGATTTGATGAAAAATGTACAGTATGAGCTCTTTTATCCGGATTTCCGGTTAATCCCAATCATATTAGCAGGAATTTTTTTTTGTTTTACAAGAATACAAAATGTGGTAAGCTGTTGATATATTAAAGTTCTTAACAGTAGATTTGGTCTGTGTCGACATCGCAAAACGAATATGGATTTCGTATTGAATAAATAACAAAAATACTGTATTGTACAGTATTGTATTGTTACCTTTGTACAGTATAGTACTGTACTTCGAGGAGCAACATATTTCCAAATTATGTCAGCATGTAAAACTGGTGAAATGAGAAAGGACGGGCTCAGTGTATTCACTCCCGTCGTTTCTGCAAAGTACAGTGGCGGCAGAGGGGGTGGGGTATAGGATGGGCATCAATCCGCCCCTCCACTCCTAGGCAATGGGCATGCTCACCGGCTACGACAGACAGCTAGACAGCACAACACACCAGTCAATCTGTAGTGAGTGACAAAGCTTACAAGGGTCTTACGGTGCATAACCTCTCGTTGCAGAAAGGAAAATTGTTTTTGTTTACGTTGTTTTTGTTTAGTAGTTTTATGGTTGTTATTGATAGTTTACGTTTGTTATATTTTTTAAGAACTTTACCTACGTTGTTTTCATTGTGCTAAGAAATGTCTTCAAAACGAAAAAATATTGTTGTTTCAATGGATAACAAACTTGAAGCCTTACATCAAATCGATAAAGGTGTCACTTAAAAAAATTGCATAAAAATTGACTGTACGTGTATGGGCGTACGGGTGGGTCAGTACTACTGTACTGTAATAATAGGAGGGTGGGTGGGTCAGTACCACTGTACGTGTATGGGTGGGCGGGTGGGTCAGTACCACCTAACGTGTATAGGCGTTCGGGTGGGTCAGTACCACTGTACGTGTCTGGGCGGGCGGGTGGGTCAGTACTACTGTATGTGTATGGGCGTACGGGTGGGTCAGTACTACTGTACGTATATGGGTAGCAGGTGGATCAACGCCATTGTACATGTATAGGTGGGCGGGTGTGTCAATACCTCTGTACGTAAAATGCTAGTTTTTCAATAACTATTCAATAAAAGAAGGGAAATAGGCAAGGAATTCTTCCAAAACATGTTCGAATAGTTTTTTTTAGGTTAGATTACGTTAATTACACTTCATTAGATTAGATAGTTTAGGCTAGGTGTTATTAGTTGTATAGGTTAGGTTACGCTTCGTTAGGTTACGTTTTGTTGGGTTTGGTAAGTATAAAAAAATAGGAAAGAAATTGAAGACTTTTGTTTTAAAAGATAGTCTAGAGGGGAGGGGACTATCAAAAAGGCTAAAAATTTGGACGATGCACTGTTTTTATGGTTCAGTGAACAACAAGAACGAGGCATGCCCCTATCAGGACCAATAGTGCAAGAAAAAGCGCTGTTACTAAATAAAACTATACCTAATGGAGACCCGACCTTTACAGCAAGCCTTGGTTGGCTTGATAGGTGGAAAAACCACCATGGCATATGCCAACTATCAGTCACTGGCAAGAGCTTGTCTAGTGATGTTATAGCTAGTGAAAAATATAAAGCTGTGTTTGAAAGCTTATTTCAGACGAAAATTTGACACCTGATCAAATTTACAATGCAGATGAAACAGGTCTGTTTTATAGAACGCTGTCAAGTAAAATTCTTCAAAACTTGATGATGGATATAAAAAGAGTAAAGATAGAGTGACAGTCATGGCTTGCAGCAATGCTTCTGGAAAATATAAATTGCCACTTGTCTTAGTTGGCAAATCAAAAAATCCCAGTGCCCTTGAAAATATTAATCATGACACTTTACCAGTCTTTACCGAGCAAAGAAAAGTGCATGGATGAACTCCTTTATATTCAAAAGATGCTTTTTTGATAACTTTGTAATGAGTGTATCAAAGTTTTTTAAAGAGAACAACTTGCTTATCAAGGCCGTTTTACTACTTGACAATCCCCCCTCACACCCTAGTGCAGATGAACTAAAAAGTAGAGGCATATGTGTTCAGTTCCTTCCTCCCAAGGTTACACCGCTTCTTCAGACGATGGACCAAGGCGTTTTGGAAAGCATAAAAACAGTTTATAGACACCAACTTCTAGGTCAACTTCTCGAAGTAGAAGGAGAGGATAGTGTGATACAGCTGCTGAACATTATAAACATTAAAAAGGTTATCTATATGGTGGCGTCATCATGGGATAATGTGACTAAAACATCATTGGTTAAGTCTTGGAAGAAACTGTGGTCAGGAGTATGTGAGATTTGTAACGGTGAATCTGTCTCAGAAGAAAGTGAAGACTGTAGCTCTACTGAACTACTCCAGATGATTGAAAAAATTTATGGCTGCACTAGTATAGATCTGGAAGATGTGAATGGCTGGTTTCAGGCAGACAATATGATTGGTGTGATGACAAATGAAGAAATAATATCAGTAGCATGTTCTACAGGTTTAACTGAGGACAGTGACAACGATTCTGTGGATGAAGAACCAGAAGAGATTTATGACTCATGCAGATGCCACAGCACAATTAGATCGGCTGATGGTGTATTTCGAGTGGCAGTCGGGTACTTTGTCAGCGGAAATGTTGGCTTTGAAGCAGTTGCGTGATCGTACTTCCAGGAAGCAGTGCACCAAAGTTAAACAAAAGAAAGTGACTGAATTTTTCCAAAAGCAATAAAATACTTTATTAAAGATATCAGTGAATACTGCAATTATACAATATATATAAAATATTACTTCCATTGTTGTAATAGTATAATTTGTTCTCTTTTTATTAATATTACCAGTAAATAAATTTGTATTAGATTATAAATAGTGTTTGTATTTATATCCAGTTTATCCAGATTTTCGCCTATCCGGATCACTTCCAGTCCCAATTAATCTGGATAAATGAGGTTATACTGCATTTTATAAATTTATTAAATGATTTATTTAATTCAATCATTGTTTGATCAGAGTTTACCATCTCATTACAGACATCAGACAATATACTTTATTGCCCTTTAACAGCCTACACAAAAATGTCAGGCTCTTTTTGGATTTATTTGCAAACATTTACTATAAAGTAAGTAACAAATTATAAAACATCCTGAACCTGCTAATGTTTTGTACCTACATGTTCAAAATAAACTAAGGTGCCCTTAAACATAAAGTTATAAATCTTATAAGTAAAATTTTACGTAACAAATTATAAAACATCCTGAACCTGCTAATGTTTTGTACCTTCATGTTCAAAATAAACTAAGGTGTCCTTAAACATAAAGTTATAAATCTTATAAGTAAAATAAAAAAAAAAATAATTTATATTAAAAAAAAATAAATTTATAAATATGCAACTCAAGGTTTTTGTGAGTTATATTAAAGAGAATGCAAAACCATAGAATAAAACATATTTTTTTATGTTTAAAATATTACTACTAACACTTTTGAGTCGAACAATTCTTGTCTTCTATCATAGACCAAACATAATACTTACTTGACTTCTTGTTATTTGTCTAACCAAACTATTATTGTGTATTATATTACTACTAACACTTTTGAGTCGAACAATTCTTGTCTTCTATCATAGACCAAACATAATACTTACTTGACTTCTTGTTATTTGTCTAACCAAACTATTATTGTGTATTATATTACTACTAACACTTTTGAGTCGAACAATTCTTGTCTTCTATCATAGACCAAACATAATACTTACTTGACTTCTTGTTATTTGTCTAACCAAACTATTATTGTGTATTATATTACTACTAACACTTTTGAGTCGAACAATTCTTGTCTTCTATCATAGACCAAACATAATACTTACTTGACTTCTTGTTATTTGTCTAACCAAACTATTATTGTGTATTATATTACTACTAACACTTTTGAGTCGAACAATTCTTGTCTTCTATCATAGACCAAACATAATACTTACTTGACTTCTTGTTATTTGTCTAACCAAACTATTATTGTGTATTATATTACTACTAACACTTTTGAGTCGAACAATTCTTGTCTTCTATCATAGACCAAACATAATACTTACTTGACTTCTTGTTATTTGTCTAACCAAACTATTATTGTGTATTATATTACTACTAACACTTTTGAGTCGAACAATTCTTGTCTTCTATCATAGACCAAACATAATACTTACTTGACTTCTTGTTATTTGTCTAACCAAACTATTATTGTGTATTATATTACTACTAACACTTTTGAGTCGAACAATTCTTGTCTTCTATCATAGACCAAACATAATACTTACTTGACTTCTTGTTATTTGTCTAACCAAACTATTATTGTGTATTATATTACTACTAACACTTTTGAGTCGAACAATTCTTGTCTTCTATCATAGACCAAACATAATACTTACTTGACTTCTTGTTATTTGTCTAACCAAACTATTATTGTGTATTATATTACTACTAACACTTTTGAGTCGAACAATTCTTGTCTTCTATCATAGACCAAACATAATACTTACTTGACTTCTTGTTATTTGTCTAACCAAACTATTATTGTGTATTATATTACTACTAACACTTTTGAGCCGAACAATTCTTGTCTTCTATCATAGACCAAACATAATACTTACTTGACTTCTTGTTATTTGTCTAACCAAACTATTATTGTGTATTATATTACTACTAACACTTTTGAGTCGAACAATTCTTGTCTTCTATCATAGACCAAACATAATACTTACTTGACTTCTTGTTATTTGTCTAACCAAACTATTATTGTGTATTATATTACTACTAACACTTTTGAGTCGAACAATTCTTGTCTTCTATCATAGACCAAACATAATACTTACTTGACTTCTTGTTATTTGTCTAACCAAACTATTATTGTGTATTATATTACTACTAACACTTTTGAGTCGAACAATTCTTGTCTTCTATCATAGACCAAACATAATACTTACTTGACTTCTTGTTATTTGTCTAACCAAACTATTATTGTGTATTATATTACTACTAACACTTTTGAGTCGAACAATTCTTGTCTTCTATCATAGACCAAACATAATACTTACTTGACTTCTTGTTATTTGTCTAACCAAACTATTATTGTGTATTATATTACTACTAACACTTTTGAGTCGAACAATTCTTGTCTTCTATCATAGACCAAACATAATACTTACTTGACTTCTTGTTATTTGTCTAACCAAACTATTATTGTGTATTATATTACTACTAACACTTTTGAGTCGAACAATTCTTGTCTTCTATCATAGACCAAACATAATACTTACTTGACTTCTTGTTATTTGTCTAACCAAACTATTATTGTGTATTATATTACTACTAACACTTTTGAGTCGAACAATTCTTGTCTTCTATCATAGACCAAACATAATATTTACTTGACTTCTTGTTATTTGTCTAACCAAACTATTATTGTGTATTATATTACTACTAACACTTTTGAGTCGAACAATTCTTGTCTTCTATCATAGACCAAACATAATACTTACTTGACTTCTTGTTATTTGTCTAACCAAACTATTATTGTGTATTATATTACTACTAACACTTTTGAGTCGAACAATTCTTGTCTTCTATCATAGACCAAACATAATACTTACTTGACTTCTTGTTATTTGTCTAACCAAACTATTATTGTGTATTATATTACTACACTTTTTATTTCAGTCCTAATGAACTAAAATATTACAGCCAGTTTAAAGAATTAAAAAACAAGCTATTCTTCTTTATTATCGTACGAACATGCAAAACAGGTGTTATTCTGTGCAACTAAAATTATTGAAACACTGATCATGTAAATTTCCACCCCCTATGCCGGACACTGTTTATTAAGGTGGCCTCTACATCACTATGTCACAGACCAGAGCCTCTCATACAGTTCAACGCCTTAGACGGCTCACTCATTCGTTTCAACATCGACAGTATGGTGTACCATACTGTTAGTACAGAACGTGTTCTCCTCAAGCTCTACCTGAGCGTTTACTCCAAAATATAAACCTGCCAGAACAATAATCACAATGTAATATATGAACTGTCCACATCCTTTTGTGTAGGTCAGTACTGTGTACAAAACTTTCACTTGTACACTTTTATTGATTGGAATCTCAGTTCATTATACTTAAAGAGCGATACTGACTTGTGTGCCACAGTGTAGGACTCTGGATGGATCCAAGTCTGGTCCAGAGGGTTAAGGTCCGATCTAACACTCAGCTTCTGTTTCTTGAACCCCTCCTGACTGCCCTCACCAACATAGTTCCTGTAATCATTTGATTTACAAGACTACTTGACTACTTATCACTTTTTACTTATTTCATGGCCAGCCGTAACCCTGGGATCAAGTTGATTTGACACCTGTATTTCAAAAATTATAATGTTTTCACTTGGAAAAACTGCTTAAATGCAATCTTACTTTAAACATAGTACAAATAAAGCCTTTATTTAGGTACATTTAAATCATTACAAATATATTTTCCCCACACATATGTATATTTAAAAAATATATTTCTACGAAGAGTAAAGTTTTCCCAAATAATGTAACATTTCGGCGATCACTCCAAAATACAGTAAATTCAAAACATATAATTTATAGACTGTTCAAATCAATGAAAATGTTTCGTATTATATAAATAATCAGTTTTACACATATCCTCCTAATAAATAAATATTAAAAACTGTAACTCTGATATCATTGAGTTGTAATGATACATTATGGAAATAATAATCTACTTTCAACTCTAGCAAGATTTACAAAACAAAAATATTTTCTTCTTTACTTTTTAAAATAGCACACAACCATTTTAATAAAATGCTAAATTCTCCATTGTATGGGTTTCTACAAAAATCAGCAACCATCAATTAATTACATTGTCAGTTAAATTTAAATTGATCGTACTTTGAATGGAAAGAATTTTAAATATTGATGAAAACAAGATTTTTTTTGAAAAATCTAATTTAGGTTTATATACAGTAATTAATTATTTTTTTAATCTGTACAAATTAAGCTAAAAATATTATGTTTGTCATAAACAAAAAAAATGTCAAAGCAGTTAGTTAAATTAACCCTTTTAGTGCCAACATTTTGAAAATTGTCCTCAAGTTCCAGATGTTGGCTCACTATTTTATCCTGAAATTGCCAAGCAGATTGGAACAATTTGCAGTGTGAAAAAATAATGTAAAATTGTTAATTTTCACACAGCTGGTGACATTGCAAGACTGAGCGGTCAGGTGTACCAACTTCAAAATAAAATTATCACAACATCGTTTGATTTAGACGCTGTATAAAGTGATGATCTTAAAGATCATTCTATCTAGATTACAAAACACTAAAACATAAGTTAGTTTTATTATTTTTGTGTTATTTTACAAAACTTCCAAAAAATTGGATGCTGACAGCAACATCAATAACTAACTACCCAGATAACTCATCCCCATGCTAAAGAGTGTTAAAAATTTTTTCATATTGTGTCAACTTTCCGCTTTAAAGCATGTCGAGCAGCTGTCAACTGGGCGGCGTTGCCAGATTGAACTCATTCAAGCGTCTCGTTCAGTTCACCAGTTAGAAGAGAGGAACGCAGTTCAATGCAGCAACATTGCATCCTAAATTCACAGTTTCGTAGTATGTATTACCTACAAACTCCTTAAACAGCGTGTAAGCTTTTCCCGTATACTGTGAGCTATCTGAGTAGAGTTAGTTATCTGTGCTAGCAGTTTATTCCTAAATTGCCAACGTCTGATTTTTCAGATTTTACAATTTAGTTATAGTTTTGCTACATTAAAAGATTCGGACATTGACACTAAAAGGGTTGATGTATGAGTTATAAAAAACTATTAAATCCTCACAATTAACAAAACCACAGTAAATGATTGAAAGAAACTGCAGGAAGTAAACACTCACCAGCACTTTGCCTTCTTTTCAGCAGTATTTTTGTCCCTTCTTTTAGTTTAATGATGTTTACAAAATGTCATAATTTTATCTGTGTTTGTTGAAATAATTGTTTGGTATAATTTTATTTTGACTTTTGCATTTTATGTGTCAAAGGTCAGATTATTTTATGGATCCTTGCTTTTAAATATCATCCCATGATTATTAAACTGTTTTATTGCTAAGTTTTAGATTTTTAGATCTTAGCAGTAATTCTTAGAAGATCTAAAAATTCATGTATCATGGTGATATACGAGGGCTGTTTTTTAAGTAAGGGCTGTTGTTCCGTACACGGTAGTAGTTCGCATTCCTGCCGTAACGAGCGTGCACCCCGCCTCTCGGCATTCCTAACGAACAACTTCATGTCAGTTGCAGCTCTGTAGCTAACCTGTACGCATTACTGTGGAACTTTAAAATGTTTAAGGTAATCGAATCGCCCGCCGCATGTGAGATTCGGTCGGTGATTCGATTTTGACTACAAGAAACATGTCGGCTGCTGACATTCACCGTCAGCTTTGTGAAGTGTTTGGTGCCAAGGCAATGAGTGAAGGTAAAGTGCGAAAATGGGTCCGAGATTTTAAAAATGGCCGAAAAAATGTCCACGATGAAGATCGCTCAGGCCGGCCCTCTGATCACGGAAAATTTGGTTACTGCAGTTGACGCAAAAATTCATGAGGACCAACGGTTCAAAATAACCACTCTCTCTATGAAATTTCCTTAAGTGTCCAGGTCAGTACTGTACAAAATTGTGTCAGAAAACCTAAACTTTGAAAAATTGTGAGCAAGATGGGTACCCAAACTCCTCACTGAGGATCACAAAAAAAAGAGATTGGACAGCTCTTTGACTTTCTTGACCCGCTACGACGAGGAAGAAGATGACATGTTGAGTCGAATTGTCACAGGAGATGAAACATGGGTATCCCATATCACTCCTGAATCAAAGCAACAGTCCATGGAGTGGCGGCACACAACATCTCCGATTAAAGTCAAAGCCAAGCAAATGCTGTCGCCGCGCAAAGTCATGGCAACTGTGTTCTGGGTCAGGCACGGCGTTTTGCTTGTGGACTTTATGCCGCGAGGAATGACGATTAACTCAGAAGCCTACTGCGCAACTCTAGCCAGGCTCCGATGCGCCATTCAGAACAAAAGACGCAGCATGCTGGCAAAGGGAATTCTGCTCCTCCACAACAATGCAAGGCCTCACACCGCTGCTCGGACAAAGGAAATGATCGACTCTTTTGGCTGGGAAGTTTTGAATCATCCACCGTACAGCCCCGACCTTACTCCGAGCGATTTCCACCTTTTTCGGTACTTGAAAAATCATCTTGGCGGGAAGCGCTACGATGATGACGAAGAAGTCAAGACGGCCGTGAACTCCTGGTTGTCAGAGCAGGCGGCAAATTTCTTTGAAGAGAGGTTTCAAAACTTAGTTTTAAGATATGATAAGTGACTTAACAAGCAATGCGACTATGTAGAAAAATAAAGAAAAGTATGTAGATTCTGAAAATAAATGTATTTTGAAAAAAATAATTGATATTTAAAAAAAAAAAAAAAAAACAGCCCTTACTTAAAAAACAATCCTCGTATATGGGTTCTAATTACAGAAAATAAATGTCCTGATCAAAATATTTAATAACATCAACATCAAAACTTCACATAGTAATTTCAGGATAAACTGATTAAATATTCTAAACTTTGTTCAGAAAACAACGAAACTTTCCAACAATACAAATGTTGTTTAACTTCATGTTGTTTAAATATTAGCAACATAATGTATGCAGTACAGACCTAATGGTTTGGATGGATTCAGGCATGATGCGAATGAAGCCAGCACACTGCTCATACGTCTTTTCTCCAACCCCTTTGACTTGCCGTAGCTGTTGCCTGTTTGTGAAGGGTCCCTTATTTTCCCTCCACTCAAGGATTTTGGATGCTCGGGACTGGTTCAGCCCAGCAATACGCCTACAACAATAATATATTTTGTATTAAATTCATTGACCCTTAACATGTGGTTTTAAGAATATACCTGAGATGCTGAAGGTATAGTAAATTTGCATTAAAATTATACTTAAAAATACCAATACAATATATGCCTTGAAATGAGATATCTAGAGTTGACACAAGTTATTATTGCCGGTGTGGTGGCTCAGTGGTTAAGGCTTCGGACTGCGGACAAGAAGGCCTAAGGCTCAAATCCCCACTGTGCCAATGGTCAGTACTTCACTCGTTGAATAAAGTGCGCGCACATGCTTGCAAGCTCATGTAAACTGGTGAGTGAAGTTTAAAAAAAAATTACTTTTAAAATATTAGAAAAATCAAAGTAACTTTACAGTACTTATTGTAGGTATCAATAAACTGATGTTTAGTAGAACACTTTCTGCCGATTGCTTGGGTTTCAGTTCAAATATTAAATATAGTTTTAACATCTATTTGTATCAATATTTTATTTTATATAATGAATAAATTATTCTTGAAATTTTTGTTACCAAAAGTCAGTCTTCTTATAAATAACAATTTACTTGAGGAAAAGATTCAACAGCATTTCTTTATATTTAAAATACGGATACCTAAAATGGCTAAGTTGGCCTTTAAATATGAGCTACCTACACTTTACAAGTTCATAAACTTAAATAACTTTAAAGAAAAATTAAAGGGTTAGCTCTTAATCAGAGCTTTTTATTCTGTCCAGGAGTATTTTGATGATCCATTGACTTAATTTTGATTTATTATTGTTATTTTCCACCTAGTACAGTAATACATCTAATCTGATTTATTTTTAAATGTTGTTTTTGTGGTATAATCTGTAATGGATGATTATTTCTAAATATTTTGTGACGATGCACCTGTTCTGTATGTCTCACATGTCAAATAACGTTATGTGCAAATAAAATATGTCTATGTCTAATTAATAATAATGTAAACAATAAATAGCTGTAAACCAAACAAACTATTGCAGAAGTTGAACACCAACCGGAACTTGAATGCAAAAGTTTGTCACGCTTGTGAAGTTTGGCGTCAGAGTGGTGGAAAGATTCTCCTCTGCTACTGAGACCCTTAATTATAACATGCCTATGGACCAGTTACTATTTGACTATTTGACCCGATTGTAGTTATATAACGCTGTTAGGAGCACAGTAAAAACTTTAAGCACATGAAAGAAGGGCAAAATAAAATACAGTAATGATTTTCAATAGTGTTATAATTAAATCATAATTGAATTTATCAAATATTTCTACCTGAGCAGAGATATAGAAGCAGTATTGACATCAACACCTACAAAGCTGACACACTCGGAGACGACCTCATCCAATGTTGCGCTGAGTAGTTTCTGGGTGATGTCATGTTGATACATGCCCACTCCCAGGTGTTTGGGCTCCACCTTGACCATCTCCGACAGTGGATCCTGCACTCTCCGAGCCAAAGATACTGAAACAACACACATACTAAGGAACATGGCATGAACATTTTAAATTAAAATAAATGATACCAGGGAACTGGCACAAACTTTCTCTTTTTACCTTTCTTACTTCAGATTGTTTAACAATATTTCAAAAAATAAAAAACAAAAAAATTGATACTAACAAATTAAATTAAACTATATAAACAATGCCAATCAGGACATAAACTACCCACTGTACAGAACAGTAATATCAGTCATCACTAATGTTTACATTTATTTTATAGTTAACCATTAATTTTATTTATTTATAATTACGGAACCGGTAATCACTCAACCAATCTAAAATCTCACCATTAACATGAGTATTTTCCCAAGAATTTCCCCAGGTGCTGCACTATTATTTCATTCAGTTCTTTATAAATCACACTCAATTATAGTTAATTCATACATTATACTTTATTGCAGGCCAATGGTTATCTAAAAATATGTGGGTGCCAATAGGCACCCGCAGCACACAGGATGAAATTTTGTAGGGTTTTGGTTCAGAGTGCAACGAGCGCCTATAGGCGTCTACATGTTTTTGTTAGTTTTTAGATACATAATGTGAATGTATGTTACAAAAATGTTACACGATATTTACTTGCACAATATTTCCAATGTTTATTATATACAATGATAAAAATTGACACAATATTATTTACAAGATGCTAGATTTTCAACTGAAAATTTCACTATTGGTGACTTTCACAAAACTAAAAACAAAATACACTATTATTGATCCCAACTCACTAACAACAGCTTAGAATCACAATGCAACCTCAATCAATAAACATCAGCTGGTTATTTACCGCCAAAAGATCGAGGACACAAAGCTCCCATAGGCGCCCGCCACACTGAACATGTTAAACTATATAATAATAATATATGAAAGTTTGCTTCAATTCATATTTTAATGATAAATATGAAAATATTGTTGAATATGAATTAAAATTAAAGGATGTAAAATCACACCTAAATTAAAACAGATATTTAATTAATTATATATCTAAGGAATCTTAAAACAAAACAGTTATTTTATTTAAATAAATATATTTTAAAAATACAATCTTCAAAAACAGCTTTCAATTCATCACAAAGCAAAATTTTATGTAAACAACCTTCAACAACTTGAGTTGTTGCTTCCGGCCTTTGGCCTCCAACCCCAACTTAGTAGGGTGGTAACTAAAATATTTTTAATTTTAATTTGAATCTTTACTGAAAATTTAATTAAAATCGTTGGAATTAAGCTTGACAAAATTCCATTTTTAATGTTATTTTCCATTAAAAAGTTATAGCTAAAAAAATATTAAAGTTAGGGACATGCCTTATTACTAAGATATGTTAAATTTTAATTCACATCTTTCCCATAAAAATAAAAAACTAAAATTTTGAAAATGTGAAAAACAGTCTGGAGATATTGGCTAAATACACCTACATACCAAATTTCATAAAAATCAATCCATCCATTTGCTCTTCAGCAAAGTGTACAGACACATATTCACACCAAAAACCTCTCTTTTTTGTTTCAGGGGGCCCTAAATTGGAATTTTAGAACAAGTTGTAACAACATTTTTTTGGACGATCACATTACTTTCTCTATGTTAACACATATAGGAGAAAGTAAAAAGCTTAAAATCAATTATGAATGGCTCTAAAACAGCCCGAGACTCAGATTTCAGTTAATTACTATAAATTGTAATTGTCTCTTGACAATTAATTGTAGTTTTTGAAGCAGCCGTGACCAAGACATTCGCTTAACACCCAGTCCAGTAATAAGATATTACACATCATAAGTCATAGATTAATATCTGTTTAGCTTAATTTTTATATGAGTTTATTCAACAATGGTTATTCCCACAAATTCTACAAAACTATTTTCATATTGTGTAAACTTAATGTAATATGATACCTGCACTGATGAGGTTACGGTCCAACTTGGGGAATTCTTTGAGTGCATCATCACTGCAGCTGTAAATTGAAGCGCCCTGCTCACTGACCACGGTATATTGAACATCCAGAGGTTTGAACCAGTCCCTCTGTATCAGCTGACTCAGATACTCCTCTGTCTCCCGGCACCCCTTACCATTGCCAATGCCCACCATTTCACATCTACCATCAATGGAGGAGTGATATTCTTTTATTGAAACCAACTTGATTCTTATAATTAAACTGTTACAAACAAGGTATGCTACAAACTGTTAAAACAAAGGTCTGCTACAACAAAAAACTGTTACAACTAAGGTCTTATACAGCCATGGTAAGTTACAAACTGATACAACCAAGGTCTGTTACGGCCAAAGTATGTTACAAACTAATACAACCAAGGTCTGTAACAGCCACGGTAAGTTACAAACTATTTCAATCAAACTGTTACAGCCAATGTATATTACAAATTGTTACAACCAAAGTCTGTTACAAATTGTTACGGCCAAGGTATGTTACAACCAAAGTCTGTTACAAATTGTTACGGCCAAGGTATGTTACAAATTGTTACGGCCAAGGTATGTTACAAACAAAGCCTGTTACAACAAAGGTCTTTTACATACTATGTTTTTTAGTTAAGTAGATCATTCTATAATGAGTACCTGTATTTGTCTAGTAATATTCAACCAGTACCTATGAGTGACAAGGAGATGTTTGAGCCGGCAGGCTACCGGGTCTTGGTGAGGAGGTTTGTATTGGTGTCGTGCCATGAAGTTTATGTAAAGGACTTCCGTTTCCAGGACCATTCCAGTTGGCGAGATAACGGCCACTTTACATCCATTGGAAAATCCTACAAAACATTTCAAGCACCTCACTTGATTTGATTACAAGCTCAAAAACAAACCCAATAAACATATAAAAGACACAAAAATTATACAAAAGTTCAGTTCTACTGGCACTTCTTATACACTGATGTTGTTACAGTTACAGTTCTACACAACTGTAACAAGCTTCCGAGTTGTTACTGCTCGAAATATTAACTTTACATTAATAAGTAAAATCGCAGGGAATAAACCATTCGCCATTACATTCATTTTGCTACTGTTGAAAGTATAAAGAAGGAGCATTATGAATTATAAACATAATTTTACTTTCAGAATACTGCAAATCAACACCAATATGTTTTTACATGGACGTTTACTGCTTATGGCTATTGATACTGTATCATGACTGTAGTTGTGCCATAGCACAGTGTACAATTTCTCTCTTGGATAGCCTAAATTCTCTCTGTGTTCATTTTGCGCCTGTGTTTTTACATTGGTTGTTGGTTTGGTTCAGTCGTCCTTATTATCTCGTTCATCTCAGGCTAGATCGGTGGTGCTCGAGACACTTTGTCTTCAGCTGTCGTTTCTACTACTATGTGTTCCAGTTATAGGCTTAGTCTTACCAGGGTTCAGGTGGAAAGATCATGCAGTCACCTGGAGAGAGTGAAGAGGTCCTGATGGTTTATGGCCTCCTCCTGTCTTGCCTGCCCACAGGGCCTCCCTCCTCTAAACTAGCCCAACTTCTAAAATTTTTCTCCAAGGCTCGGTCATATACCTGTTGTATATCTTGTTACAGATTTTTTGTTGAAATTTGTATTTTGTTACCATTTTAGATTTATATTTCTTCCATTGTTAGTTCTTTAAGGTATTATATTTTGTTAGTGTTTTCTTATTTTATTGTCTCTGTTAGGTTTTGTCTTATATTTAGACTCTTATGGTAATTTTTTATTAGTTAATTCATTGAATATTTAATAATATAAAATTGTTTCTTGAGTTTAGAGGGAAAAAACAAAAATAATATTTACCCTGTTTTCAGTAATTGTTTACTGTGACAGTCTCTCAATTATCTATTTTTAAATTTGTTAAATTAACATATATTTTTATTTTTCCCTCATGTAAACTTGATTTTTTCATCTCTATTTATAAAATTTCCTTTTTTTTCTTTTGCAATGAACTATATATATATGCCAGATTTTTTTCTTTTACTTCTTTCCCTTGAATGCTTTGACACAAATTGTTATTAATTCTATAACATGACTGTATTTTTGTTACTGCTTGAAGGATTAAGGAAGCAATAAATTACTTATTTTAATAAGTAAAATATCAAATAAAAAATCATGTGTTTTTACTATTTAGCGTAGTAAGTACTCACCCCCTTAAAAAAAATGAATAAATAAAACTATAAGCTTGGCATTTCTATACACCCCATATTTCCCTTGTGTGCTGTGGACTACGTAGCTGCCACATTACTGTACATACAGATACTTTATTAAATACTGTTTCACTGCACTAAATACCAACTTACATAACATATGTTCAGTTTACTCACCGGGATCAATGCTAAGTATTGTTGTTCCTCGCAGAGGAGGCGTAAGTAAAAGATTTTTGAGATTTGATGCAAATACATCAACAGCAGCTCTCTCAGCTTCCTGGTTCAGGGATGAACGAACGTGCCTCGCAATTAGAGGGTGAACTAAAAGCACACATTTGGAAAAGAATAACCTCTGTTAGTACGAGTCTGTGGTGTAATATTACCAACTCACATAACAACATCTAATAGAGAACATATCATATTACAATAATACTAACCATATTACAAACAAATATTAAAATAATAAATATCAGCTGATGATAATAATTGAGGTTTGATACTTGTTCAAGACAAATGTTTGTTAAGGCTAATTTATTTTTATTTATTAATTTATTTTTGAAGTTATACTTCTTTGCGCCTGTTAGACACTTTGGGATGGGATGTTGGTCGAGAAACCGCGTCACGCTGAAAAGTAAAAACAAATTTTTAAGAACTATCGATTAATCGATTGTTAATCGAAGAAATTTAATCGAAGAAATTACTGATAATGATAATATAGGTGTATAATATAATAATGAAGTCACGTATAATATATTGAAGATAAATATATTGAATAATATTGAAAAATGTCTTATATTTCATTTATATATCCTGTCTGTTTGTGTGCGTGAGTGGGTGTATGAGAATGGCCAAAGAAGTATAACTTCCACCGTGTGGTCCGACGCACACCCAATTTTTTTTTTTTTTTTTTTTATTTTATTTTCATGCTCCAATACAGGTACTAGATCCAATTACATTGAGGCAGTTCATACATTTATACGTTATTCTTTCTTGTGGGAGGTGTACAGCATAATCACCCAATTAAACCTATGTCTATATTAAGTCTTATCACTAGGCAACAAATATAAATTCTAACAATTAATCAAAACAAACAACGATATAAATATAATAAATAGTACGATGAGAAAAAAAATATATATACAACAATGATCTAGACTTTTAAAAGCACAATTTACATTAAATATATGAAAAAATAGAAGGCAAATAATAAACATTTTTGCAAAAAATAAATTATTTAGTTTTCTAATGTTTTCATAAAAGAGTCGCTTCTTCACTTCTCACCTATGTCCAGCTGTCACTGGCCATGAGCACAGTAGGAGAGTGCAATAGGAGGCAATGCATAGTGTTTTAGTTTTAAAAAATCAGAACAGCACGACTAGGATGGGTTGGACACATAAAAATAATGGATGAGTGAAAATGGCAAAAATATGGCTTGAAAAGGAAATGATGGATAAAAGAAGTTTGGGGAGACCACACAAGAAATGGATGGATGTCATAAAGGAGGACATAATACTGAAAGGAAAACAGCTGTAGCAGGTGGAAGAAAAACATACATTGTAAGGGGAAGATAGAGGAGGCTTGTCAGCACAGCCGGGATTCTAGAGGTGCTAAACCGATGATGATTTCAATTGTTTATTTCCAATAAAACGAAATTCATACTGTTCCATCAGTTTATATATAGATTCTTTTTTAATTTAGAAAATAATTTATTTTATTTAAACACCTGACAACATAATTATACTATAGTACAAATTTAACAACTTATATTTAGAATCATATTGTATGAAACTAAACAAAGTTACATAGGGAAACAGTTTAAATGTCCCTTCTTTTCTTCTTGAGCTTTTCTATAAACATTTTTTTATTTAGTTTACTTTTCATAAAGCCATTTTATATATTTTCTTTTTTTTTTTGTTATAATAGTCTTTACATACTTGAAATAAGATATAATTAACTTCATACTTTGCTAATGAACAATATGTTCTATTGACAACTTTTTGTACCCTGAAATAGGGTTTATAAAAAGCAAATCAATAAATATAAACGGAGTGTTCAAGCAACACAAGTACACTATACATAATAACTGGGTTCACCCCTTCATATTTTCTTAAGGCATTTACCAACGTCGGTACTGGTGGCGCAGTGCTGTAACCCAGCTACATGAGGACAAAGTGTTTGGGAGATTGTAGGCGATAGGTTGGATGCTCGGTCCTCTTAATACCGACATGGCGTCCGTTTGATGGTTGCTATCAGCATGGACACTACTAGAGAAGTCTGGGTTGTCCATGTTGGAGGGTAATCATTGTGTGGATGTTGTGTGGGGGAGATAACTGAGTATCAGGCTTGTCAATTAGCTGAAAATCAGACCAGCATTACGTGGTTCGGATTCCATGTAAAGCTGTAGGTCCCTTAGTTGCCCTGGCTGTTGGGCTATTAATAAATTGCCCTTTCTGAGGAACAGTTGAACTCAGTTAGTAACCAGACTACACTCATCCTACACTCATATAACCATTCATATTTGCCTTGAAATACCAACAACGTTGTGTCGGCTTCTCATATGTAAGAATGTAAGAATTGATCTTGTTCTAGCAGCTGATTCCCTCCACTTGCAGAGATAAGCTACCACTGAAACAGATTACTAGTGTTACTACACTAGTTCACAAGTTTTATTGCATTTTCCACTAAAGGTTATTGTGTACTCTCCAAATTTGTCATTTGAGGAAATGAGATCACTTAGATAAAGTTCATTTCCTTGATTCTCTTTTAAAAACATTTTAAGACAGAGCTCACTTGGCTTTCACGGAGCTGAGCTGTGAAAGATGATTTTATGTGCTGTTTTCCACCTCAGGATATTTACTAGACAAGACATCTGGGACTGTATCACTATCTCATATAAGTGATAACTCAAGAAACTCTGCATCTTTCAGAATTCTTTCCTAGTGATTCCTAAAGCATCGTTCTCTTGGAATGGTTATTTATGTTTGCTCTAACTTCTTTGAACCTTTTTAGGATAATATGCAACTCTGGTAATGTTCTACTTCTACTTTTGGTCTTGTATTTCATTCCAATGTATTAATAACAATAAAATACCCACTTATTTACTCACAGAAATTATCTAGAGTTTATGAATGTCTAAAATTTCCATTTCCCCTATTTTTGTTCTTACCTCTACTATTTTAGACATAATTTTATATTTTATTTGTGTGTTGTTGCTTTCGAAATACTGGAATTTTGTAACCATTGTTATGTTTGGGGATAAAAGTTGTTATTACTTGAGGATGAAAGACCACCTAACTATATTAGAGGTTTATATTACCTTATATTCAGTCAAATGGCCCAACACGTCATCAGATGGCGACCGGTTTCGACTAACTTAAGTAGTCATTTTCAAGCCGAAAATACATAAAATCTTCACTCTTGTGAGATCGTCATAAGTCTTGAAAAACACTGACATACACGGATGGACGACACAAAAAAAAACACAAAGCGGACATTTATCACGACTAAAATATGACAGATACACGGTCGGTATACCCGACAAATTTGTCCGCTTTGTGTTTTTTTGTGTGTCGTCCGTCCGTGTGTGTCAGTGTTTTTCAAGACTTATGACGATCTCACAAGAGTGAAGATTTTATGTATTTTCGGCTTGAAAATGACTATATGGATTAGTCGAAACCGGTCGCCATCTGACGACATGTTGGGCCACTTGACTGAGTAATATAAACCTCTAATATAATTAGACAGTGGTCTGGAGGCAATATATTATGAAACCACCTAACGCAATAACAAGAATAGCAATAAATTGTAATAGAGGGGACGCAAGAGATAGATTTATTCAAACTCGCCCATTGTCAGAGAAAGAGAAAAAAATGCCACTACATGTAGTTGCTGGAAAGTCCATGGCCTGGATGGTTGGTCCAAGGATTCCTTAGTCCTGTGGAGACACTTGTCACTCACGCAGTTACTGTCTATCTTCATGAATTGCAAACGAGAGTCTGTTCTAAAATGACGTGGAAGCCGATTAGCAAACATTGCGTCACCACGCACAAATGAGGGGGTTTGATGCAATAAACAATTAGTAAGAGGGGAGAATTTAAATTGAAAAGAGACCAATAATAAAACAATTATATGATTTAATTTAGAGGAGTGAAGAGAATAAAATTAAGCAAACAAGGTCTTAAGTCCACGAAGTGAGTGTTTTTCCCCCTAAAGTTACAAGGGGTGCGTGTCATAGACGAGACTCATGTGACATTTCTAAACCAATGAACGACCACTACGTCATATCGTCTTGTGTATGGGTTGATGAAAAATTAAAATTGGAAACGTGCAGTTCTTATCTCCCTCTCTCTCACTCTACTCTATCAAATATAAACTGGAATATAGATATTAGGTTTAATGCATATTGATTAATTAGGCAAATAATAATAAATAGCTAAAAAATGACTAAAAACTAAACAATCATTTTGCTGCAATGATATCACTTAGTGTTTCTTTTCAGATTTCATATCAGGGTCAATGATATGAAATGCTCTATTGATAACAGACTTTTTTTAAAGAACTCTCAATGTTTGTTGGATTTGTACTTTCAAATTTCAATGCATGTACCCAATAGATTCTAAGTTTCCTACCCTGAATTAATCAACATCTCTGTTGATTTCTTTTCTATTTATAAATTTTTATGATGCATATTATAATCCTCTTTAAAAATCAGAATTTTGCGAGTTATTTTAAACTAAAAAATTAAGTTTTAAAATTATTCATATTATCTAGCTTTAAAATTAAAATATATACAGGTATATTTACTATTATTAATGCTGTTTGTATTTTCAGTTTCAACACATCTGAAAGGATATCAAGCTATGTTATATTTTACTAAATGAAGTACATAAATATAAATAAAATGTTCAACTATTCAATGTACATTAAATTCTATAAGTTCAGCTTTAAAATTGAATAGGCCTATAATCATAACAGGTGATAAGATAAATAACATTGTTTTTATATTGCATGTGTATGATTATTTACAATTAATTATTTGATTTTAAATTGTGTAAAACCAACTGTGTTATTTTTCTTTTTGACAAATGAAATACCAAATACCAGAAATATTATTTTAAATATCAGTACAGATATGGTAGAAAAGAGAAGAAATGTCAATGAAAAAAAGAATCCTGGTTTAATGGTAAAACTAAATGAAAGATGCCGTGGGATCTATCCGGGATTGTTTGATGGTCTCCATGTGAATGTGAATAGAGATCTGAGTAAGCACTTCAAAATAAATCATTCTACATATCTAAGTTCAATAACTCCGGGAAATTACAGGTTTGGAGCTACGTATGCAGGAAGTAAACAGGCTGCACCTGACACGTCGTATCCGGTGCTGGCTGGGGACATCGACTGTGGAGGGAACTTGAATGCCAGTATTACCCACTTACTTGGTTCAAGACTCAGAATGAAGTTTGATGCCCAAATGAATAAGGAGAGTTTCCAAAGGACAGAGTTAGCCAATCATTACATGGGTGATGATTTCACGGCTTCTCTTTTAGTATTAAATCCCAATTTCATGGAAAAATCCGGAGGTATTCTCTTACAGTATTTACAAAATGTCACTTCACGGTTGGCCATTGGTACAGAATTTGCTTACATGCACAAGATGACACCTTTCAAACAACCAGGATTGCTAAAACCAAACTCTCCCTTTTCTCATGTTGCTGTGTGTGCTAGGTACAATACTGATAATAGCTGCTTGAGCTCTATCTTCAGTCTCCATAGCTTCCTTCTCAGCTACTTCAGTAAGGCCAGCGAGCAGCTTAGCTTTGGCATGGAGATCAATACCAACTTCAGAACCAATCTATCCGTTGCTAGCTTGGCCTACAGAGTCGAGCTTAAAGATAGGGGAATTGTTTGTAAAGGTATGATCGATACTGATGGGAATGTGGGTTCAGTTTTTGAGAGGAGTATTAAGGACACTCCTTTTAAATTTTCTGTGAGTACCAATTTTAATCACAAAGCGAGCAACTTCAGATTGGGTTGCGGGTTTACAGTTAGTTAGCTACAGCTTTTTCACCACAAATATATTTTATCCTAATTAGATAATATTTTCAATAAAGATTATTTGATGTGTGACTCACAATAATTATCTTTATTCAGAGAAGGATGAGTAATAGTAATTTCTTTCCTTTGTGATCCTAAATAGTAAAACATTTTATTTGAATTTGTTTTAACAATTAATTTATGTTCTTAGTAAATAATTCTTAAATAATTTTTCTATTAAAATAAAAATTACATTTGTCTTGTATATTCTGAAATGCATTTGATCCGTTTGATTATTAATAACTGAATTCAAATATAAAATTTTTGATTTTACTAAATTATCTAGTATGAAGAATCATAATATGAAAAGTACTACAGTTTTGTGACACTTCAATTAATTAGCAGCCAAATTGAAGTTTTCCTGATTCAAGCTAAAAATTTAAGGTCAAGATTGATAAAAGCAAATGATGAGTAAAGAAATGTATTTAAAAATTTGTATATTATCAACACTTAACAGAATAATTCATAACCTTTTACAGTTAATTTGAACTATTTTAATAAAAATTAAAAATAACTGTACTAATTATTGGGTACTGTAAGCAGTGTACCTAATAAAACAGTAGACTAGAGACAAAGACACACATAATGCAGACAAGTGATAAAATTAGTGAAATGTCTTTTTCTGGGCCTCTTGCTCCTTCTCCATTCACTAAACAGTTTATTAGTTATTATACTCAGTTTATTATAATCACTAGTGACTGAGGGCAGTTGTCTAGCGACAAGGGGCCAATGGGTTTAAAATATTTCACCAACGTTATCTATGTTCTGTTTCGTTGTTACCACTGTCTCTGCCTCAAGTTAACTATTTGATAAGGTATGCTGCTTATCTTTTTACTTTTTAAATCTTAGGCTTAGTGTCCTAAAAATAAATACTCTTTTAGTTTGAGATTAAGTTGCACTAATAGTATGCTGCAGACTCAAAATTAAAACTTCAAAAAAAGACTGACCAACAGAGTGCCAACCATTTGCCTCGGTAGGGGCAGCCTCTCTATGCTAGTGGGTGAGCTGTATGTAAACCAACAGAGTGCCAACCATTTGCCCACTCACTGGCATAGAGGCTGCCCCTACCGAGGCAAATGGTTGGCACTCTGTTGGTTTACATACTCACCTACTCAGTAACTTTTTCCCTGAGGATATTTGTAGAGGACAAGTTCTAACACAGACTGAAGGTCACCCATTGTAAGACAAGGGAGGCAAACCACAGCTCTAAATCACATACACTAACATAAGCTGTTGTTACTAAATAAGATCAGCTGCCAGTTAGTTTATTTCCTGTTCTTAATTTATTGAATGTCGGTCTATGGGAATCCCCATGACAGATGCAGGTCACTTGGTTCAATTGTGCATTTTAGCAGTATTAAGATGATACTTTTTATTAGACCTAAAGCTTAAGCAGCTGGTGTCTTAAACAGAATCTATATTTTCTGATGACAACCATGTCAAGGTGCTACCTACACTATTTACAAGATAACCAGACATTTCGCCAATGCTGTGATGTGGCATCCTCAGTGGTAACTCTGAGACTGAGATCGGCGAATGACCTTGCAGCAATTACAACATGTGGTGGGGTGGGAACTGGTTGGGCAGGTAAGCTGGAGAGGGGTGGAGGCATGACCCACGTGACCTACTGTCATTGGCTGAAGAAAATCGATATGGCTGATCTTTCCATTTTTATTTCACTTCACTTTAAATCTTCCAGAAGCTGTATATGGTAAAATAGGCATACAGCTTCTGAAGACGTGGGATTTATTTATTTTATTAAGTGAATTGAAATAAAAATGGAAAGATCAGCCATATCCATTTTCTTTGGCCAATGACAGTAGATCATGTGGATCTCGCCTCCATCCCTCTCCAGAGTACCTGCCAAAACAGTTCTCACTCCACCACCTGTTATATTAGCTGGAAAGTCACTCACTGATCTCAGTGATACCAATGAGGATGCTACATCAAAGCATGGGTGAAAGTTCTGGTTATTTTGTAAATAGTAGATACCACCTTGAAGTGATCGTCACCAGAAAAAATAGACTCTAATAATTATACTTTTTAAATTTATTTTGCTATAAATATCAAATTAAGAACATTTTTCAGTGAAAGGTAATTTTTTAGCATTTACTTCATAGAACAATGTTCTAAATGTATAACATTTTATTTATTGTAATAGTTCTAAGCTAAAATAAAGCTATTTAAAGATAATGTATTTCGATCGTAGGAGGCAATAGATAACTTGTACTCAGTACAAAATTGTGAGTTGCAGAGATGTTCATTCCTTAGTCATTTACCTATTTTGATTGATTTCAGAGAAACAGGAATGAAACGTCAAACTAATGCTGCTTGTTTACCAAATAATCTTTAATGCCCTATAAAATACATCTTTGCCCTCTTAGACATGATTAAATTCTTTGATGTAGAGAATTAATGTCATGAATAAGTTCCATTTTCAAAGTTTCAGGAATAACAATACACTCTCCTTTTAAGGATAAGTCCATTTTCCATTCTGAGTTCTTCTTTAACATACTCATAAGACCGTAGATTATTTTTGAACTTCTGTTTTCCAATCAGGCCAACCATGTGAGAGCTCTGATGGTGAAATCTTAACCCTTTCCTCCATGTAGGGGACTTTAACAGTCACCGTAGCCAATGGGGTTACAACACTGATGATGACAATGGCAGGGAACTTGCTGACTGGGCTGAAATGAACTACCTTTTCCCGATCTTTGATGCTTATGATTCAGCCACTTTTTATTCAGTTTGATGATATAGAGGTTACTCACCTAGCTTAAACTTCTGCTCATGTGAGCAATGTAAAATATTTTATTTATTGGAACAATTCTAAGCTAAAATAAAGCTATTTGGATCAATTTATTGTAGGGAAAATAAATTAAAAGTAGAGACATGTGTATTAATAAAACGAGGCTTAAAATATTTTGAACAAAGCGACATTTCAGCCCTTTCTGTTTGTTCAGGAATTGAATGTTCAGCTATAGACCTTAGTATATTTGATAGTAAAAAACAGAATATAATTATAGTTTCATGTTATATAACTCCAGATTCTTACATTGTTACAATTTTTAGTAAAATACAACTCATTTTTCAGATGATTGTCAAGGGAAAAAGGATTTATTTTTATTATGTGACTTGAACATTCAACATTTTATTCAAAGACAGGGAAGTTGTGTTCTTTGACAATCTATTAAAATCTTTCAATTTTAATTATCTTATAACCTCACCTACATGAGTTATAAACAATAATACTCGTAGCTGTAGCTGTTTATATAATATCATCAGTAATGTGCCTTGGAGTTAAATTGCTTCATTTAACACATTTTCAAGTATTTCAGATCATAATTTTATGCAAATAGTGAAATTTAACATATCCTTGTGTAAAACACTTTATAGCATTGCAAGCAGTGTGCAAAGTTTAAGAAGAGTAATGAATGATCACAATTGTCGTATTTTTTAATTGGACTTAAACAAAATAAACTGGTGTGAAATAGTTAAAAGTAGTTTGGTAAATGAAGATTCCATGAAATTTCATGAAACAATTCAATATTATTATGATCTGGCATTCCCTAAAACTTTGAAAAAACATAGGTTTTCTCGAAATACTTCTTGGGTAACCCCAAACATTGGCTATGGTTCTAATAAACTGAGAGAACTGTTTTACAAAGCCAAATCAATAAATACATGACATAGTTGGACAGTCTATAAACATATTGTTATAGGAAAATTATTGTTTTAACAAAAAAACTAAAAAAAAAAATGAATATATTAGATCTTCTAAACATATTTCTAAAGCTAGCTGGAATATTATAAAATAACTGGTACCGTGTAACTGGCACAAACTTTCTCCCTTTCACTTTGTTATGTCAGATTGTTTAAAACATAAAGTTAAAGGATGTACAAACACACCTAAATATAAACAGATGTTCAAATAATTAAATTTCTACAAATTAAAGAATATACAAACAAAACACTTATTTTATTTAAGTAAAAGTATGGAAAAAATAATCTTCAAAAACTACTGTTCAATTAATCACATAGCCAGATTTCATAAAAACAACCTTCAACAACTTGAATTGTGGCTTCCAGCCTTCAGTCTCCAGCCCAAATATATTTTTAATTGTAATTTGCATCTTTCCTGAAGATTTAATCAAAATCGTTAGAATAAAGCTTGAAAAAATTATATTTTTAAATGTTTTTGCCCGTGAAAAAATGTTATAACTCAAAAACTAGTCAAGTTAGAAACATAAGTTTTTACTTAAATATTTTAAATTTTTATTCACATCTGTCCTGAAAATTTAATAAAAATTGTTTGGGCCGTTTTTGAGGAAATTCTATTTTTGTATGTTTTTTGCTTACAAATATTTCAAAAAAGTGAAAAAAGGCCTGGAGATATTAGTTTAAATGAATGGATACAAAATTTTATAAAAATTGATCCATCCGTTTGGTCTTTAGCAAAGTGCACATACACACAGACAAACACACATATGGACAGACATCAACATTTTTTTTTAGTTCGGGGAACCCTAAAACAGATTTTTAGACCAACTTGTAAAAAGTTTTTTTGGACAATCTCAATACTTTCTCTGTGCATATGGGAGAAAGTAAAAAGAAACAAATAATAATATTAAAAAAGGAGGAAATGTTGAGCTTCTTATAGAAGGTAAAGTGGTCAAGGAACCACTGGCAGTGGCTGAGAAATTTAATAGTTTCTACTGCTGTGTGCCCTCAAAAATATATGATATAGATACTTACAAATAGTTTGAATCTAATAATGACACAGAAGTAAATAAAAACAAATTGATGTTCCTATTTTCACGGGTTCTCCTACACAGGCTCCTCCATTGTTGTCTATCATTCCAGGTTTCTTCTTCCTCCACTTGTCTTTTCTGCATTCCTCTTCGCCCTTCATCGCTCCACTCTTGGTCCTTCCACCTTTCTCTCGGGTTTCTCTCTCTTTCCTCCTCCTCCATTTCTTTCCTCGGTAAATTTGCCATCCTCTTCACATGTCCCATCCACTAATTCTTCTTTTTCCATTGTCTCTTATAGTGGTATCACTTCCAACCTTTCTCTCACTGTTTTGTTCCTTACTCTATCTCATCTGCTAATCTTCTCTGCTGCCCGTAATCTACTTAAATCCACGTTTCTTCTCTATATAATAACATTGTTTAATAGAACATCTTGTACATCTTTGTTTCCTTTCCGTTATTCAATTCCATAATATTTTCTTAGCCAGATTAAAAACTGACCACACTTCCATATTCAAATTCCTATCTCTCCTCTTACTGAGCTCTTGTTTGTTACTATGCAACGATTATTACTAATAATATTTCTTATGAATTACCAATTTGGGATGATTTTTATCATTAAACTTTTATTTCCTATGACACTTCTGATGATGTAAATAATATAATGAGCTAGGTTCAATTGGAATCCGTCAAGTCATTAAAAAGTTATGTTGGAATTAAAATACATACTTACATAGATGTTGAAAACATAAGGCTGCCTTTTAATTGTTAGTTTTATAAATATAACCATACCAAACCTAAAATTAACATTACACAAAAATTACAACGAACAATGTTAATAGTATATATTTCTATGTACAGGTGTATTGATAAATTGATTTTATACAGAAATAATGATTTCTCATCCAATGTTTAATTTTTGTCTCAAAATATCACCTGTTTTAGGGGTGCAGTTGTGGAGCGCTAGTTTAGTCCCATATAAATATAGTGCAGTTTAACCCAGCTATAGTAGCAGACCTCACTAACTATCCAAATTACAGACACAAATATTCCTATTAGATGAGACATCTATTGTAGGTACATATAATGACGGGTACAGAGAAAACAATTCATACTCAATCTAGTGAACGCATCCTTATAGCTCTTCTCAAAGAAGTGCACCCTCAGTGGATACTGATATCCTCTTCTGAGCCAATGATTGTGACAGAACTGTTTAAGTTTATGGTTCAGCCAATCTGGTACCACCACTTTGACTGATAAAACTTTCTGGCTCTCTCCACGATTCAGAGCAAGCACCTGTAGGAAAACATGATATAATTATAACATTTACAATGGCGCGTAAACTGTTTATATAAAGATTCTGGCCCATTTACTTATTCAACTTGCTTTACTTAATTACAGTGGAACTCCAATTATCCTAACTTCAACTATTCAAACTGCCGATTATCTGAATCGCTTTGAGAATGTCATAAACAAAATCTTATAACTTTCAGTTTTTTATTTTTGCTCTGAAAAATTAAAACTAAAAGCATATAACAAAGAGTAGTGTTTTTAGTAGAAGAAAGATAAATCATATATATATATGTGTAACACAATAAATAACACATAATATGCCTCAATAAATACTGTACACTATACTACCGTCTTATAAAAAAAAAATCTCCCAGGGCTCGATTTTCAGACCTCTGTGTTGTTCATCATGTACATTAACAATCTCAGCAGATGTATAAATGATGCTCATATCTGTTTGTTTACAGACAACAGTCTTTTTAACAGATCAACAATGTCGTGAGCACATGGAAATCTGTATTTTTGTTGAGTTTAAATCAAATTGTTTCGAGAAAATTACCTATGTTTTTCCACACCTATAAAACTGTTTTAATTTAATTCATAATTATACAAAAAGAAAATGTTGATCTCAGTGTTTTTGTTGATTTTTTTGTAAGAACACTGTGAAGTTTCTGGGATTACAAATTGATAGGTATTTAAATTTTTCTTCCCACATTGACAATGTAGCATGTAAATTGTGTTCTGGAACCTTTGTTCTTTGTAGACTTTTTCATTTCTTGTCTTTCTTATGCAGTAGTAATGTGAGGATCTGAAAGTACCTGTGTAAAGTGTTTGTTTTGAAATTTTGCCTGTGAGGATTATTGCTGGAGTTACCAACAAACAGACATGTAAATTTATTTTGAAGAAATTTAATCTATTTAATTGTTTCAAAACAAAACCACAGCGTTTTCAAACATCTTGTTCAAAATTGAAAATATAATCTTGGAAATAATTATAAGACAATTATTCACTTCCATGTTGCTTCCATTTTTAAACATTAATTTTACAATGTATATTAAGTAGATATATTATTTTTTTTTAAAGTTAATTAATGGTTATATTATTTGACATAAGTCAGTGTACTAATATTAATCTTGATTGTAAAAAATATATTTGAATTAGCTCTTGTCATATTAACAAGAAAAGGATTAAAGATGATTACATCATTAATTATGATTACTACAATTAAATAACATTAAGTTTAAGAATAAATTAAAATAATAAAAAATAAAAAATTGTATAAAGGAATGTATAGCGAACCTGGTGAGGCTTGATGTGCTGCACAGGAGCGGAAAAGTTATAATATAACTCATATTTCCCTTCTTCCAAGCCTTTATTTTGTGTTGGCTGTTTAGTCTTTGTATTTGCTTTTTTATCTTTTCCTTTTGCACCCACTTTTACAGTTCTAGACAAACTGCTTTCGATTCTTATATTGTTAGCATTTTGCTGGCTAAAAGTAAGAAAAGAATAATAGCACTGATCTGAATAAGAAATAGAATAATAAATATCTTGATATTTATTTATGATTTTGTTTTGGTAATAATTTAAAATGTAAAGTACCACTAACATGAAGTGACCTTAACATTTGATTTGTCTAAGATTTGCAAACATATCTACAAATAACAAAAAATATTAGCCTCCTGATACAAGAAACCTCAAACAAGCATTTTTGTCATAAATTTCAATCTTATAGATTAATTTATAATTCAAATCCTAAAGTTCAAGGTCTGTGTTTAAAACATATGTCTACCCACAGAACATACTTTCTAATTACATTTCAATCCAAAGTTATGTAACTATTAAAACTATATATTTTTTTAGAGGAAAACCCCTAGCCTCTAACTTCTCTTAACAACTTGTTAAAATTCGTTCCTTTCCTTTGTATTGTATTACTAGCTGAACCTGGCTAAGTTTTGTTGCTGCTTAATCTGATTATAACTATGTTAGTCATTATTTTTTTACTTTAGTTTAGAAAAATAAAAGTTCACTGTTTACATGATTCTATCTGAAGCAAACTAACTTATAGTGGTTTTCTTAACTAAACACTTATCTGGTCATAGTAATAAACTTACAGGATATTATTTGGGTATAAGATGTAGATAAATCAGATGGTTATAGTAGCAATTTTTCAGCACTGATGTTTGTATTCATTAGTTAACCCTTTCCCCTCGGATGGCCAACCCAGTTGGACATCACAATTTTGCCACCAGAAAATCGGCGAGTGTTCGTCTAAATGTGTCCTCTGAGATCGAGTGTCCAACACTGGTGGCCACTACTATGTTCACGCTCAGATCGGGTAAGTTTTAGTTACGTTGTCTCCTGAGATCGGCTGTCCAACTGTGATGGCCGGCAATGATTTCGCTACGCACTCGGATGTCCAACTCTGTTGGACACTTCGCATATGTTTTTGTATTTTATATATATTGTTTGAGCAATATTTTAAAATGTTTAACAGCTGTTTAAATATGCGGGGATTATATTCTACCAGCTGGTATAGTCCGTTTTCGTTTCTGCTTTGTGTAGAGATCTTGATTGTGTGCCAGAAATTTGCTATCAGTCTAGGCTATCTCTCGATTTTATCCTTGTAATTCCAGAATTTTATGTTTCATTAATTAAAACTTTGTTATTTTAACCAATCTTATTTTTATTTTAATTTAAAATTGCAATATTAGCAGCTTCTTAGCGGTCTGATAATCTCTATATAAGAGTATCACGCACCTTAAAAATATTTACTGTTTGGTTTTAAATTAAAATAAAAACAAGATCGGTTAAAATAACAAAGTTTTAATTAATGAAACAAACAATTCTGGAACTACAAGTTTTGTAATATTTAGATTTAAAATAAATCAGTTTTTGAAATGTTTTTGAGTGTGATTCTTTTCGATAAATATGCCAGGACAAAGACCTAAAACGTGAACGAAATAACTATTATTTTAATAGTTTTTTAGTATGTTTTACTGTATTATATGTTATAGTATATTATGGTAGTTATACTGTATGTATTGTAAAATTACATACAGTATTTTACAACAAAATAGAATATTTACAATAATTAATAACACTCAAGATGCACGAGGATAAAATTGAGAGATAGATTGCCTAGACTCACAACCAATTTCTGACACACAATCAGGTTGTCTAGCTGGTTGAATATTATACCGACATATTTAAACAGCTGTTAAACATTTTAAAATATTGCTCAAAAAAGTTATATCGAAAATACAAAAACATATGTGAAGTGTCCAACAGAGTTGGACATTCGAGTGTGTAGGGAAATCATTGTCGGCCATCACAGTTGGACAGCCGATTCCAGCGAACAACGCAACGAAAACTTACCCAATCTGAGCATGAACATAGTTGAACACTCAATCTCAGAGGACACATTTAGACAAACACTCGCAGAGCTGGTGGCAAAATCGTGATGTTCAACTGGGTTGGCTATCCGAGGGGAAAGGGTTAAATCGGAAAAAGCTTGAAATTCTCTGTTCCTGTTTACAATTTCAAGAACCAAATACATAAAAACACTCTTACATATAAAATGCAATATTGTGTAAAATGGCAAGTAAATCTACTTTAAAATGTGATTCAAGCAGATTAAAAGCAACAGAAGTGATATTTTAAAGAGGAATAGACAATATTAACAGAAGAGATTGAATAAGAAACGTAATAAACCAGAGAAATGTTGAAAGTGGTACAAGATTGACTGTCTAAAATCAATGGAAAGAAAAAGGATACAGTTGATGGGGTATGTGAAGAGGATAGGAGATAACAAATTGTCGAGGTTAGCTCTGAGGAATGATGAAAGAGGAAGTTGGGAGTGTGAAAGGATATGGAGAGAAGAGGAATGCAGAAAAGGATAGGTGGAGGAGAATGAAACCTGAGAGGGTAGACAAAAATGGAGGATGATGTGTAGGACGACCCATGAAAATGGAAATGTCAACAGGTGATGATTGCGTCAAACTCACAGAATCCTGAGATGGTCGAGAACATCCTTGTCCTTGCTAATGACGTCTGCTATGATGTAAGAGATGTTCGCCTCCACTTCGTGTATAGTATCCAGACCTGGTTTGCCTGGACTAATGAAGGGCTCAACAGCAACGTACTCTGAGCCTTCCAACAGTGCCATGGCCGGGTATTCCAAGCCCAGCTGTCTGGCAACCTCTGCCTTAGTGCGTTTGCTGCCTGTCTTGTATGGTGCGTACTGAACATATGCATTAGGATTTTAACTGTTACACGTAAAATAGATATGAACATATGACAGGCATTAACCTATCATGAAGAGAATATATAAAGTAAAGGGGTTTGTGACTTATATAGTGATGTTAGTTACGTTTTATAACATCAAAGATGAACAGTTAACTAAACATTAACATTACTAGCTACTTAAAACTGATTTAAAAGGATTTTTTTATATTTATAGATTGACACTGACAACAACTTTTATACTTCATAGATGTAAATAACGCCTTAATTTAAAAGTAATCTTCAGTTGTAATGTACACTATAGTGACAGGCAAAGAGTAAGTGAGCTGATACTTTTGAACAGATCAACATGTGAGTCAAATTAGTCAGAAGGTGTTATCTGAAAAGACGGTTCTTTACAGATAACAATTTTTCTCAATTGATTATGCTAGTATCATATATGTAATCTAGCTCATAAGTTTGCAAAATTCAACTAAGCAAAGCTCTGTCTCCTGGTACTAATAATAAAACAAAGTACACCAGGATTTTTGAGCAACTTTAACAAGTCTGCAGTAGTATTATTTGGTACAATTGCGCAAATTAAGTTAGAGTTAGTTTTGGTCCACTTTCTGTACAAAATGGCACCATAACTAGGTTTAAAATTCACAGTATAAATCGATAGCAATTTAAAATTTATAGACTTTTTTAAAACTCTTATAAATTAAGAAGTTTCATTCTTCAAGCTCGTATCTTACTGGATATATAATTAAATGTTATAAGAAGAAACAAACACTCCAGTAACAAATTATTTACTGGAGTGTTTGTTTTATCTTATAACATTAAAAGAAGTTTACTTTTATCTGGCTCTAGTATAACTACCAAGTGTACCACTTCAACCAGGCTCCTTGCCCCTCTCCAGATGAGGGGACAGTTTGACCATTTACCTGACCCTTATATACTTACCAAGTGCTCCAGCTCAACTATGCTCCTGGTTCCGTCAATACACCTCTCCAGATGAGGGAAAGTTGGCCCATTTACCTGGCTCTTGTTCACTTACCAAGTTTTCCAGTTATATACTTACCAGTTATTCACTTACCAGGTTCTCCTTATATACTTACCAAGTGTTCTAGTTCAACTATGCTCCTGGCTCCGTCAATACACCTCTCCAGATGAGGGAAAGTTTGCCAATTTACCTAATCCTTATATACTTACCAAGTGCTCCAGTTCAACTATGCTCCTGGCTCAGTCAATACAACTCTCCAGATGACGGGATAGTTTGGCCATTTACCTGGCTCTTGTTCACTTACCAAGTTCTCCAGTTCAATAAGGCCCCTGACCCCCACAATACACCTCTCCATATGACGGAACAGTTTGGCCATTTACCTGGCTCTTGTTCACTTACCAAGTTCTCCAGTTCAACAAGGCTCCTGGCCCCCACAATACACCTCTCCAGATGAGGGGACAGTTTGGCCATTTACCTGGCTCTTGTTCACTTACCAAGTTCTCCAGTTCAATAAGGCCCCTGACCCCCACAATACACCTCTCCAGATGAGGGGACAGTTTGGCCATTTACCTGGCTCTTGTTCACTTACCAAGTTCTCCAGTTCAATAAGGCCCCTGGCCCTCACAATACACCTCTCCAGATGAGGGGACAGTTTGCCCATTTACCTGGCTCTTGTTCACTTACCAAGTGTTCTAGTTCAACAAGGCTCCTAGCCCCCACAATACACCTCTCCAGCTGAGGGGACAGTTTACCCATTTTGTTGATGGCTCTCAGTATAGATGCTGATTTGGCTTGAATTGATCTAAAAGATAAAATTAAATATACAATGATAACAATATTTTGTAGTGAATATCACTAATAAATTTATTATTTACTTTTTAAACAATATTTTTGGTAATTTGACGCTTTTTATCCTTTTTAAATTTTTCAATGTCAGTTTTTCAAGTAAGATCAGCCACACTGCCCACACTACCCAAAAGGTCTCTGGTTTCGAGGCTCTCACTAGTCACAAAGGTTGCTCTAATATAAACAGCGCTTGAATTATTCCTGTATCTCAAAGGCGACACAATATTATTTAAATCTTTACTTGATCTGAAATTCCAGTCATGTACATTTGCACTTATATTTTATGTTTTAGCGTTATAATCATTTTGTTCTTTAAATATGGATATCTATGGTTAAACTGTCTGTTAAGATATTTATGTTACATTATGTTTCAAAGTGTTACGTTGTGGTTCTGAAGTCAGAAGTAATAATAATGCATAACACAGTAAGGAATATTTATCATTAACTATAGAATCAAACAGACTGTCCAATTAGTTATTGATATTATTATTATTATTCAAATAAGTGCTCAGATGATTGCTTGTCATACTATTAGCTCAGATATTAGTCACTTTGGCATTTGTTGGGGAGGAACAGAGAGATGAAGTGAGACAGAGTTCGGCACTACCTGTGAAAACTGAACATGAGCTAACAGAAAAACCCGTTAAACGGACCAATAGCAACGGATATGCTTCATGTTTCTATAGTCAGTGGTTGAACCTTGGACAAGCAGATGCAAATTTAGCTTATACATTTAGACACATAAATTTATTATAACTCTTCTGATCTTGATTTATTTGTATATCAAGCAGGCTTACTAAAAAAAGCACATCCATGAACACACATAATGCAACTTCATAATATGTTATATATTTTATCCATTCACCTTTGAGTAATATTAAACGTAGATCTACATATTGTTATATAAAATCCATGTTCAGACATGCAAATCATGATTTTAGTCACTTCAAAATCTGGATTTAAAGAAGAAATGTTGAACGGAAGGGCTAACAAATTTCAATGAATTATTTATAGAATAGTGATGTACAGCTGGATCAGATTACCTGGCACCTGACCGATCGATAAAATTCCTGTACTAGCCTACAGTACGAATATTGGCTGCCGTCATGCAGGTTGCATCAAAAGGCCTTGCGACCTACGTGAAGGTGCTCTATTAGATGAAATATGAAATGCTATAAGTGATGTCTAACATCTTTTCATAGTTTGTTACACTCTGTACATAGTTATATAAAATTTGTGTGATAAAATCTACAGTAATGGTATACAAATGTGACTATTATACTATATAACAAATAATAGATATCATACAAACATAAGAAATTCATAGTACTTTACAACTAAAATCTTAATATAAAACAATACAATAACAGCAACATCTCCTATTTGTCATCTGTCTTCAGCCCCTTGAGTCATTGGGAATGTTCGCAGAACGGTCTTTGCCTGACCACCACCCACCCCCTGCCTAAAGTACCGCGCCAGGCCCAAGTGCCAGCTAAGCTGACGCCAGCTGTAGTTATAACACTGATATGTTATAATGCTTAGTTGTTTCAATCAGTGCCTATCGGTAATGCTCACGTTGTTTATGTTTTAAAACCTGAAGAGAGGGTGCGGTAGGTACCCTCCAGGAGGCACAACCTCAACATGGTAACAACAAATAAATTTGTATTATTGTCTGTAACAATGTTAGACATCAGAAAACTATAAAACAAATGACATGCTCATAGATTGGGATTATAAAATTAACATTGAAAATAATGATATGAGACTATAGATAAGTGCAGAATCCAGTTGCAGTCTAGTAAATGAATAACGTCTTTATTTGAAGCGTTTTTCAACATACAGTTGTTTAAAAAAAAAAACAAGTCATAACAAAATTACATGCATATTACCAAGTACTAGGCTAAAATCACAAAACAAAATATATTTTACACAACTTACATTTTAAAATAATCATATTCCAAATGTAGCTTAAGTTTATTTTTAAAAGATACATATCTGAGTGCTTTGAAATTCTGTTGAATTCCGTTGTAAATCTGGGGAGCTAAGTAAGAAAAAGCAAGAATAAAGAAGAAGAATAAAGAAGAATTCCTTCCCACCTCGAGTCTGACTTAGGGTACCTCCAGCATGCTGTCCTGGCGCGTGCGATTCTCTAACCTCTGAACAAGCCCTCAGCATGTTCCTCAAATAAGTGGGTGTACCAGATAGCAGAATCTTGTGGACTCAACAAGCCACTTCCAAACTAAATATATGCTTTATTGGAAGTGTTTTTGCTTTTACTCAAGCTTAACTGACATGGTCATATTTCCTGAGACCATACACAAACCTAATGGTTGAGTTTTGCAGTCTTTGAAGTGAGACAGTGTTGTCAAAGGATAACCTACTTCTGAAGACTGGAAGCACATACAACATTGCAGGGAAAATAATACTATTGACTATTTGTAGCTTGGGTTGCTCTTGAGCCTAGAGTCAACCTGCAAATTGTGCTGCGGGTCACATTTCTAACATGAAAGGAAAAGGTTAATTGTGTTACTCCTAGAATCTGTACAGTCACGGATACCGTCAAAGGTTCCCCACCCAAAAACACATACAGCGAATCTTCCTTCATGATATTCTTTACTGCAGGAGGTTGGAAATGAACAATAGAGCATTTATTAGGATTTAATTTAAGTAATTTAAAGAGGCCCTTGATGTGGATTTCACCGAGGAACCTGCTACGGCTCTCCATGGTGCTGGTGGTATTTCTTGAGTAAACAAAGTGACTAATTTCAGTAAAACTTTTTGATTTTATTTTATAGGCACTTAAGAATACTATATGCTATTTAATATGCACATTATGACTCTGTCTTCAAAGTGTAATTCAATGTAATTCGTATGACAATGTTTCGTTTTGGATCTATCACAATCTAACCAGAACTAAGTTTACTTTAGATCTTGTAGGCTCCGCTGCAAACAGCATGTCGTCAAAACTGTACATACAAATTAGCTTGATTTATTAACTACATTGGATAGAAGTGATTAGTTTAACTATAATTAGTCAATTACAACTATATCCAATGTGATTTGCAGGTATACAAGAATATTTATAAATGATATTTATTTATTTTAATTTAAAAAAGGATAAAAAAAACGGCAATAAAAGTCCTTGTAGACAAAAATTGAGTGGGCGTGGTAACGTGGCAATTCCACACAAACTACAGGTGTGCGTTAACTTGAGGAGAGGTTAATAGAAGCAGGACAGGGTGGGGGTACTTTGCTAAAATATATTGATCAGCTGATTGAAAAAGAGAAAATATTAGTTACCGGTTTAGTAGAAATGCATCAGTAACTAATTATTTTTCATTAATATTCGATTTATTAATATTACCCGTCCATTGCAACTAATTATTACTGTTGCTAAATAGCCTGTTTGGCAAGCTATTACTGTTAATCATCCTTAGAATATTTTTGTAATAATATTGACTGTCTACTAACAGTAACATTTAAAGAGTGTTAATTTAATATCTATCTTATTTATTTAAGTAATCTCAATTTACTTAAACAAATAAAATATGATATTGACATTTTAAAAATATTTGATAAATGTCATATTTTGTAACGTCAAGAGTATTCATAATGTAAAAATAGTAAATGAAACTAAAATATTTATATAGAGATGTGTACAAAGATTTATTATTCTTTGGATGCAAAAATTAAATAGTTCTATGTCGTGAGAACGGTTAGTACAGTCGAGAATCTGCGAGCACAGTTATATTGGTCTACCATCCGTACCATTTTTGTGCGGTAGAGAATAATTTCAACTTACTTGATAGTCTCAAATGCGTCCTTTGCCTGCCGGAGAGCCTCGGGAGTCATGTCTCCGGTCATCTCCCTGCGATATCTAGCGATGAATGGAATTGTGTTCTCATTATTAAACAGCTGCACTAGATTTGTTGCTACTCTACCATCAACTTTTATCATTTCTGAGAGCAGCTCATTTTCCTTCCAAACAGGCTTTGGTACCTGTCAATTTAAAACAAAGTAAACAATTCAAATCATTTAGAAATATAATTTTAGGTAAAATAATCACTTCACATCAGAGCATAGTGACTATTATGTTATTTCATAAATCAATCAATATTCATTTCTTGAATAGGTAGTACACTTGGCTTCCTTCATTAGCCTACCAATAAACAATAAAAATACATAAATACAATTTTATTGTCATTAAGCAACAAACATGAGCAATAGACAACGTCAACTTACAACTAATTATTGGCTAAGCTATATAATGATACAGTTGTGCATATCACAAATCAATCATATCATACTTATAAACACGTTTCAATATTTAAATAACAAGCAATTTTAAACACTAACAAATACACCAGTTTAAAAGTATAAAATTATTAACACCTATGTATACAAAAATGTTTATAAACAAACAATTTTTATATAAATAATGACAAAATATTTCAATAAAAAAAAAAAAAAAAAATTACAATACAAAAGCAAAACCCTAGTTATTTAGTAGAAGCTATAGTGTACATTATTGAAACAAGTATAATAATAAAATAAATAAATATACAAATATTCAAGGAACTTAAAACTATATATCCACAACTATACTATTATAAAAAAAATCACTAAGGGAATACATTGAGGTTGCCACTACCAGCTGAACAATTTAATTTTGAATCTATCCAAAGGTTCTTTTATTAAATTTTGTGGTAATTTACTATACATTTTCAGTCCAATAATATCATAGCTATTCTGGGAATTTGACAGTCTTTGAAAGGTATGTTTATAGTATATTTCATAACAAGAGTGGAAAGTGGGATTTTGCATGTTCGAGACCATATGTTTGAAGTGCGAGACTTGTCGAGCACTTCAAATGGTTGAGAACATACAAAACTCTTTCACTCGAGTTTTGAACGATACTTTTCACTACACTACGGAATAAAAACAGGTGGTTGACTGTGGAAAATTTTCGGTTGTAAACAATGTTACTTTTGGTAGTAAACAATAGACAGCTGTTGAAAATATGATGTTTCGCAGGTTGTAAACACATAACGAAAACAGCTGAACTCATTGTAGTGTAGTGAAACATTTTTTTTATTTCTTGCTGCATGGGAATGTATATCATGCCTAAGTATTTTGTGCACATTAGTTTTTTTCATGAATTAAATCTGTGTTTACATGAACAAAGATTATCATTATTTACTCCAGGGATGTTAAATTTTACATATCTACTCCCACAACACTACAAATTTCTGACATAAAATTTTTGTTGTTTATTGGTAGAGAATTTAATAATGCTGAATAATGTGTTTTGAGATAATATTCATGATTTAATTTTCTTTTACTGCTTGTTAAGCTTTAATAAATATTTTAAACGTGTATATTTATTGTTTAGATTATTATTCATTGTGTTATCGTTATTATTAATTGTTATTTGAATACTAAATAATTACTGTATTTTATCGTTCTAAGCTTGATTTGTTAGTGTTAATCAAACCAACCAGTGATCACTGCTGCTAATGACGTAATGGGGGGAGGGAGACTTGCTACAATTCTGCTAAAAGGAGGACTCTATCTTCTGTTTCCATGAACATTTTTAAATAGAATAACACAGTGAGGGAATACTTTTCTTTATCTCACTTCCACCACTCAGTATATCTCTCTTGCACCGGGGCTTTCTTGCAAACACAAAAGGAGGTTGAAATCTAAATGACTTATCTTTAAGAATAAATTTATTTATTGGGAAGAAGGTGATTATAGACTTATGAGTAAATATGGGAGAATAGTGATATAATCAGCTACTTGTGGGCTAAGTAATGATTCTTAGTGAAATAAGTGGACTAAAGGCTTTAGGGGATAGTTTCTGTGGAGATTAATCAATAAGTTAAAAATGTACATGTTCGGTTGTGACCAGGGGTTGTATTTTGTCCACAGAAGAGAACTGAGTTAGCCGTAAATCAGACCAATACTATGTAGTTCAGATCCCACAATAAGTAGTAGGTACCTTGCCTTGGTCTGACCCTCACTTAGAATAAAAAATTGGTCTTAAAGAATAAGACATTAGCGGTTTTACAAAATAAAACTGACTTTGTCTTAGGAAGATCAAGAGGGATTGTAAATATTGATTCCTTTTAACAGTTTAATGATTTTAAATGATTTAACAGTTTTTAAATGATTTTATTTTGATGTAACCAAGTTATGCTTAACTACAACCAGTACCGTAACAACTACATACTAGTTAGTATGTTCTACCAGTTGAATGAGATGACAGTAAAAACAGTTCAGTTTTTTGTTTTTACACTTGATAGACAGAGAATATGAATCAAGGTAGATAGATTTTAAAAGGCCAGATTTTAATTTGAAAGAGGTAATTATTGTTGTATACGATATGTATATCTTAAAATGGCACAAATGCCCGCGTGAGACAGTCATTTCTTACAGTGATTTATAAACACTTATCAACTGCAATTTTCGTAAACTAGAGAGTGATAATTTTATTGTAAAAATATACTTCTAAAATTTAGAATCAAAGTAAATGCAAAACAAACAAAATTAATGTATTTTAAATATCTACATAGTTTTTTCAATAAACCGTGTTCCCATTGAAAAGATGTAGCATAGCAACAAATAAATTTGGGATAGACATAAATCAATGTATGTTTAGGCTTATTGAAATATAATAACATGATACTGAACATGATACTTTTATACTGATTTTTATTTATTTGTTATTGATGTGAAAATTGTCAAGATATGGGTGAATATGGATTTTGAATGTGATGAAAGAATTTGAGCGAATGTAGTCATTTTTACAAACTAAGGTAGACCATTCCTTAGAAAGTATCATTAATAAATAGCCCAATGACAAATTAACAGCCAGTAGTTATCAACTGGTCACTTTCAAAATTCATAATGACTCTGATTGGGATCGAACTAAGGACCTTTTGCTTATGAAGCTGGGCTTTAACCAAGTACGCTACCGACCCATTGAATACCAATGATGTGTATGGTATACAAACCATTGCTACATTACAAGGAACTGCTAACTTGGACTATATTTTCTAAGCTGGTGCAATTTTATTCTTCTTCAAGCTGCCATTGATACCATCTTGCCAGCCGAAGGACTATCGGAATGGCAAGAAGTATTGTGTTTGCCTAGTGTTAAAACCTAGGTATATTGGTAAGTTAACGATACAAGTTAAAATAAGCAATTATATACACTCAATACCACCGTATGTATATGGGGTGGCCGGGGGTCAACCATTGCACTTGTATGGGTAGGGTGGGTGAGTCACTACCACTGTATTTGTATGTATGAGTGGGTGTGTTAATGCATCATTAAGCCGGACAAACTACCTGGCTCAAAAACAGTTATTCTTCAGTGTCAATTCATTATTTTCACCCAGAAATCTAAATAGTTTTGCTGTCCAGTACTAAACTCTTTTCATTAATAAGTCTTTGGTTTTCAGATCATGGGAGCTTGAAAGATATGAGTTTAGGAATTGCTAATGGTACTTTCTTAGGTTAGAATAAAGGGCACTAGGCCAGGAATTAGTTATTAGAGAGATAGGACATCAGCAAACTTACCTTAGAAGACAAGTTCACTAACACTAAACTTTCATCAGAAGTTAATGAGAAAAATATTATAATCATGGGAGACATTAACATTAACACTTTAAATGATTTTCCCAGGACCAAAAGATTTAAGGATCTGATTTTATCAAATAATATGAACGATCTGTTAGGTCACACCCCGACAAGGATTACAACTCATCATGTGAGTTCAATAGATCATGTAATTACTAATATAGCAAATATATCTTATGTAAATGTTATTAATGGGCATATTTCTGATCACTTGGGCCAGATTTTAGAAATAAAATGTGAAAACAAAAATAAAATTAAAGTCAATAAGTTTCAATACAAAAGGTTATTTTCTGACAATAATATAATCCTTCTTCAAAATATCCTGAAAAATGAGTCTTGGGATTTAGTTTATCAGGCAGAAGGGGTTAACAACAAATGGGATATATTTTTGAATATATTAGGGTATCATTTAAATTCTTCATGTCCAAATAAAAAATTCAACTTGAGTAAGGAAAATAAAAGAACAAATCCTGTTAGGTTAGATAGAAATACTATAAACTTAAAACTCAAAATGGAGGAAATGTATGATTGGTATCAGACTTACAAACTTGATCTTTATAAAGAAAGATACACAGAATACAAAAAAAGGTACCGTGCAGAAGTTAAAAAGATAAAAGCTAGCAAAATCAATAGAATAATATAATCATCAGACTGCGTAGCAAAATCTTGTTGGTCTTTGGTAAATGAAGCTAGGAGAGGATGTAATTATAGTTGTAAAATTAAGCCTAACATAGAAATTACTGTTACTGATAGAATTACTAGTAATCCGACAATTGTTTGGGATCTATTTGTCGGACAATTGGATGGGAAATCTATTTGTGTATAAAATCAATGGTTATACAATGGTCGGCACTGGTGGCGCAGTGCTGTAACCCAGCTACATGGGGACAAAGTGTTTGGGAGATTGTAGGCGATAGGTTGGATGCTCGGTCCTCTTAATACCGACATGGCGTCCGCTTGGTGGTTGCTATCGGCGTGGACACTACTAGAGAAGTCTGGGGTGTCCATGTTGGGTGGTAATCATTGTGCGGATGTTGTGTGGGGGAGATAACTGAGCATCAGGCTTGTCAATCAGCTGAAAATCAGACCAGCACTAAGTGGCTCGGATTCCACGTAAAGCTGTAGGTCCCTTAGTTGCCCTGGCTGTTGGGCTATTAATAAATTGCCCTTTCTGAGGAACAGTTGAACTCAGTTAGTAACCAGACTACACTCATCTACACTCATCCTACACTCATAAAAAAAAAACCATTCATATTCGCCTTAAAATACGCACAACGTTGTGTCGGCGTCTCATATGTAAGAATGTAAGAATCAAGGTGTATTATGGTCTTGTGTATCCGTATCTTTCTTATGGCTTATTGTTATGGGGTAGTGCATCGAAAACACACATGGATAGGGTCTTCATTCTCCAAAAGAAGTTATTAAGAATAATTGCAAAAGTAAATTCTAGAGTGTCTTGCAAAAACATTTTTACCGATTTAAAAATTTTGACTGTTTATGCCTTGTACATGTTTCAAGTAATAATGTTGGTTAAACAAGATGAAAAATTTACAAACAAAAATGTGGATGTTCATAATCACAATACAAGGCACAAATACAACTTTCATAGGGTAAATAGAAATTTCAAAACTACTGAAAATAGTCTTTTTGTTAAGGGAGCAATTTTTTTCAATGCACTTCCCCAAGAAATAAAGATGTTAAATGGTAATAATTTTAAGTCTGAATTAAAGAAATATCTAATTAACAAATGTCCTTATGGATTACAATTGTAAATATGTATTTTATGTAAGTTTTGATGTCTTATGAATTTGTTTTTCTAATTTACAAATGTCCTTATGGATTGCAATTGTAAATATCTATTTTATGTAAGATTTGAGTGTCTGATGAAGTTAGGAGTTTTCTTATATAGCCTAAGTGGGTCTTTCATTGTATATTGTCTCATATTGTTCCATAAATTAGTTTAATCCTGAAATGTTTGTATATAGATTTTGTGAAGTAGATTAAGAAACTTGACAATGTTCATGCATGTAATTATATGTTACGGACAATAAAGGAATTTGAATTTGAACACCAGAGTAGTAGTAACAAACACAAAATAAACACAATCTCGCAAATGGCATTTTCTTCAGGTGAGTTTTGAGAGAGAGAGAGAGAGAGAGAGAGAGAGAGAGAGAGAGAGAGAGAGAGAGAGAGAGAGAGAGAGAGAGAGAGAGAGGGGGGAGGGAGGGAGAGAGAGAGAGAGAGAGGGAGAGGAAGAGAGAGAGAGAGAGATAGGAGGGGGGAGAGGGGGATGGAGGGGGAGGACGAGGGGGGAGAGGGAGGGAGGGAGGGAGGGAGAGGGAGGGAGAGAGGGAGAGGGAGAGAGAGGGGGAGGGGGGAGAGAGGGAGAGGGGGATGGAGAGGGAGAGACTCGTAATGGTATTTTCTGTATCCCTGAGTGGTAATTGCATTTTGAAAGATACAAAATCTTGATTTTTCTTATCAAATGACAAAACTAAATATGTCAAATGATCTGCTAATTCAGATTGGTTTTGACAAACAATTTGGGCTTTGCTGTATGTCTTTATGGTCAATATTTCAAGACCATAAAAAATTGCTATTGGACGAATGTAAAATAATTTTGCCAATTCAAATTCTGCTATAACACTAAACAATATTATGAACAGTTATTATGACTCCTTGGTTACCACTTCCACTTAGATCACAGCATTTCCTGCTGGCTAAAGGTTTATACATCTTCTTTCTCCCTTTTCATTATTATATTTCACGTATAACTGTTACTTTTCTGTTTATTTTTCCAACAAACACTGAATTTTTGTGCTATGAATAACTAACAAAAACTGTCATTTTATTGTCTTAATTTCCACATGAACTGTGATAGAACTTCTGCACTCAATAAGACTTTCTGTCCCTGTTTAAATCTACAAGTCTACTCCTCAGCAGCACATTATTTTTTTCAAAATTAACTAGTTAATGTTTGGGATATAAATATGGCTTAGGGCTTTAAAATAAGTCCTTTGATAATTCCTAGGATAGTGCAAATTACATTTAGTCAGTTGGGAATATTTCATTTCCACTGGCCAGAACATCCGTCAATTACACAAGAATAGAAACATGCTTATCTCAATTATGTTATGTTTACTGTGTTTCTAAAATATTGTTTTCTCATATAAATATAAAATTATGTGATTAATAAACAATTATCTTCATGATCATTAAACTTAACTAGTGTCCAATCTATCCATTTAAAAAGGAGATTAATGACAGATTTAAAAAATGAATTTATTAATAAATTAATTTTTTAACTCACAAACCATCTCCATTCAAGGACTTGGGTGTAATTTTGGTCTAACAACCTCTCCTTCGATGGTCATAATGATTATCTATTCAGCAAAGCCAACAAGACATTAGGATTAATAAAAAGGTCAACTCGTGATATTAACAGACCTGCGGCTCTGACAACTTTGTTCAGTACAGAACAGCCGAACTGAATTACTAGCTTGTTCGGCAGGTGCTGGAATATGGAAGCACTGTCTGGTCTCCTTACCAAACTTAGCTGAAGAACAAGCTTCAAAAAAAGTTTCTATGACTAGTTGGTGTAGGGAGGGAATGCCTTATACTGAAACCACAATTGAAGCCCTGCAGACTGAGCTGATTCTTCAAAATCTTAAGTTAAGACGTTTTATCTCTGACATGATCTTTCTCCGTCAACTCTTGGAAGAAAGTATCGACTGTCCTGATTTGCTAAGATAAGTAGACCTCGTGATACCATCTAGAACAAAATCAATGGAACTATTTATCCAGACGTCACTACTTGAGAGAATATGAGTCCCACAGCTCTCTGGCAAGAATGCTGTGTAAAGGCAACTCTGTATTCAATCGACTTCCCCTTCATCAGAGCTATCGCTATAAAAAGAAGATTGCTACAATGTTTATGTTTCGACCAAGGGGACCTCACTATAATCAATGTGTAAAGTATTTTATTTTCCTTTTTTCTCTAATCTTTGAGATCTAGTTATTTTCTTCTTTATTTTAAATATAATATACATATATTGATTGTCTCTTTCTTGAGTACCTGTTTGTCCAGTGTGTATATTTATTGTTGTTTATCTACTTATGTTTGTCTATTTAATATTTGTATGTATTGAAATGGCTTAGCATCGGAAAGAAATATAGAAGTTAAAGAATTTTATGCTTTCTAATTCCAAGATTTGCATCACAAACGTCAACAGTAATATGTCATCCAGACACCAGATACAATATAAAATCTCAGAACTGTAAATAAACATTAGACAGTAACTTATTGTACATTCTCCTGCAAGATTGTTTAATCAGTTAAATATCAGCTGTTTTATAAAACTGAAAATTGTTAAGGCTGCATCCAAAGTTAAAAATGCCATAATATATTTTTTTTTAAACAACTAACGATTTAATTTTAAATCATGAGATGTTATTTTTTTTTTATTTTTTTTTAACTTCACTCGCCAGTTGACATGGGCCTACAGGCCTGTGCGTCAACTTTATTCAACGAGTGAAGTACTGACCGTTGGCTCAGTGGGGATTCGAACCTTGGACCTTGCCCTCCGCAGTCCGAAGCCTTAGCCACTGAGCCACCACGCCGGCATAAGCTTGTGCCAAGCATAAGCGGGAAGAACCACTTACCACAGTTACAAAACTATTGTCCAATTCAAAATGATGGATACCCGAGTTTGAACATAAACTGCGTGGTAACCATTGGACATCAAAAATAAGAATATCAACATTTTTCGTAACTATTTCTTGACACTGGGTAGTGTTACCTACAAACATCAGACAAATCTTTCTTTCTTCTTTGTTCATGTTAAGTTTATTAATTTTATTTATATTAATTGTTATTTTCTAGTTATTGAAATTTTATTTTATGTTATTGTCAAATGATTGTTAGTTAATAATCTATAATTAGCTTGTTTTATATTTATACAGGGTGTCACTAAAATAAATTCATAAACCTAAGGATATGGTTCCTTGGTTCAAAATAAGAAAAAAACTACTATAAACATAGGTCCTAAAATTATTTTTTTGTCCGTCTATCTGTCTATTTGTGTATTTTAAAGATAATTTTGTAACTCAAGAACCCCTAAAGTTACAAAACTGAAACTTGGCATAAAAGGGATAATATTATGTAGTTCATAACAATCTTAAAATGTGTTAAACTATCAGTCATAAATTTTCTAAAATTGCATCTTTTCAAATGTGAAGTGAAATAAATTTACAAATTGAATATTGCTTCCTTGAATCCACATATTCTTCCAATACTTTAACCTCACAGAAATGTGTTCCTACACGCTTGTCTTTACAGTCTTCTCAAGTGAATAACGTTGTCACACTCGATCCTCCGACACTCTCTCTTCCTGGTGTTGACTTTGGTTCTGCTTGCAACTCCGTCGACTATCAAAAGACTGGAAGTCGTCTGATAGTCTGCCCGCAAACCATTGTGTGATTTGGACTGTCGTGGCAGTTCTCTTCTTCCCCGCTTGGCTACAAGGCAGTGCCAGTAATCAGTAGCTGACACCCGTGTTTTGCAGTTGAACATTACATTCATTTCACACATAAATTTCATATGTTTACTAGCATTTTAGAACAAGTGTACCAAGTGCTTCCTGAAAAAAGACTTTACGTTTTGTTTTATTTTCAAAAAATGTATGAAATTATAACAATAGTCTTTATTGCTAAAGTAGGTAAAAAGTAAATCAATGTATAAAATTAAAATTTGATCTCATTGGGGCCCAGACAATTGTGTTTTGTTCTTTTTCAAAAAAGATCTAGTTTAAAATTGTGTGTTCATAAACAAAGCTGTAATCTTTTTATAAATTTAACATTGGCCTTATGAAGAATCAAATCTAATATGGCGGCAGATGTAGTCGAATCTCAAGGAAAGGATAGTTCAGCTAGCTTACCTATTAAAATATTCCAGCTTCCAGAAATATATACTCAAAACCATAAAAAACAAAACAAAGTTTTGATATTTTTTTCTCAATTTAGGGTTCTTTTAAGTTTCTTTGTTTTTAAAGGGTTCAAATATATTTCTGATTTTAATCAATAACATCTCAAAGCTGTATCTATCAATTCAACTTGAGTTTGTTTAAAGGTGACATCTGTTTGCCCGGATCCTCGTGCAAAGATGTCACTGGTGGCGCAGTGTTGTAACCCAGCTACCTGAAAATAAATTGTTGTGGAGATTGTAGGCGATAGGTTATATACTCGGTCCTCTTAATACTAACATGGCGTCTGCTCAATGGTTGCTATCGGCGTGGACTCTACTATAGAAGTGTCCTACCCACCCAAACACACACAATAGTAATGGCCCTCCTACCTTCCCATACATGTACTAAGGTAATGGGTAAGTCCCTGTTGGGTGGTGGTCATTATCCGTAGAAAGCTCGTCAATTAGTTGAAAATGAGTACAATGCTACATGGTTCAAATTCCACATAAAGCTGTAGGTCCGTAGTTGCCCTGGCTATTGGGCTATTAATAAATGGCCCTTTATAAAGAAAGTCAAACTCAGGTAGTAACCAAGCTACACAGGTCACCCAAACTCATACAATCAATAAAATAAATAAATAAATAAAATAAAATATTTTATTTTGTCTTTTTACATAAAAGCATTGACAAAGTCAGATTAATGTCTAGATGACATAGTCAGATATTAAACTAACAAAATATAAGGCAAATTACACTTGGCAAAGAATATACAAAAACAGACAACATTTCACAATCTACTTTTAAGCCAATATAATATAATATATTAAATCCAAACACTCTCCAGAGTCTGTACAATAGAAAAAAAAGTAATAAAACATCAATACAACTGTTATGGCACCTAGCATGATAATAAATAATATTGTACTGTATTAGTATTAATATTTACATTTCAAACAAACTAGAAATTAATATTCTTATAATTCAGAAATTCTGATAGGTTATAAAACGGGTTTTTTAGAAGCCAGTCATACAATTTGTTTTGGAATGTTTTGGTTGGATATTTGTCCGCTAAATATTTAATTTTGTTAAAGACTTTTTGAGATGTTATGATATGACTGTTTTGCGATTTTGTTAGCCTACAATGGTCTATTGCAACATTGGTTTTGTTTCTGGTATTGTATCTGTGTATATCACATCTTAGTGTTAGAGTTTGAATATTTTGGAGTACATAAGATGTTAAGTCAAAAATATATAAATTTATTACAGTTTGTAATTTTTGTCTAATAAACAGAGGCCTGCAGTGATCCAGAGTATGTGCTTTTGCGATGACCCGAATGGCTTTTTTTTGAAGTATTAGGATGTCTTCTATTTTACTACCATTTCCCCAAATAACAAGACCATATCTTAAAATTGATTGAAAAAAGGCGTAATAAGCGGATTTGACATAGTTTTCTGGTACACACCACAATAAACGCCTGAGTAAGAAAATAACTCTCGACAATCGTTTTGATAGGTACGGTATTCAATATGTGAATTCCAAGTCAGAGTACTGTCGATGTGGATACCCAGAAATTTTACGGTGGTAAAAAAAGTATCAGTTATATCAACTGAAGGTGTTTGTCTTAAGCTGAAAACTATATTCTGAGTCTTAGCCTCATTGAGTAAAAATCCGTTAGACCTAAACCATAATGAGGCCTCTTGTACAGTTTCCTTGACAAGGTGTTGTAGCTCACTGAAATTTGAATTTACATTTATAAAAGTTGTATCATCAGCGTATAAAAAAGATTTAGCCTTGACATTTTTGGGAAGATCATTTATTTGTAACAAAAACAACAGTGGGCCCAAGACTGATCCTTGAGGCACCCCATATGAAACTTTAGCCTCATCGGACCAGTTTCCATCAACACAAACTTTTTGACTGCGGTTTGACAAGTAACCTTGGAAGAAATTTGAGGTGATTCCTGTTATACCATAATAGTTTAGTTTTAGGACCAATTTGTTGCGATCGACACAGTCGAAAGCCTTGCTCAGGTCACATAGGGTGGCCTGAGCAAAAGCCCTGTTCTCAAAGGCATTCACAACATCTTTGATAAGTACGTCTATTGCATCTATGGTGCATTTGCCCTTTCTAAAACCAAACTGGGATAGACTTAGATAATTATGTGTTTCTAAATATGTCACTAATTGGTCATGCACTACTATTTCAATTATTTTTGATAAAATGGGAACAATTGATACTGGGCGATAGCTCTCTGGTGTATTTTTAGGGCCCTTTTTGTATATTGGACAGACTCTGGAAAGCTTTAACTCCTCTGGAAAATAGCCATCATTCAAACATTTGTTAATACTTAGAGTTAAAGGTGTTAATATGGTATGGTAAATATCTTTAATCATATTATTGGATATATTGAAAATGTCTTTACTGTCAGACTTTTTAAGTCTCTTTACAGCTTCAGTAACGTCATCAACTGAGACTTTTATAAAGTTAAAGTTATTTCTTTCTATATGATAGTTACGAGTTAAGCTCAAACTATCTCTATTAGAATATTCAATATTATTTTTTATTTGCTCAACCGAGTCAATGAAAAATGTATTAAAGCAATCTGGTGAGATACCAATTTTAGTGTGGTTTGGTGTGTTGTTAGTGGTATCTTTTATTAGATTCCAGGCTGCTTTACATTTATTATCGCTATTTTCAATTTGTGCTGCGTTATAATTTAGTTTAGCGCTCTCAATACACTTTTTATAGTGCCCTTTGAGATCAATATAATTTGCATGTAGCCTATCACAATTTGAACTTTTTACAAGTTTGTTCAAAAACAAGAGCCTTTCTTTCATTTGAGCCAGTTCCTTGGTGTACCATTGTTTATTTGGTTTTACCTTATTATTTTTATTTCTGCATCTTTTAATGGTTGAGAAATAAGTTATTTTATTTACTATGACACTAAGAAAACTATGAAAAAAGTCTTTGGCACTTAATAAATTTTCATTGTTAATAAGGACGCTCCAGTCATGCGAGATTAAACTATCAGCGAGATTGTGGATTGCTGATTTTGGAAAGCTAATTGTAAAAGAGTTCATATGTCCAAGATTTGTATTAGATCTTTCTGGTTTATTCCAGTCGAGCTTATTAGAGTTTCCCATATTTAAAATTAACCCATTGTGGTCTGAGAAAGGAAAGACAAATATTTCAGACGATACAATTTGACCTGGACAGTTAACAAAAATATTGTCAAGACAACGGTCACCCCTTGTTGGAGTGTTGTTAACACAGAAGTAGTTGAACTGCCTCAAAATGTTAAGAAAATCTCTTGTGGTTTTATTGTTTGACGTTACATCGAAGCTGGCATTTATATCCCCCCCAATTACAATTGAATAGGTTCCGTAAAATGAGATAAAAGATAAAAATTTTTCTAGTAATTCCAAGAATATGTGCGGATTTCCTGAAGGGGAATGATAAATAGATACCACCACCACTTTAAGTGAATCAATAACGGCTGCAGCCACTTCAAAATCTAATTCAGAACAGTAATTACTAACATCAATCTTTTTTGAGTTTAATGTTTTATCAATGAATACAAGAGTTCCACCCCTGATTCTATCCTTTCTGCAAAAATCAGCTGGACAATAAAAAGTTTTTGGGCAGAATAGAGCAGGAGTGCCTTCACTAAGCCAATGTTCAGATAAACCGATTATTGATATTTTGTTAATTTTACTTTCTGGCAAAAAACTTTCTAAAATATGCACTTTATTTTGCAATCCCTGGATATTTAAAAATAAAAAACCTATATTAGACTTTAGGAGCAAGTCTGAGGGATTTTGCTCTGTAAGACTACTATTGCTACTACATTGTGTTAACTCTAATCATAGAATACGCAAAAAGTTGTGTCAGCATCTCGTATGTAAGAATATAACAATCTTCTGTTTGTTACACAATCTTCTGTTTGTTACACAATCTTCTGTTTGTTACACAATCTTCTGTTTGTTACATAAAAAAACTAATTTTTCAAATTTAACATGTACTTATCTTGTTCCTAACATATAAATTGGTTACTTTGCCAAATATAATGTAGAATAATTCTATAATGTAGAAATTTCTGACAAGGTCATTAATGGCTTAGTTTTCAAGGCGCAATGATACAATTATTGGTAAATTCAGCCACAATTTTTTAATCCTCAATAGATTCACCTCGTCTCTGAAGATCTGTAGAATCCAAGATATGCCGATCTTGGATTTAATGAATAAGAATCCTTCACATTTATTTTTCCATGCAAGAGTGGGCAACATTTTTTGTCTATAAAATGGTTAACAAATGGATTGACCGAGAAACTCCTTGTATAAGGAGTATAGAACTAACTGCATAGTTTGAAAGGGCATTCTATTCTCCTTGAAGTGGAAAACTACTTCTAAAGACGGAGGATCTTTTATAGGATAACGGCAGTAGGACGTGGAAGTCAAGGAGAAACCTCACATTAAAGGTCTTCAGAGATCTTACAAAGAAGCTGATCTTAATAGGCCCACCAAGCCACCGGTATTTAATTTGCTTTCAATAAAGTTACGAGCCTCATAAAGGGCAGATCAGATGGCAACCAACATGGCCCAAATAAGGAATTAAAAAATTAGTCAATGAATATAAGAACTTTGAAGGATGGAGGAGATTGTAGACATGATGCAGAGATGGAGGTTTGATATTGTGGGATTAGCTGAGACAAAATGGAAGAGAGAAGGTAAAATGAATTTGAGAGAAGTGTACAGATTTTTACTAGAAGGGTAATGAAGAAGGCAGAAGGAATGGGATTGGTTTTGTGGTAAGATGGAAAATTTGTGAAGAAGTTGAGGGAATCTATGACGATAGGGGCAAGTATAAGATTGAAGGAAACCACCATAGAGCTGCTGCAGGTTTATGCCCCACAAGTTGAGTGCATAGTAGAGGAGGAAGAATCCAGGAAGAAGTGAAGAAATTCAAGTGCCAGAGAATGTTAGTGTTGGGGGATTTAAACGCCCTTGTAGTAACACACAGTGGGCAAACGAAAAAGTAATGGGAGCGGAAGGATGGGGAAGTAGAAATGTGGAAGGGAAGAGACTTTTGGAAGCGTAAAAACTTAATAATAAGTGATACATGGTGCAGTAAGAGAGAAACCACAAACTAACATGGTCAAATGAAGATAGGTTCAACAAGTCATTATATGATGTATTCAAGAAGTAAATCAGAGACGTAAGAAGTAAATCACTGGACAGCGACCATAGCTGTTGGTGATGAGAGTAAGAAGGAAGAGATGGAGTGAAGAAAAACAGAGAGAAGAATAAGGAAAAATAATTGAAGGAGATTGCAGAGGTATCCTTTAGATAAATCCTGAGGAATAAGGTACCAAAGGACCAGAAGAAGAGTATGGACAAGATTTAGATATGTAGCAGTTGCTGCGGCTGAAGTAAATTTTTGTCAGATCAAGCTAAGTCAGTCCTACTTGCCTGAGGAAAATGCCAGTGACACTGAAAATTTGTGTTTTGCTCTTATTTTTTACAAATGCAAGGGTGCTGGTACACTTGTCTTCTTAGGTATGTTTGCTGATGCCCTTTCTCTCCTATCATACTAATAATTATTCATTTAGGTTTTGTTTAGGAGAGGAAAGCAGGATTACCTTTTTAAATAATCCTTTGCCAAGTCCATTGTAATATAAAAAAAAAGTTAAAACATGGATATATTTAAAGGGTCCATTATCAAACAAGATATTCACACAAGTCTAACTAAGAAGATAGTTGCAAGCCAATTAACCTACCCTTACAAATGCAGTAGTATTGGCCAACCTACCCACCCTTACACGGGGAGTGGTAATGGTCCACCCTCCCACGTGCAGTAGTGTTGGCCCGCCCTTACACTTGCAGTGGTAATGGTCCATCCTCCTACGCGTAGTAGTGGATGTTATGTTCTTTGTTTGAGAGAAAGTTCCTTGTTGGATTGCAGATAAAGCCAGTGAAATATCTCCATGATTGTTTTACCTTTTTTTGTATGTGTTAACTTTCAAATGACTTACCAAAGCTATATTTAAAAAGGTAATTCTACTTTCCTGTACTAAACAAAACCTAATTAATTCAGGCAGTTACAATATTATAATCATAAATTTAAATGATAAACTTTACAAGGGGGAGGGTGTAGCCAACATACTTAATACATATTTTGCTTCTATAGCCGATACTTAACTTAAACACACAAATTCAATCGAAGATAACTCAATGAAATTACTATCTTTATTACCTAAGAATAAAAACAGTATATTTTTATGGCCAACTTATAAAAATGAAGTAATAAATGCTATAAGAATTCTAAAAACTCATTTTCAACTGATTTAAATAGTCTTAATTCTAATGTAATAAAATGTTGTTCTGTATACTGTACCGATATACTTGTTTTGATTATTAACAGATGCTTTAATGTGGTATATTTCCTGATAGATTAAAATATGCTAAAATCAAACCCATATTCAAAAAGGGTGAAAGGACAAAGCCTAACAACTTCGGGCCAATATCTCTGTTACCTGCATTTTCAAAATTATTTGAAAAAATTGTGTATAATATGCTAGTACATTTTTTCTATAGATTTGATGTTCTTACATCGAACCAATATGGGTAAGAAGAAACAGATCAACATCATGTGCTGTCAAGAAATTTGCAGAGATGATTTTTACCGCACTTGACAGTAAGATGAAAATATCCCGACTTTTGCAGACTTAACCAAGGCTTTTGACCTAGTTAGTCACAACATTCTTCTAGAGAAACTATCTTATTACGGGATTCGGGGTAAGGCTCATGACCTTTTGTTATCATATCTAACCAACCGGCACCAAGCGGTACACCTGATCATCCCTTCTGGAAAATCTATACAATCAACATTCTTGCCCGTTCGTCATGGAGTACCTCAAGGTTCTATTCTAGGCCCATTCCTGTTTCTAATATATATAAATGATATACCACAGTTTTTAAAACCTGTAGACATAATCTTATTTGCTGGTGACAAAACATTTTTTGTGAAACATAAAAACTCATTTGAACAATCAGAATTATTTGATACAAAAATGAATGATCTGTCAAATTGGTTCTCTTCCAATAAACTAATAATAAATCATAATAAGAAATACTTAATTGAATTTTCTTGTAAACCTACTCTAAATGTTAAACCCTTATTAGCACATGATGTTGTCTGGCAAAATTCTATATTAATTAGCAATACTGATAGAGTTAAGTATTTAGGTTTAGTTGTAGATTGTAATTTGAACTGGAAAGAACATATAGGTGGGCTTATTCCAAAACTCAGTTCGGCTTGTTACGCCATTCGTCAATTAAGTCCAATTGCCAATCTTAAAACTTTACTACTTGTTTATTGTTTTTATTTTAAATCAAACCTCTCATATGGCATAATCTTTTGGGGCAATTCAGTTGAAAGCCATAAGATATTAAAATGCAAAAAAGGGCACTGAGTATTATTAGTCATTGTACTCAGAAAACATCTTGCAGACCTCTATTTTCAAAATATAAAATGTTTTCCCTGTTTTCACAATATTTGTATGAGTTCCTTCATTTTTTTCATAAAAAAAAAAACCAGAATAATTATCCCAAAAACAATCAAATACATAATTACAGTACAAGACATGGTGATTTATATAGCACTCCTAAACACCGTCTAGCACTCACCGAAAGAGGAGTATCCTATTCTGCAATAAAGTATTTCAATATGCTACCAGCCGAACTGAGAGAGCAATGTTCGTACTAAAGATTTAGCAATAAGTTAAAATATTTTCTTTTATCTAGAGTAATTTATAATTAATTACTCTGACTTTATGAATCTCTGTCTAGGTGCGCCATGGCCGAATACTATGCTAGTATTGTCTTTTCTATTGGTAATTTTTCTCATTTTAATATAGAAAAAGCTAAATTTATTCTTAGTTTAGAGCTTTAGACTTGTAATATTAGGTAATTTAATTGTAGATTTATGTCTCATTTGATGAAGCCTATTTGGATTCTATGTATCTGTCAATGGTGAATAAAGATATTTATTTATTAATAAAAAGTACACTAATTAGTTTCATCATGTAATTTTAATTTTAGAAAAATATTGTAGTGATCATTTAAACAAGCGCTTTTAAATAATAAAAATGAAATGTGTTAACTTCTCCTAGGAAACAGGATGAAACAGACCATTTCAGAATAATTAATTTCTCTATAGGGAGACAAATCAAAGTCCAAACCTGAAATGTTATACTTTTCCTTCATAGTCCATAAAAGTATCAGCGAACAAATATATTTAGTATATTAGAGAGATAGGACATCAGCAAACTTACCTTAGAAGGCAAGTTCACTAACACCAGAGTAGTAGTAACATACACAAAAGAATCACACGAATTTTCAGTACCACTGGCACTTTCTTCATGTGAGTATAGAGAGAGAGAGAGAGACAGAGACTCACTCTCTCTACTCACATGAAAAAAGTGCCAGTGGTACTGAAAATTTGTGTGATTATATGATTCTTTTGTGGATGTTGCTACTACTCTGGTGTTAGTGAACTTGTCTTCTAAGGTAAGTTTGCTGATGTCCTATCTCTCAAATATACTAATTTCTGGGCTAGTGCCCTTTAACCTACATGAACAAATATATTTGAGACGGAAGATATGAAATGATAAAAAATAGGAAATGCTTCATCTTAATTCTGACTAGACTGTAATGAACTTGGTATAGTCAACTTCAGGGACTATAACCCTTGGGCTTTATTTACTTGCAATATTCTTATCAAGATTTATAGGTAACGTTTTACAGGGTTTTTCGCTTATAAAAAGAATATGTAGGCTAAGAGATTCATTATCAGTAACAGAGCACTAAGCTAAACAGTTCATTGAAAAATATGGTATTTAAATTTTGAAACATTCTAAAGCTTACTGTTATGGTAGAATTTATAAACATCTTTTAGCAAGTTTATAAACATTGCTAACAACTAATTTATTACTAAAATGCATTGAATTTAGTACTATACCAAATAGTTTAATATATTCATCACTAATGCACCCATCAAGGTGGTACAACAAAAGGTTATGTAACATATCCAGGTATCATGCACACAAGCCCCCACTACTAGTTTTGATTTGACTCTGAAGAGGGATGGCTTTTATTCAACACACAAGCTTTCTCACCACTTAATTTGGTTGACATGTAACAAGGTGGGCAGCCACAGAGTTAAACTTCTTTTTCTTCTGATGATATGGCTGGAAGTGTAGTTGGTTTAATCCCAGCTTCATAAGCCTACAGTTCCCAGTTTGATCCCAAACAGATTTTAGAAAGGATATAACAATTTTTGAAAGCTGATATCCACCGGCTGTTTATTTGTCATCGGGCTTTTAATTAATGTCACTTTCTAAGGAATGGTCGACCTTAGTTTGTAATAATGACTACATTCACTCATTTGCACTTAATAGAAATCCATATTTGCCCATATCTTAACAATCAGCGTCTTAATAATAAATAACAAATAAAAAATATACGAGATCAAATGACAAGTTGTCCAACCTCTTAATTTGGTTGACGGGCGACAAGGTGGACAGCCATAGCGATATACTTTGTTTTCTTGTAATGATGGCTTGACAGAATTAACCCACAACATTCTATTCCTCCTCATAGTTTAGTTCTAAAGTGATAACTCTCCCAGCCATTTCTTGATTTTTAATACATTGCAGTATTTGTTTAGTTATAACAATAATACAGAGATTCATCTCAAATATAATTTCTAAGCTTTTTTGTAAGTTTGCGATTTTTTTAGTTGCTATTGTTATTTAAGAGCACAAAATATGCTACAAAAAGTCACATGGCAGCATTTAAAACTAGAAACTCTGCTTGAAAACTATTATAAATAGCAACATTGTGGTAGTTAATTATTTTTCATGCTAGTAAATTAAAATAAAATACTTATCAGCTATTATGTAGTAATGAATGAGTAAAGTTTTTCAAGTTCGGTCTGGTACTAATCTCCGCAAACCGAGCAAATCTTAACTCGACCTTACTGTCCCTCCTACTTATTTTGTTTGTAAGCAAATATGCGTCTAGCATATCAAGCTAAACCGTGTTTTGTTTTATTGTCAACATGGTTGACTCACAACAACCGAGCACTCAGAGGTCAGAAGCGTCGTGGTGTGCTGCTGACAATTGATTCAAGGCATGGCTTGTTAAAGAGGCACTTTGTCACCTTCACACCTTAAGCGATCCGGAACTAAAACTTAATCAAAACCCAGTTAAGGCATTGCACTTAAGTATTTCCTTTCTTCTCCATTCTCAATACATGTTCAAACCAACATAATTTCTTTTTTCCTATACAATGGGGCTCCTCTGCAAGCCTCTCTTGTATTCAACTCATGTCTCACTCTGTCTCTCCTCATCTCTTGGTTCTTTTGTTCTTATGAACTTGAGTTTTGATGCTTAGATTTGAGTTTAAATTTGATTAGTGTAAAGGTTTTGAATCCACGTGATAGTAATTGGTAAAACTTAAGTACTGTACAAAGTCATTAAATTAGATTTTAGATTTATAGGGCACTTTCCTGTTCCAAAATCAGTGATTATAGTTATAGAATTTTTAGCTTATTTTGTTAACGTTTAAAATTGCTTAGAAAGCTGTTATTTGAAATTACCCTACTAAGGTATTTGATAAGTGTATTATTTTATAGATTCTCCATTGAGCATGATTATGGGACTATCTTCTATTCTGTAAATCATCGTCACAGATTTTCCTTCTTTCTTTCATCTTAAATTATTTCAACTTGTCATTCTATCTTAGTAACTTTTCCTGCATCTCCTGTTATGTTTCTCCCCAAATCATCACATCATCTGTAAAAACCATGGCTTTAGTATTAGCTTCATATATGAATGTTACTCAGTAAGAAGTAGTTCTGACTACAAAGCAATTTTCCAGGAACAAATTTATCCATTGAATTACACACATCCGTAACTGCTATTAATATTAAAAAATTAAAATTATGAGCTGTACACTAGTACAGATCATAATTTTAACTCAGCAGTGCCTTTTCAAATATAACTGTAATCGTTTTAGTTAATCAATGAACACATTCAAACATATTGTGATATGAAAAAAATTTGTTTATTAACCATCTGGCCACTTATGTATATGGTTGGATAGGAATCAATGTAAAATTGTGTACATGTCTTTGGTTACAGTAGTAGAGTTAAAATTTTAAATTATATTCTGAATATATTATGTTTACCTAAAATGTGAACAATCTAGTCCATCGAACTATTAGTTTTAATATTAGTCAGAGGTTCATAATACTCGTTTTTACCTCAAACATTAATTAAGAAATAGATATATGAAACAAATATGCCTTGTATTAACCAAATACAATTCCGCCAATCCTAAAATCTTTGTTCAACTTAAATGATACTTAAAAAATAAAATTCAATCAAGTTAATTTAAAAACTTGATCTAACTATAACAAAATAGTACAATTAGCATTGTGTTTAACACAGTAAGTCTGTATTTATAATATTACAATATTTAAAATTATATTTTTTTTATTTTAATTTTTTTACATATCAATGGATATCTCCATTTTTTCATTAAAGTAATACAAATAATAAGCATTTGAATTTTTAACAAAAACTAAATCTCTTGACCTCTGAGTGTCATCATCACATTATCCTGAAAGAAGTCAACAATGTGGGCAGCACGGTTTCCAGTTCTTTGAAGACATGCCATTGTACTGCTTGCTGCATAGTTGTTATGATGATGCTGCCTGACAAAGAGATCTCTGAATCGAGTTAATGGCGAAGTTTTGAGAAGGATCAACTTAAGTATATCAGCACAATTAACTTGTCCATTGAGATCTTATGCAGTAGGACAACATCAGCTGAGACTTTACGGTATGCAAGAGGTTGAAGTCCAAGGTCTAGAGATAGATCATCAATTGGCACTTCATTGAAAGAGTAACCTTTCTTTAAGCCCAACATACGGACAAATCTTCGTTGAATTTTCTCCAACTCTTAAATAAAATATTTTTGGTGAGGATTCCATATTAAACATAACTTGAAAATGTATATTGAAAGAAAATATGCAACCAATGTGGTTAGCAAACAATCCAAAGTAACATACCCCCCTAAAACATTACAATGGATCTATCTCTTTGATTGCACAACCTTATTCTAAATGTGATAAGAGTAAAATAACACAAGTTTATTGACAGCAATTTTTTTACAAATTGTACTCTGGTTCAATGTTGATACATTATTAACGGAATACAAATCATAAATATATCTTATCTTTTAAGATTTTAACCTAGTTTTGCAAGTTTAAAACATAAGCCTGATTTGCACAGTTCAAAGTAAATTTACTTTGGATTGTCAAACAAATAATAATGCTAAAACGTGAAAATCAGGCATTGGCCGTAATTTGCAGATCTAGGTTTAATTTCAACATGTTTGTTTTAAATCCCATTACACAACACATAGGTTATCAAATTAAAATTGTTCACATCAGTTTACTAAGGATACTAAGTAAGCACAATGTGACCGTGTTAGGAATGAATCTGGAAAAATATCCCAGACTGCCTATGAGGTTGGAGCTGTTTGTTTATACCCAAAGTTTTAAGCATATGGGTATGCAAAGATACATTTTTAAGGTACATAGCAAACTGTCACTGATTTCGGTTCATACAATTTTATTTACCTTAGCAGAACAAATATGAATAAATAAGTGTATAAAATAATTTATATGATAGGGGCCTACTCAATAATTCACAAATTTAACTCTGAAGTTGGCACGGTGCGGGAGCCGTTTTTTTGTTTCTATAGTGGCATGGTGCGGATAGTCTCACTGCATACACACCCGTGAATAACTGTTGTTATAGTACACACTTAATAAACTATGCCTGAGTTTTTGGTATCAATGGATTCTAGATTAGTCGCCCGTTACAGTGATATGCATTTATCATCGATTATTTGACTTGGCATAGTGATTTCATAGAAGAGGAATTTACTGTTATCAAATTATATGTAAATATATAATCAAGGAAATTTATTTATTAAGTAATTATATGTTTTAGACTGTTTGTATATTGATCAGTGTGTAACAGAGAGTGTATTTAGTGATATTATAATAAATTAACCCTCGGCCTGGCAGTTGATTTTGTCTGTACTGGCGGGTGATTTTAGGCCTGTGTGTAAGCCTTTTTTAATAAATTCATAAAAAATAGTTATATACTGTAAATATACTTATGTTTGGTATCAAAATGATCACAATGAAGTAGACTATCAAATAGTATAAAAAGGAAAAAAAAATTTGTTTTAGTTTTTTTTTGTGACTTGTTACATTTCAAAAGTTTTTTTATAAAACATGAAAAGGGCGGGGGGTACCCCTAGGAAACATAGTGGCGATAATAAATTAGGAAATGTGAGATAGCCAAAAGTTTATAAATTTTATCTAGTTTCAGAATATGTAAACATTATATATATCTTATAGGTAAAAATAAATTTTGGAAGTTTATAAATGTAAACAGTACAAAAATCAGAAATTTCGTTATCGCGGATACTGTTATATTCAATAATTTCCTAAAAAAACTATATACACTACAGAGTTCATACTTATACCAAAATTTAGATAAAAATAAGAGCTATAAATTGAAAATATTTGTTGTCCTAACGGGCCTATTACACGTGAAGATATACCGTGAAACAAAACAACACCAGAGCACCGGTGAAATGAAACAAGATGGCTAGATCGAACGGCTTCTTCGTTGTGCTTCACTTTCAATCACATGACGTCACCAAAATAAACGATGTATTGACTATCGATGCATATCGTTGGAACCGGCCACTAACGTAGAATCCATAGGCATGTAAAACTTTGTCGTAGCGTGAAAAATACGTACTATAATGACAGTTATATGCGGTCGTGTCAACAGTGCGCTAAAAGCGCACTCTGCCATTTCGACACACATAAACAGTGCGCTAAAAGCGCACTTCGCCAGGTCGAGGGTTAAAGTAAAATATCAGTGTAATACATAAGACCTACCTAGGTCATTTAATTTATATATCTGTCATATCCCGATAGGTTATTATTTTGTATATAACTATTTTTTGCAGCTATAAATGTTTAAGTATCTTTTTAAATTAATTTATTTGATATAGCATTTTTTAGCTTAATTTTATTATAAAAATTATCTCTGTACTTTTTTTAAAAGTTCATACTAAATATTTAGGAAATTTTAAATATTACTGTTTCCATGGTAGCTTGATTGAACTGCTATTTTCATTGGTAGCTTATGCACTGTTTGTGGTTATAAATTTCTAGTTAATTTATTTTTGCCTATATAATTTATGTTTTCTAAAACAGGTAATGTACACATTGGTGTGTCTATATGAACATTAGAGGAAACCATACGTTCATACTAAAACCACAGTATAATAACATACAGCAGCGAGACTGCCATTATGTGACGCTAATGGCATAAGCCTAATGGCAGGAGGATAAAACTACACCACATTACCGTTGTATTGCATTGTGTCTTGCAAACAAGCGGAATAGCAATAGAAAAACTACAATGACAGTTTATAAACATAAGTTATTTGACATTTACTAATAACAGCTGTTGAAGTAAATAGTGCTGAAATATGCACTTCTCTGCTCCCGCTACTAAGAGCGCTAGCGTCGTGCTTGTGCCATTTTTAACGGAGTATTGCTACTGTATGTTATTATACTATGCTAAAACCAAACAGTCCAACCTCCCAGACAATCTAGTGTTATTTCCAAATTCATTCTCAACACTGTCAGATTGTATGCATTATCCTCTAAATTAAAGTTAGTTGAATTTAATTAAATAATAAATTTGTTGATATTATGAGTTTGGTATTCTCTTCCTACTTTAGTTAAGTTTTGAAAAAATAAAGAATTAAACCATCTTACCCTACTTTTAAAATATACTTTTTAAACTTTAAACTTAAAAAAACATTATGTGTTTACTAAACATCATCAGGAATAACTTTTTTGTCTCTACAACATTGGGGTTGGTAATCCTTCCGTCCAGTTAAACATCTACACTGACTGTGTGCAGTATACTTGAACAATCCTAAATTGATATATTTGTAGCACTTCTTCAATTTGATACATTTTGTAATAAATAGCAACAATTATAACTTTTTACTATTGGTAATTTATTCTTAAAAAGTAATTTTGATAAAAAGTGTTGATAGAAAAATATATATTAATAAGAAGAAAATTCACTGGGACATATAATTTTCCCTTCAGAAATTAAATCATGCACCACTACTAAGCTGGAGCTTAATAGATGAGTTTGACGTTAACCCAGCTACTTGGGGACATATTGCTGTGGAGATTGTAGGTGATAGGTTATATGCTCAGTTCTCTTAATACTAACATACTCAGTGGTTGCCATCAGCGTGGAAACTGGTATAGAGATGTTTAGAGTGTCCATGCTGAGTGTTTAGACAGGGTCTAGATTTTGTGTGGATAAGAGAACTGAGTATTAGGCTTGTCAATTACCTAAAAATCAGACTAATACTATGTGGTTCGAACTCTTCGTGAAGCTCTAGGTCCCTTATTTGCCCTGGCTATTAGTAAATTGTTCTTTCTAATGTACAGTCGACCTTAGTTAGTAATAATGACTTCACTTGTTCATCTACTCTCATTTGCATCACATATTCATTATTAAGATAGGCTGCAGATCTTAAGTAAATGTAACCATAAAATTTGTTTTATGCAGTTTCTGTAAAAATTCAGATCATATTATTTCATGTTCTTACTTACTAATCTTTAATAATTCACAACAGCAATAAAAATATACTAAATTAATTTATTTCACACCTATATTTCATCGGTAATAAAAAAAACCATCTCAACTCAGGGGATGTTAGGGCTTAAGCGTGAGTCTTCTCTCACAATTAGCCTAGGACCAACTACTTAACATGACTTCCAAACCGTGGGAGTGGCACAGAAAAAAAAACACTTATTACATCACCATGAACTGAAAACAAGTTAATAACCCCTTGGCAAGCCAGCGTCTTAGCGCTATAACTGCGGCCGCTCCAAAATATATAATCTATAGTATTTCAACTTGTTAAGATTAATTACTAAATAAAGGCCAAATGAAATGCATAAACCAAATGAAATCAATGAACATACAAGAGAGTAGACACACATCTGATGTTCATTACCCTTGTTACCGAAGGATCATCGTTCTTAGCTTTTATTAAATATTGGGTTGGTAAGTAAATTATTTTTAAAATACTAATCTCCTTTTTAAAAGCTATTTTAAATATATTTATATATATTAACAGTCAATGTTTGTGACGTTTACACAGTGATAGAGTTAAGCGTTCTTTATTTACTAAACATAATCCAACTACTTATCTAATGTAGGTTGGTTATAATTTTTACTATTTATACTATATAGGAAAAATAAATGAACAGAATGATTTCTGTGGTGTATAATGTTGTTTTAATAAATCTTTTTTCAATTATAAAATTTCCAAGCACAAGCATTTCCAGAACATTACATTCACTACTCATTTGCTAATCTACTTAAATCTATCATATCGGTTACTGTACCTTGGAAGCATTGAAATAAAGTTAAAATAAATAAACATTCAACACTGCATTGTTATTGAAAAGAAAAATACTTAATCAGTTAATTCAATGTACAAACAAAAACTTAAGGAGTAAGTATCTATAAATTAATTGATAATTTATCTTTTCTTATACTTAAACTAGAAGTGTGTATTTAAACTTGGTAAATTTTAGACGTCCACAACCAAACAAAATACACTCAAAATTTATAAAAAATTATGATATAAAGTAATTTTTGTTCTTAATATATTAAGCCAATGGAGACCAACTTCCAGTATATTTGAAAACAGGATTTCTGACAAAAAACTGCAATCTTTTGAAACATAATAAATTTAAAAATATGAGTTGTGAAACTATTTTTTTTTCCCCAACGCCTTCTATAAAACCTTAAAATTATAGATAAACAATCATTGTAAAAACACTACACTTTACATAGAGCATGAGATATATTACCATGCAGTTACTAAAGCTGTCAGCCTTTTATCTAATATAATATTTTATATTGTATAATCCTTTTTTTAATCAATTATTAGATAAATTTGCTAAATAGAGCAGAATTTAGAATACAACCAAACATCAAGTAGTTATTAGACTAAACGAAACCATTTTAAAAATCCATTGCCTTTTTGCAGCTAACCGATAATTATGAATGGTCTCCAAAGGGTTAAGATAATACTAAAATAAAATTACTGCATTTAAAATAATAAATATTATCCCAAAATAGTTCACACTACTTTCTGCATGTGGTTTGATTTTTTTCAACTACATAAAATATATAAATCAACAATTAACATTAACAAAGTCTATAAACAAAAACTATACAACAGAATGTAATAATTGAAATAAAAGGAAAAACTGATGTACTGAAATGTATCCATTTTGTAGTTTAGCCTCAGCTCTTTTTTAGTTCAGCTTAGATTTTTAAATAACGATGCATGTTTTCAAACTATTTCATAGGCCAATTCACAGAATTGTTCATATGTTCATAGGCCAGTTCATGACAGAATTGTTAGCTGAAAAATATTATGTACGACTTAAAAGGCTTCCGTACTGGAATGAATCTCTCTCACAATCTCTACACATTTGTGAAGGTAGACAGTTTTCTGTTTCCAACACCATCTTAAAACATTGAAATATGAAATAAACTTTTGAGAGTTTTCTACACGTCTTAATTTTGTCCGTAACTTCAAAGTTTAAATAAAAACGAGAAACATTTTAAACACCTAAAGGCCCGTACAACAAATTATTTTATTTTAAAATCTATTTACACCAGTAGCATTTTTCTTTAACTTATTCTACAAACGTTGTTATGGGACAATGGTCCAAATCCTAAAAGCGAATTTTTATTAAACCTCCCTGGATTGAACCTACGACTCTCTGCATATAAGGCAGAAGTGCTAACTACTAGTCTAACAAGAGGCCTTTTTTTTATAATTTTATAACTAATTCTCAATTTTTGTTCAGTCAATCTCTGAGGTTATTGACAAACTTTCATAAGAAGTGTGAAAAACACTCTCAATGGTTTACTACGAGTGCTAGCATACGTCTGCCTGTCCTCGCAGTGAGAGAGTGCTCCATTTTGTAGGGAAGCTTCTTAAAACCTAAAAATATATTTAAAAATAACAGTTTCTAAATTGGTAAATATTGTACAGTTAAAATAGAAAAAAATGGCAATTTTTAATTTTATAACTATTGAAACTATCTGTGGAAAATTGATTAATTATCTTGAAAATAAGCCTAGATAATGTAAACAGCCTAAACGAACAATTAAATGAAAAATATCAAGGGGCCAGTTTTTTTTAGTAAATGTAATTACTTTAGTAATCCAATTTAGTCCAATAGCGAGTTTAACCGAGGTATAAGGCCTAAAACAACTATTTCAGTTTCATTGATCTACCTTAAAAATTATGACTGTAAATTTGCCGACAAGAATGTGATATCATTTACATTCAATTTTTTAAAAGAGGGTAATTTTGAACAACGAACCATGAAATGCAATGCGAAGGAATTTTTCTGAAAATCACTCATTATTTTCGACATAATAAGTAGATTTTAATATAATAAATTTACCTTGAATTTTTTAAATAACTAATAACCAGTGTATACCCATGCTAAATACTTAGGAATGATTTGTAGAAGAGCAGGTGTAGCGCCAGACGCGCAGTAAACAAGCAGTCAGATTAATGTGGAGGGGGGATTATCAGCTGACTAGTGTCAGAATGACCAACTAGTTTTAACAACCAAATAATCAGAGAGTTATTTTTCTTGTTAGATGACTTCACACTAATCTATCTGCTGCTTGACTATCTGCTGCTTGGATATCTATTGTATCTACAATTTACCAGTAACAGTTAATTAATTAGTGATTAAAATGAGATGATACTTCAACCTATGGTATTGAATAAAAACCAGGTTCTACAATCAAAATGTGTCAAAAAAATTAATATTGTAATAATTTAAATTTACTTCTCACAATGACAATAATTTTTAAAAACAACACTATTTTTTTTTCCAGAAACAAAATAACAATAGCTGCTTCAGTTGTGTAGAGTTCACAGGTTTCACGCCAGAATACAGGGTTATACTATACTGACTAATTGATCAGTTTGATGTTGATTTATAATAAAAAAAAAAAATAGAGGCTCATTAGGATTGTTTGTTTAGTTGACAGTCTTCCAACTGTCTTGCACAGTTAGAGTGAAGAGAAATTACAATCGCAAACAATGAAAACAATCGATTGAATTAGAAAACAGTCGAAACATTCTATATAGTAATTCTGACTTTAATCACATCACTCAACATCGCCAGCCTTTAACACCCTCTTTATGGCACTGTACTGCACTTCATCTCTGAAGCGTACTACGGCTCTTGATACAACTCATGATCTGTATTTCATTATTTGTTATGGTGCAAACAATTCTGTCACAACCTTATATTATAATTCAACTCTGAGAATGGATTTATAGAAACATAAATTTAAATAGGTGGTAAAATTATGGCAGTGTTTTTCTAAAATTCAGCTATCCAACCGTGTTACACAATGTATTTTATAAGGCTCTTATTGAATAATTACAACCACCACTATGTTACAGAAATGATATTTCAAACTAAAACTGTACTCATTCGAAAATATAATTCATACTAAGTTGATTTGAAGTTATATTTGCAAGTTATTTTAAATAATTATAAAAAAATACAAAAAAAAACTTGTTACATAAACAGTCTAGAAGCCACATCATCCTCTTATTTAATCACCATAAACATGACTGAATACAGAATCACTACAGATTTGTCATAAGTGGATGAAATTTTACACAGACTGCTCTCTGTTTGGTAATCTTAGGTTTCTTCAACGGGAAACAAGAATAAAACACTTTAAACTTTTGTGACACAATAGACTTTTCTCCTTTTAATATCAAGTAACTTTTAAAAATCAAATACACAAATTTTACTACGATGAATTGTAATATTATTACCATATTAATTGTATTTTGTAGGATATTTGTCATTTTACAATATATGTAACGTGAAAATGTTGATATATTAACATATTTCAGACTGTAGCTTATATGATTACATTCAATATCATGATTTTGAAAATCAATACATAAATGCCCACATAATTTATATAAGTATTATTCAGCGTTTCAACTTTTCACAGTATAATCTTTTCAATTAAATTTAAAAAATGTTTCCTAAAAAGAGTTTTACTGTTAAGGTTACAGTTTTTTAAGAAACATTGTATAATATCGCATGCTTAAAATGTAACTTTTAATGTTTACTTTTTATGCAAACCTATTTAGTAAAAGACACATTTTTCTAAAATGTATGGCTGTTGCAAATAGTACTTACTACTTCAAATACAACACTCACTAAAATGAAATAAAAAAAATCCACAAGTGTTACTTTAGTTAAGTTAATAAATAAACTATTTAATGATTTAAATGATGAATAAATAAACTATTTCAAATGATCAACAATTCTTAATTAAATTACACAAGCTGCCAATATACAGAATTCCCAAACCGTACAAGTCCACAAACGATAATATCAATGCTGAGTGCTCTGCTACTGATAAAACAAAATTCAAACCCTTATAAAAATGTTGTTTATTGTTTAATTTTCTTTGTCTAGGTTAAATGTTGTTTAAAGTTGCTGTAGTAAAATATAAAAAGCTGGTTAAGAATATTGTTAAACCTACGGAGCCTATACATTAAACATCTAATGATTTACACATAAAATGTGTACAAAAATACAATTATTGTACAATTTTATAAATAAAATTTCTCTTTAAAATAACCTTCAATTATTTTTATAAATAACAGCAGCAAAAGAACCGATGCTACACTAGTGAACCATGTTATCATTAATCTACTTGTCTTAGATAGCCTACATATAAGAAAGAGGAGATAAGATATTAGGCAGATATAGGACAGTTATGACCTAACAAATACAATTAATTTAACTACTTATACGTATTTTATTCCTGAGCTGAAAGGAATATTTCATTAGGAATACTGTTTTTTTTTTAATATTATGAAATCTGGTTCTTACAAAAACTAAGTTATTTCCTAATCTCCCCAAAATTTGTACAGTCATGATTAAAATAATTAAATCAGTCAACAGATCCGCTGCTGATTCAATTAACAAGATGACTAACAGTACTAGGAAGTGGAAGTGTCCCTCCCTGGAGACTTAATTACGATGAACTTACACTGTAATCTGCCGTGGCTGGGTTGCTCTCTTCTGCAGTGTCGTTATCTCTCTCTCCGTCTGCCTCCTCTTCAGCCTCACCATCTTCTTCTGTCTCCTTTTCTGTTGGTAGTTCTGGTTGCTCATCAGACACGTCATTTGAATTTTCTTCCTTGATCTCTTGCTCTTTAGCTTTCTTACCTCTAGGTTTTCTCGGTTTTGGCGTTCCTTTCTCTTTCTTTGCTTTTGGTTCTCTTTTTGTTTTAGGCTTTGGCTCTTTAGATTTCCTTGATTTTCTGGGTGATTTCTCAGTTTTAACCTTCTTTTTAGGAGAGCCAGCTTTTCCTTTTTGTGGTGCCCAATCATCTTCACTTTCTGAGCCTTTCCTCCTTTTTCTTGTGTAATAACCATCAAATGAATCTTCACTGTCCGAAAACATCACAGGAACTGAAAATCAAATACAAAGTTAACTAAACACCAAATTAATCATATGTTTACAATATTCAGTTTTTTGCAAATATTGAAAAGGATCAATATTTTTTAACAAGTTATTTAACCTGAAGGGATTTGTTCTTTTACCCATAGGCTTGCTAAAGTAGATCTCCCAAAAACCTGAGCACTGCTACATGTGCATGCCAATGTCTGTTACAGTTAGCTTGAAAGCAAACCAACACAACATGGTTCGGATTCACCGTAAAGCTCTAGGTGCCCTGGCCATTGGGCTATTAATAAATAGCTTTTTCTGAGGAACAGCATAGTCGACCTTAGTTAGTAACAATGACTATACACTGGTTCATCTACACTTATCACACTCATTCGCCCCTCATATTCTCCCATATTTTGACGATCAGCGTCTTACTAATGAATACATTCAACCTCTTCATGCCCATACTTGCATTATTGCAACAAACCAAATAATAATTATTATATCTATGAAAACAGAGATTTTTTCATTAATTCCCACTGTTGCATATTCTCTACAAACTCATGGTAAATTCTGTGTGGGATAGTTAATTGGCAACACTGTAGCCTTAACAGTTACATGGAAGGTGATTACCAAACTGATGATTGAGGTTATGTTATGCCAAATAACCACAATTTATTACACGTTAGAGAAGGGCCTTCTATTAATCAGGAGGATGTCATGTTTGAAGAAGAAAAGAAAAAAGGTTGTATCGAAGAAAAGAATTTATTGAATGAAAACCGTATTCAGTGTTTTAGCTACTTTTTCCATAATCTTGTCAGTGTTGATACACATTATATATTTTTATTTTTGTGTGTTTTATGAGTAGGCTTGACATAAAAAGTAGTTAGACCTAAAAATTCCATAAATAATTTGGTTTAGTTACTTTTGTAAATATAATAAAGTGCATCTCTATAGTGGTCTGGTAAATGTCCTTTTAAAAACAACAATTTTCATTTCATAATTTATTACAATTTTTATAAACAATATAGCTTAAGCAGGAAAAATTATATAAAATTTTAAAAGTTGTGCATTAAAAAATAAAAACTTTAAATAGCTTAACTTACTTTTAAAATGAAATTAAGTCATTTAATGATAGCCATAATTTAGTTAAGGGTAACAGTTGTTTGGACATAACTTTAGATTCATATTTACAAGTTTTATTATATCTAGGTTATAAAATAATTATGATTTTTTATCTCATTTTTCTATAATTATGAGAATAATTATGATCTAATTTCTCCTCATATCCAAGTAGTTGACACAAACAGTCAGAATGGACACGGTTATCCGCTCTGGGCATATTGAACAGGAGAGACCTTAAAAGGTATAATTACTATAATAAATGAGCTAATAAATAGCAATGTTTCTAAGCTTGTTTATATATGTTTTATTATATTTTAAAAGAATTAAAATTGCTACACTTCACACAGAAAATACATTTATCAATTTTCTGTAGATACTATATCACTAGACATTCACCACACTGCTGTTATCACCATCAACTAGGCAGCTGAGTGTTTTTCATATGATAGTTCCCATTGCCCTCCAACTATAATGATTGTAAATGCTTGGTTCTCTATAGAATTCAGTGAGAACTCAACTGAGTGTCACTTGTATAGTGAGATTATTTTGTCATTGCAATACATCAGTAATTTTATTTCTTTTGAACTTGATTTTGAAACAATTTAAAATTAAACATTTCAAAATTTGTCATCACTCTAACTCAATTTTAACAGTATTAAAATAAATGTTTTAAACAAAATATGTTATCAGTAGTACTACATATATTTTGGTTGTTAACTATTGAATATGAACAAATAACATTTCAAAATCATTTATGAATATGTCAGTAGACTTCAAAATAAATTTGAAAACTTTTTTATACCATTGACATAAATTACAAGACTTTTCATAAACAATTAAATACCACCCTCTCCACCTTCATTTAAGTGGAATTTAAACCACTATAATTTATTTAATGAATGACCCGACTCAATTTCAGAGCGCTCATACAGTAAATGCTGGAACTATGAGGAGACATTGGAAAAGATACGAATTATTTTTTATCAACCTTTGCCTTCCATGATTGATAAAACCGTAAAGAGATCTTTAAATTTGAACAAATTTGCTAAGGGCTATTAATTTAATAAAAACAAAAAACTGTCACAAGCTCATATAATATCCAACAGACATCTAAAATCAATGTCACAATACTTACAACACCAAAAATATTATCTATCAAGTACAGTGCAAGCAATGCCCAGATCAGTATAATATAGGTAAATCAACCAATAGCCTCAGAACCAAAATAAATGGTAATTGTCAGGATGTTATAATAGGCTTCAAAGAGAAACCTATTGCGAAACATGCCACCACCCACCTATAACCTGATTTCTAACAATACTTTTGCACCAAAATCATAAAATCACTCCCTCCTAACTGTGACACTTTACAGCTAAGACTGTGGGAACAAGAGGCCCAAAGTTTAACATCAGATAACGCAACCTATTTTCCAATCCAAGCAGGCTGACAATATAATATAATCACTACATAACCCAAAAGCATTACAAGAACAAATATTTAGCTATAACTGTGTGGCAACACTGCAACAGCCTAGCTCTACTCTACCCTAGTCTTCTATTAACGCTCTTCTATCATGGACTGAAAATAAGACCAGTGGCCTTAAAATATCTCAATGAGTGTTTTGGTATTTTTATGTTATTTTGTACTTCATCTTTTTGCATGAGTGTTACTTTCAAAAAGATATTTTTTAGCTTTCCTCACTCTCAACACAGGCCAGTACTGTTTTCATTGGGAATCCAAATTCTATCTTTCCAAGGCCTAGATTGAATTTTAATAAAGCACACTTGGAAGACTTTACCACAATGCTTGATGATAGCATCAGGTTCATCCTCCTACAATATGAAATTACGATGGTTTCACAAGTCTCGTCTTGTCCATTCCTAAAGATTGCATACCGAGAGGATACAGAAAGGAGTATTACCAGGATGGAGTAAGGAATCAGATGACCTTTACAAAGAGTTTAATGCCACTAAAAACTCCAACACAGCTAATCTGCTGCTGCACTGTCTAGAAAGTGCTAGGAAAGAAAATGGGTTAAAACTGTTGAAGATATAAATAAACTTTACCCACAGTAGTGGAAAAGCGTAGTCACTTTTAAGGAAACTCTCTACTGGTAAATCTCCAAATCAAAAAGAATGCTTCATCCGAAGGCTTCTGATATAGCTAAACTTATAGTCAGCTTATCAAAGTCAGCCCGCCATCCTTCTGACAAATATGTGCTTTACAAGCTGAATGAAATTAAAAGGAATCAACTGGCACCTCTGGAAGTCTCCAGAATTTTCACGGAGGAAGAGATATACAAGGCGATTTCCGCTTTACCAGCAGAGAAAACAGCCGATCTTTCCGGAAATTCTTATGCATGCTGGTAGCAAAGTGAAATAATGGCTTCAAACAATCTACAATAATATACTACCTAAGGCAATTTGCCAAAAGCATTCAAGCGATCAAAAATAGAAGCTGTTCTGAAGCCTGGCAAAGACACAGGACAACCCAGGATGCTGGAAAGGCTGTTATACAATAGAATATCACCCATTCTTGATTCTAATGTTCCAGTTTAGCAGGCTGGTTTTCACCTTTGGCGAAGTTGTAGCGGCCAGGTCCTAGCTCTGACATCATTTATCGTGAATGGGTTTGAAAATAAGTTATAAACATCTGAAGCTTTAGTTGATCTTACAGCAACTTATGAGACAGTATGGAGCAAAGATTTGTTCTTAAAGTTCTACAGCCTCCTTTCCTTTTTGATTTTTGGAGTCAATGCTTAGTGCCATGCTCATAAAAGTTTATCTCGGTCATCAAGAAAGCTCTTTTAGACAGCTGAAGGATGGTCTGCCACGGGAGTCTGTACTTGCTCCAATTTTATTCAACGTGTATACCGCTGACATCCCACTCAAACAGTCTAGAAAATTTATTTAAGATGATAGTGCTTTAGCTTATCAAAACAAGGACTTAACCGCTACTGAAGAAACACTCACAAATGATCTTGCAACCCTCGAAGAATATTTTAGAATCTGGAACCTAAATCCTAACCCATCAAAAACCGAAGTGGCCTGCTTCCACCTAAGTAAACCACTAGCTAATGGAAAATTAAACATATTTCTAAATGGTGTAAAGCTTCACAACAATGATCATTCACAGTACCTGGGAGTAACGTTAGATCGTTCACTGACGTTTAAGTAATTTTCAAAAAACAGTAGATCAAATTTAAACCTGGGCAAATGTATTAATTATTATTAACCACTCTTTTGTCCAATTAATAATTTTCCTTTGTCATAAAATTCTACTGAATTTAATGAAACGTAGAATTAATATATATATATGCGTGCGTGTGTATCACTTGGGAAGCCAACGAATAAGTCCTACGTACTACTGCTTTTGTCATTTGTTTATTCAGCTGCTGAATGCAATGCTCCCGTATTGCTAAATCACATACTAAAGTGATTGATGTCCAACTTAATTGGGCCATGAGAGCCATTAATGGTACTCTCAAGGCAACCACTTCTTTTGCTCCCGGTGCTGTGCAATATAGCTCCTACAGAGATGACGTCAGGAGGCACTACTTACAGAATTCAACAAGATGTTGAATGCCCTACACCTCCCCATTACACAGGATCTCCCATGTCAGAACGATCACTTAAAGTCACGAAACCCACCTCTACGTATTGCTTTCCAGTTGAGCAGATTAAATTTCTTGCTCAATACTAGCTGGGCCATAGCGTGGAACAGTTTTTTTTAAGTTCCTTATTTACGATCAGCCAATACCTGTAGGTAGGATGAACCTCCACTAAAACTCAGATTATCGAAACCCTAATTATCAAAAACCCGGGTTATCGGAAACAACATGAGGAAAAATAAAAATTAATTGAAATGGATTATTTTATAAAATTGTAAAAGAAAATTAAAATTATTTACTATGTTTGTTTTGTTTTACAACAATGATATGAACTAAATAATGCGAAATACATCTACTATATTGTAAAATCATATGATACTGTAATAAACAACAATCGCCATTATACTAGAATACGGTAACATTGTTTTGTAAAGATTAAGAAGTGTTGATGCAGACAAACGCAGAGTGGATGTGAGTCATGAGCCACTCCCCTACCCTTAATTGTCTGCATAGGCTGTCAGAGTTTGTCGGCCATTTTGGTTTTAATGCCATAAGAACAATGTTTTGGAACTGGACATACGATCAGGTGAATCCAAATCAAATAGGTGTTTTGAAACGTATTTTCCCAAACTAACTGCATTTGATCAAGAATGAAATTGTGTGTTGGAATTGCTTTGTAAATTCCTATTTAGTTTTACAGAAAAAATTATAAAAATTTTTTATTTTAACCTATATTTCAAAACTAGGTGTATGTATTCAAAATATGTAAAGCAAACCCAATGTGCAATATTATAATGTTTAAAATTACACCTCATAGTCAATAAATAACAATAAAATATGGATTCGCAAATAACATTGTTCTTTTGGGATTAAAACCAATATGGCTGACAGCCTGCAGACTCTTAAGTAGGGAGGTAACCTTTAAATGTCAGTAACCCTTAACTCGCGAAAGGGGGTGGGGGTACCCATTGGATACAATGTTGTGATGATAAATTTTTAAATGTGACATAGTAAAAATGTCCTAAATTTTATCTAGTTTCAGAAAATATATACATTATATACGTTTAGAAGTATACAATATGTCTTATAAATGTATAAATGGATTCAATACAAAACCTACAAATTTGTTGCCACGGTAACAGCAACAATGAAAAATATTTTATAAATTTTCTATAAACACTACAAAATTGATTTATATTTTAAAATTTAGCTAGAAACATGCTCTATAACGGATTTATTACAATGATTTATAACGGATAATTACAACAGAAAAACCAAGTATTTACTGTGAGTGCAAACAAACAACGAATCGTACAAAGCGTCCAATATGGCGACAACATGAATTCAATAGCTACTTTCACAAAGCCGTGTAAATTATCGATTTAAAATGACCAACTATTAAGTTATAAAGAATTATTCTATGTTTAACGTAGTTTCCGAATAGATCAAAATCATTGCCGTAGCTTGTCATATGCGCATTCTATGACCTGTTTAGCGAAGCGCGGCGTGAAGTTCGCAATTGCGAACTTGCGCGTTTTAGCAACGCCAAAACAGTTCGCAAATGTGCAATTCTCCAGATGGAGGGTTAAATATAAAGTTTGATTCTCAGTTTCCGATTGAAAGTGTCGGTGCTACGCTGATATTTACGCATACTGTTCAGTGTTAAATTTATTGTTACGTGTTTGTTGTTGTTGTTGTGTTATCTAGTATAAAGTCTACTTATTTTTATGGTTTGTTGATGTATTTTTTATTCAGAAAGTTTTTAAAAATATTTAATAGAGTACTGTACGGATATAATTTACAGTGTCAGCTAAGGGCCATTGCATGTAAAAATAACCAAAATAAAATCATTTTCAACTCGACCATCAAAGATTTTTATGAAACTTTGTTTATTTATAGTATTATTGGTCCTGAATCCAAAAACATTTCTTTTTTAATTCTATCTCTTATGGTTTTTTAGTTATACATGTTTAAAAATTGGAAAATTTCACTATCTTTTTTAAATGCGCTGAAACCTAACATGTGCTCTAACTCAGGTGTCAGTTAGTTTTAAAAAGTCCTAAGAAGCTGCTTAGTGGCTCATTTTGAAGAGGATTAAATTGGCTTCAATTTGAAACCACTCCCAACAAAATTTTACTAATATATTTGTTTGAAAATTTTTTTAAATTGTATTTGAAAATTTGTTTAGAAAGTATTTTTGAAATTTTTGAAAATTACATTTTTTTATTGCAATCTTGTCAGCACATCATAAACATTTCGAAGTGGGACGATGATGGGATAATCTGTTATTGTAAATACTTCATAGTGATTCAGTATTATAGTCATATTGCACACCATCAAGAATTAATTTTAAGTAATACATTTGTTTATTTCATAAAACACTGTGGACAAGATTAGAATATAAAAGTTTAATTAATATAATATAAAAATATGAAAAACTCCATTATATATGTATAATAATATGATGAGCTATGTGAAATTTACTTATTTCTTCTAGGGGGACGTAGGAGAATTTTTGGTACCTATAATTAAACTCAATCAAAAAATGTTATTTAAAATAAAGTTTATTATTGACTGAAACATTATGTCCATTGACTAAAGAAACAAAATATGAAATAACTTATTTATTTTCATATTATACGCACATACTTTGATAAATATGTTAAAGTTAAGTAACACATCATATTATTTAAACACTTAAACAAAGGCATATGTCAAAAATATTTTTAAACCTTTACCAGACTATAAATAGACAAAACGAACACAATTTATAGTTTTTAAAAATATGTTTTAAAATTCACACTTCACTTAGTATCAAAATCTTCATGCCACATTTTTCTGTAAATTGAACACAGTTTTTAATAACTTGTACAATTTGTTTCTATTCCATTTTGTATACGAGATTCTTTGTTGCTTTTGACCCTTCTAAATGTGACAGACGATATACCCTTCCAGTCTATGTTGTAGGGTCCACTTTAGTTAGTACATTAGTGTAGTTTACCATCAGAATATCTGTCGATTGAAGGTATTTAAATTATGGAGAAGGCCCATGTGGCTCTTAACATTTAATCTCTTTATTTGCAATAGTTAAAACACACCTTAACAACCATTTCTTGTCATAATAACCTAGACCCAACAAAACTTAATGTTGACATACTTTGCTCAGGCCTCTCTGACCATACAGGACAACTCACCACATTAAATATTCTGATTCAGCAAAAAACCAAACAATATCAACAAGAAGACACCTAAATACAAAAAAACCTTTTAAGTCTAAAAGGTTTACTTGCCCTACAAACCTTTGAAAAGATTTATCAAGAACCTCAAGCTGAAGAAGCTTACTCAGAATTCATCAACACGTTAACATCCGCTCTCAACACAACTTGCCCTTTAAAAACATCGAGATGCAAACCAAAAAAAAAAATAAAACTTAAAAACATCCATTAGCATGAAGCTAAAGAAGCAAAAATAATCTTTATGAAAGCACAAGACAAGTACTCTCAAAACAACAATCCAGAGAATTGATTAGACTTTATCCAAAAAAGAAAGCCTATGATTTAAAGCTGAGACCTCAGAAGAAAGACAAACACAAATAACAACAAAAAGGAACCTGTCTGGGAAGTAATCAACAGCAAGCGGGCACCGAAAAAAGAGTCAGACACTGGTAGTACATGGCAGCTGAACATAGGGGATGGCATTGTACGCAATATTGCCCATGTAGCAAGACTATTTAATGAATACATTACTTCGACTGCTGAGAAACCCTAACAAACAACAATCCTTCACATCTAAATATTAATCAAAACATATCTGACTGCCTACTAACTAATTTTCATTTCACAAATTCAGATGAGGTACTCAAAATTATTCAATCTCTTAAACCTTCTTCAGCGGGAATGGATGAAGCCTCATCAAGAATAATAAAAACATGTATCGAAGAACTGTGCAATCCACTAAGTAACTTAATTAACAAATCCTTGACTCAAGGAGTCTTCCCTTCCAAAATTAAAACATCAAAAGTCTACCCTTTACATAAAAATGGTAACAAGCATGAACTTCAACATTTCAGGTTTATATCCCTTGTGTCAACATTTTCTAAAATCTTAGAGAAAATTATACTGAAAAGGCTACTAAATCACCTATTAACTAACAACCTTCTTACTGAAAGGCAACATGGTTTTCTAGCTGGACAATCCAACACAACAGCACTTACTGATTTAGTCGAACACAAAATTAATAACATCGAAGAAAAAAAAATGTCACCAGTACTTTCCTTGATATGACTAAGACATTTGATTGCTTGGATCATAATTTAATTCTAGCTAAATTAAGTTTTAAGGTATCAAAGAGATGACACTGCAGAGGCTCAAGAGCTATTTAAATGAACGAAAACAGGTAGTAACAATAAAACAGAAAATCAATGTAATAATAAGAACGGCAGTGTCGTTGCCACTAGCTGTGACTTGAGGCGTTCCACAATGTTCTGTATTGGGCCCCGTTTTATTTATTTTGTTTACTAGTGACTTACCTAACTACATTGACTCACATTGTTATTCAGTCATGTATGCAGACACTGTTCTAACTACCTCTCACAAATCAACTGAGCTCCTCGTCATTAACAGATATATAGCTGTAAATATGGCTCATCAACATTGATGCATTGAAAATGGCTTGGTTTTTAATCAAACAAAAACTCACCACATTATATTTGGAAAAAAATAAAATAACAATCCCAAATGACATTCAAATTTCTCAATATATGAAACACCTTGGACTAATACTCCTGAAATTTTCACATAATCATTTGTGTCATCAGCTCAGCACAGCATTGTTTGCTCTAAGAAGGATAAAAACTGTAAGTACTCTAAAAGCTACCACAACAGCTTATTACGCACTGTTTGAAAGTAGAGTACAATGAATTATAATTTGGGGGCACCTTCAAATAACAACCTCCAGCTAGTACTCGTTCTACATAAACGAGCAATAAGACTGATGGCTAATATTGCACAGCGAAATAGCTGTATAGAAGCTTTAAAACAACACAATATACTCACCATCACATCTTTTTACATTCATAAAGTCATCATGCATGCTATTAATTTAAAATTAACATGCAACAGTCAACATGGCCAAACAACAATGAGTTAACTTTAACTTACCTGCACAAAGAACTGCCCTATTTGCTAAAAGCCATCATACGCTGGGGCAAGATTATATAATGCTCTACCTATTCATCTCAAAAGAATAGAAGAAAAAAGCCAAAAAGAACTACACTTTTGGCTTATTAGTTAATCAATTTACTCGATTGACGAATTTCTAGACCATGCAAATAGACCGTGATAACAACTTTTCTATCGTTAGATTTTATATATTTCAAAAAAATTTTGAGCTGGGCCAGAACTTATAAAATACATATTTTTATTAATATTTTTTATAATTTCTGCTCTATACCTCAAACACCATCAAAAGTAAGAATTCAACTTATTTTTTGTATTATATTTGCATTGTGAAGAAAATGGTATACAATTAGTTTCATTTTCTGCTTAATTTATATTTTATGATTTTTGTAGAAAACCTTACATAACCTTCAAAAACAGTATAACATTTTAGGTGTATTAGTGCAACAGTTAACCCTAAATATTGTTTGAACCTAAATCTGCAATTCAAGGATTAACGCCACTTCTCCCAAATTATCTGCCTTCCAATCGTACACATTACATACTATATTTTATATCTATCCTCTAATGAACGTATTCAACAACACTTCAAGGTCTTGTAAGACTGTCTCAGTTCAAAATAAAAACATGAAACTAAATAGAACTAACATGCTTTAGTGACTGATAGCACCCCATTATCCCATTATAATCATTAAGTAGGTCTAATTTTATTTCATATCATTAAACACACATATACAGTATGTGTATTCAAATAATAGCTTAACTTACTGTCTGGTTTTGCTCTCAATCTAGCCTTTTCATTGTTTTGAGATAATTTTTCTTCTTTCACATCATTGGTTGGCAACGTTGTTGAGTCAGTAGAATCGTGATTGTCCTCTTCAGAGTTAGTTGGATCCATGATAACAAGCTCTATTAATCGCCAACTTCTAAAAGAAAAAAAATTAGTTATAATATATTGGTTTTTAATTTTTTTTAATTCAGTGTGTTTCAGACCACCCGTGCAGTATATCCTGTGGTTGAACCGTTTAATATAGAGCCATGCGATGAACAGTACACCTAATAAATCTCATATATGGTGAACGTCCTAAAATCGTTTTTCTTGCATTTAAAATACAAGGTATAACCAAAAATGAGTGTCACAGGTTTTAAACTCGAAAATTTTAAACAGCAACATATTTTATGATACACCTCTTTTTTAAGGTCTTAAAAGCATTATCATTTTGATTAACAATTTTCAAATTATTCTTATTCCTAGGGTCAGGGTACCCCAAGATGAGAATTTTTTTTAAGTTCATGTTACTGCAACTCTTCTGTGCATCACAAGAAAACAATATTTTTATCCAATACTAACCGGTATGTCCATTCAAATAATAAAAATATTGGGCACTTGTTTACCTATTTTCAAAATTTCAAAAATCAGTAAATTAAAAAAAACTGCTCTAAGTAAACATTTTTAACTCTTTCACCGGCAGTTGGCTGCATTACGCCGACTTTGCATCAGTTGACTAAATCGTTTTCTATACTGAACTGTTTCACGTAAACTACAATGTACTATACATCGATAGAATCGTGAATAGTCAATGAATCGAATGCTGTATTTGGTTTGTTGCTATGATGACTGGAAGAAGATGGAATATTTATTTATTTATTTATGGCAAACGCCAATTTACAATGAATACAAATGAGATGGCATAATTGTGGAAATATGGACAATGACCAGCATATACACAGTAATTTAAATATAACTATAACTAAGCAAGCAATAATAATTATAAGCATAATATTCAATAGGTAAAACAACCATCAACAATTCATGCAATAGCAACTAGCAAAATAACAATCATAAATAATTCAAGCTAGCAATAACTGGCAACAAGCAATAAATATTCAACAAGCAAACATGTAAAAAGAAATAACTAGAGAGAAATAAATAATTATCATAATAGTACTAACAAGCATAAGATTTACATGTAACAGCAACTAGCAAAATAACTCATCTATTGTACATAATTTAAACTAGTGACAACATGCAACAAACAATAAATATTTAACAAGCAATAAATATTTAACAAGCAATAAATATTTAACAAGCAAACGTGTAAGAATAATAACTAGAAAGATATAGAAATAATTTAAACAACACTAACAAGCACGAAGATCTACAATAAACTAATAAAATACAGAATTAAGGTGAGATACATATAATTAGATCAAGTGATAATTAAAGTGCCATGAAAGTGGTTTTCAGGTGACGACTGCTCTCATGGAAGAAGTCATGGTGTAGAGAAACAAAGTTTTCAATCCTGTGGAGCTTAGGGATGGTACTGTGGTGCTCGTATCCCGTGGAGTACACATGACGGCTGAACAGATGTAAGGGGCGGGTTTGTCTTGGCGTCCTGAAGTCGATAAGCTCCAGCAGTCGAGGACAGTTGACATCACCAGCAACAACTCGCTGAAGGAACATCACATCAAGTAGCTGCCGCCGCTTCAGCAATGGCTCCAACCCTAGCATCTCACCAATGTCATCCAGGGAACAGTCCGGTAATCGAAGCCCAGCTTGACTCCAACAGTACGAAGGAACCTATCTTGAACCCTCTGCAGACGCTGGATGTGGCCAAGCTGATGGGGAGACCACACCACCCTGCCAAACTCAAGAACTGATCTGACCAACGCCATGTAGACAGTTTTCATCGCTTCAGTACTCAAGCCTCTCTACGAGAAGTTCTTATAAGGAGACCCAAAGCTTGTGAAGCCTTAGATACGATAGCATCGATATGCTTCTCAGGACTGAGGTTGCTAGAAAGCACAACTCCAAGGTCACGGGCAGAAGTATCACGCTTGAGGATAGATCGATCCAGAGAGTAATCATAGACAAGGGCTTCGTTTGAGCGGTGGAAGGAAACCACAAAACATTTGGATGTGTTTATCTTCATGCTGTTGCGGACACACCATTCCTCTATGTTGCTGAGACATTGCTGCAGAAGAATAAAGTCATTGATGGAGGATATCGAGGTGTATATCTTAATGTCGTCTGCAAACATCAGACACCTGACACCGATTATGTCTACAATGTCATTAAGAAATATGGTGAACAGTAATGGTCCCATATGCGAGCCTTGTGCTGTAAAGGGTCTAGACTTTTCTCCTAGAAACTTGACCATGAGTCTCCGGTCTGACAAGTAGGAGCGAAACCATTGGAGAAGACTGCCTGAGATACCATATGCCGCAAGTTTGGCAAGGAGGTGACTGTGACTGACCCGGTCGAATGCCTTGGAGAAGTCTATATACACACTGTCCACCTGTTTTCCATCACGGAAGGCTGTCAGAATGTCATGCTTGTAGAGGACAAGGTTGGTTGTGACAGACCTGCCACGGGAGAAGCCATGTTGTTCTTCTTTCATCACACTTGAAAAATGAAAACTCACACAATCCAGGACAAGGGATTCAAAGACCTTCCCCAGAGCTGGCTGAATAACGATCGGTCTATGATTTTGCACATCAGTTACATCAGAGGATTTGTGTATGGGGACAACATAGCTGGTTTTCAGTTTGGCAGGAAAAATACCTTGTTGAATAAGTTTATTGAAAACAACTGTAAGTTGAGGAGCAAGCAGTTTACTTCAGTGCTTGAGTATCAGTGGTGGTACATCATCAGGCCCTACGCCTTTGTTCGGATCTAGGGAGAAGAGTTTCTGCTCTACATCAGGCTCCTTCAGCACACAAGCAGACAGATTCACGTGGGTGTCGAACTGATAATAGGGAGCCGGTGCGTCATTCCGAGTGAACACTGAGGAGAAGTGGTCCGCAAAGAGATTACAGACGGCAACGGGAGAAGTTTCGGTCCTGTTGTTCAGATGATAGGTCCCAGTTGAGGAGCCAGAACAGGAACCCCTTATGCTGTTGTAGAAGCTCCAGAACGATCTCATATTTCGTGGAATTGTATTGTTGATGTGAGAGACGTAGTCATTGTAACACCTCGTGCTCAAATTCCTGCAAGCGGCACGGAGGCGGCAGAAATCTCGGTAGGCATTAGGATTAGATGAGATCTTAAAATGTTTATGAGCAATTTTCTTCATCACCACGAGATGCCTCAGTTCAGTAGAGAACCAGCAAGGAAAGGAGGTTCCACCAATTTTCTTCATCGGAGTGTTTTCAAGTGTAGGATATCCATGAGCTGATCGAAGTACTCAGGAACATTGCATATGTCAAACGTAACAGGACCCAGGCGGTAGTACAGGGTATGGTAAATACCTTCCAAGTTACAACGATGAAAATCTGGGACCACATACTGGGCATTGGTCTGCAGCTTAGGAAGTTGAACGTCAAAGCAAATTGCTGGATGAACAGGTTCCTCAGGAATAATTGGGTCGCGAGCCAGGGACACAGGTACAGATGAGTGTGAACTAAAAACCAAGTCCAGAAGTACGTCTCTTGAATTTCTAATAGTATTTACTTGATATAGTTCATATGTGGAGGCCAGATCAATCATAACTTTAGATCTTCCACTGGTAGAGGAAAGCAATGGTGCATCCCAATTCACTTCAGGTAAATTAAAGTCACCCACAAGAAAAGCAGCACTAAGGTTAGGGCATGATGACATTACTTCATCAATGGAAGCACAAAAGTTGCTGTAAGCATCAGTGGGCTGCTGAGGTGGAATGTAGGCTCCACAGATCAGGACTGGGGAAGAGTTCGTAGTTATTGATACAAATACAGCTTCAGAACTGAGAGACGAAGGGGGTTATGTTATGCACGTTCAAAGAGGACTTAGTGGCAATCAGCACTCCTCCTCCACATTTTTTGGAGCTTGTGTTAGCAGATCTATCATATCTGTGAATGTTGAATCCAGAGAGACCCAGCTCCGCATTACTCACATCATGTGACAGATTAGTCTCAGTCAGAACTAGGATGTCATACACACATGCAGAGACGGCTTTTTGAAGTTCATTGATTTTCGTGCGAAGGCCATTGACATTTTGATGATACACCTGAACAATATCCGATCCGAGCATTAATCGTTTTTTGAAGTCTTCTTAACAATTGAAGGCACTCCATTTGACAAATTTAATCGTGATGTTTTCCTCTCCTCCATCAATCCTCTGTTTCAACAATGCCCTCAGCTCATTAAGATGTTTTCTCTCTGCAGGGGTGCGATCCCTTGAAAAAGTCACTTCCCTTAGCTTAGCATCCATAGTACGCACAGCGTTTTGGTCAAAGTTGGATGAGAAAGTAATGACGGAATCCTGATTGCGAAAAACAACTCTCAAGGGACGGGTTTTGTTAGCTGACGCTTTGCCAATGCGATGACACTTGAAAGACGTATTGGGATCCGAATTGCAAAATGCATCCACCAGAATGGAAACAAGATTGGTGTCATGTTCTACTCTAGTAGCAAGAGTTTTACTAGTGCATTCAGGCAAGTTATAAATAATAATGTTACGGGAGCGGCGCTTTTTTTCAGCTAATTCACCAGCAATGGACTCAACGCTGCTAGGATGGTTCTCACGATTTTTTAGGACATTAAATTCATCTTCGAGTTTTTTAATAAGGCCTTCAGATTCAGTGATACATGGCTCGAGGTTAGTTAGCTTACCACTTACACTGGCGACCTTCGTTTTGATTAAGGCTACATCAGCAGAAATTGCAGTCAAATCATTGAGTTTGGAAAGCACTAGAGACATTTGGGAGGACAGATCTTCGAATAGAACGGAAAGAATACACAAAGCAGCGTAACTTTTGCAGATTGATCTTGAAAACGAAAGTAATAGTTATATTTACAAGATGTAATGTAATCATGTTATAAAATTTTTTTACAACGAAAGTTTAGCAATTTTTTTATATGTGTAGTGTCCGTTAATAATTATAAAATATAATGTAGTATAATTGAATAAGGATATTGTATTTTTATCAATAATGAGAATGGGTATAGATGTGTAAACAGAGTATCACTTCTATTTTTATAAATTCTTTATATACCATTCCATATGTATATTTATTTTTGGAGGGTAATTAAAGTGCTTACTAAAACCCTTTAGTGTTTGCAGCAAATCTTTTGTGTATTTATAAAAAAATTGGAAACCATCGTAACAAATTTCTAGGTTTGTGTTCACACTCTTTAGTATATATTATATTAATTGGTGGTTATATTAATGTAAACTATTTATTTTTCCATATATTCAATCATTTTTAATTTCAACTTTTGGCATACTTCTGTTGGTTTTTCAATTACGGATGAAAAACCACCATTTAGTATGAAAATGTGGCTAGGAATACATTTTGATATTACACTATGACATCCTACATATCAAAGTAAGGGTCACTAAAAATAAAACATTTTTGGTATTTGAAGTTTTGCAATTATTAGGTTTTCAAATCTTATATGGAAAACTAATTTAAAAATTAAATTTCTTGTTGAAAAATGGTAAAATGTGAGTTTATTTTACCATAATTTAGTTGAGGTTGATTTTTTTTTGCAAAAGCGTTTATACATAAAAAATCGTGACATAGGTTGCTATTTTAACTTGCTCTTTACTCTGTACATGAACATATTATACTGTAGGCCTTACTGGGTTTGCAATAAAACCTTTTTCCGGTTCTAAATAAAAATACTTAGACTATTACAAACTTATGTACAGGTAACTTAAGTTACCATAATTCTATTAGTAAGGAATTATCCAAATTTTAAAATAAGCTTAAAAATCAATTGTCTAGCCAGCTAGATCAGAGTAGGAATGCACTTTTCTTCATTGTGTATATGGCCGCCATAAACATTACGCTGCAAAATTTTTTCAGCAACATGTTGAGAAATTAATTAGGCCTATTAGTAGACAACAATAATTTTCAAGTTCTTGTTCAGAATGAAAACTACTGTACAAAATAAAATTTTTTTACAAATCATGCTTAATAACGGAGCTAGGTCTAGTAGTAGATTTTTCACTGCAGGCTATTAATAAAAAAATGAGTTTTCCCATGCAATAAAACTTTTTCGAAGAAAATATAGCCTATACCTGATGGAACTGGTGAGCCTAATAAAAATGTCAATATTTACGAAGCATCTACAAAGTACATAAATACTGCCATAGCCATTCCATAATCAAGTATCTTTCTCCTTCTTCCTGCTCTCAGCTATATCAGAAATACTGATAACGCTGATTTCTGACTGTCTTATTCTAACATAATAAAAATAGGCCTATAGCCAGGCCTCCAATAGGCCTAATTATAATCTGCGATGTACAATCAAGACCCTACATCATGTCCAAGATCTCTGTTATCTTTAAAATGTAGTAGACTAATAATTTTAAATATTTCATAGAAAAACTCTTAAAACCATATAAGTTAACTAAGGTAAGCCTAAATAAAAATATGCATTAACATTTAAATAAATTATTTTTTTGTGAGTGTTTAAAAGATTAATTAAAGTAAGGTTAATGGCTTCACACCATAAACTGATTTTATTGAAATTCTTTTCAGGTAGCCTAAACTAGTATAGCCATAAGCCTATGATAGGGTCCAAGCCATCCATGACTGAACTTGGTCTGTTTTTAAGTAGGTTTGTATCTAATGGTTTTGTTACACTATCCTGCATGTTACAATTATTTACCTTAATGATGATTATGCGTCAGTAAACAATTTATACAGATGGCGACCAGTTTACCATAAGTCTTCTGTTTTCTGTACGACTCAATGGAGTCCCGCCAATATCGGCTTAACCTCGAACTCAGTATGGCGTCGATATTTATGTTAGTTTGTTTGATGATCAACAGCGGTTGGTAAATTTTCTTCACCAAAAGACCCGAATTCACTAAAATAAAAGATTTAAGCAGCTTACCTAGAACAATTTCTTAGGATTCCCAAATTTAACAATTTATTTTAATACCAATAATATCTTGATGTCAACGCCAAAAAGCAGTAGCAGTAGACGGGACAAACAGAATCAGTGATGTAGATCTAGAGGTGATGTATAATAAGTTAGTAGAATTTATCAAAAATGATACTAAATTCAATTATTAATGCCATTAAACATTACAACATAAAATAAACACAATTAATGCGATTAATATGATTTATTATTTCATCTTGAACAACTAGAAATTATATACTAAATTTTAAAAATTAAAGAAAACAAGATATACAACAAAAATATTTAGTCAACAAAACAAAGTTCAAACTGGACAAGTTTCAGTGTAGCCAACATAATATATTTTTTCAAAATAGTAAAAATTTTACCATATAAAATTATTTAAGGTGTAATTATTTATGTTTTTTTTACTTTATTTATTTATTTTATTTCGCTGTTTATTCCAAAGTTAATTCTCTATCCACATAAGATAGATGTATTACAACAATAATAACATATGTATGGTGGTGTAAATGTGTGCGATAGTAAATGAATCTTAAATAATTAAAACTAGAATCTTAAAATCTTAACAAAATTTAAATTATTAACTGATATCAATAGAAGTTTGTAAATTTTACAGTACTATTACTTACTAGAGACATAAAAATACCCATACATATTTACACAACAAAAGCTATTCCACATAATTTACCATGTCCTCTTCACCGCAGTCCTCAAAACAGAGGAGACGTATCAGTGTTATATGTATAAATGTATGTGTACTTAAAGTGTTTGTGGCTCAGTTCATGTTCACGTTAATTATGTTCTCATTGTAAAATTACAACTTCATGCATACCAAGCGGGGAAATAACTATTCAGTTACTGAAGACTTCTAAAAGTGTCATTTATATAAAGTAGTAAAATTTAATTTGTATAGATATAATCATTTTATACTTTCCAGCTATATTACATGGCTAGGGGGTACACCTGCACGCTTCGCATGCCAACTCCGTCACTAGCTGCGCTCGTGAGTGAGGCTCGGAGAATCAAGAATACCTTTAATATGATACCCCACTTGGATGTGTTTGTTTAACCATATATCTGTCATTATATCTAGAATATAATAGAAGGTCTATTGTTTAAAACTAACCATTTTTGAGGGTTTTAGGGCGTGGTTTTGTTTTTCGGGGAGCGTAATGTATAAATGTTGTCTTTTCGTAAACAAAATGGTATATTGAGATTTAGGAGATAAATATTTATATTTTTATATTCTACATGGGCGTTTTATTTTAGTATTACCCTTCTTTGTTAACAGAGTTTTTTTTCAAATGCCCCATCTTGTTTATGAGTGAAAAAAAGTAAACTGTACTAAATTTTCTTGGGTGTTTCAGACCGAGAGCTTCAATTCAAGTATACACATAATGTGAGTAGGACGCCGGTAAGTGTCTCAACATTTAGTGAGTGAGCCAGTGAGTGTCTACATTAAGCTTTATATTATACTAGAGCGTTGGTCAGGTCGAGACTGGAAAGTGCAGTAGTTGTGTGGAATCCAACTCATGCTGTTTACAAAGACACCACAGAGAGAATTCAAAAAAGATTTTTAAGGTACCTTTATTTTAAGTGTTTTTTAATATTTATACTTACTTAGTTCTTACAATGAGCTGATGGGTCTCTTTGGGTTTAAGAGTCTATGTCTGAGGAGGGCTGTGATGGAACAGGTGTACCTGTAGGGCTTGGTGCGGGGGCGGATGGACAGTTCTGCCTGTTTGGAGTGTCTCTGCTTTAGGGTCTCTAATTTTAACAGCAGGGGCAAACTTCTGTTTGATCTGCCACAGTTACTAACAATAGCGCATGCGTCCTCGCCTTTGCTCCGGATGATGAGAACTTATAATATGATGCTTTCGGGTGGAGGGAAAATGGATTTTTTTTGTGATTCCATTAATATGTTTAAAGAAAAATGTGAAATGTACCTGAAAACACAATTTTTATGAAAATAGACTTTTTTAATTTTTATTTGCAACGAGTCACTATTTACGATAGAATTAAGTTTTTTAAACTTTTCTTTTCCGATTCTGTAATATAAATCCTTAATTAATATTTGTTCATGTTTTTTTAATTTTAAATATTTGATGCAAATTTATTTAAATTATGTTCTATAAATTATTACCTATTTATATCTATTAATTATTCATTGTATACCTGTCAGCTATTTATTTTATATTTATTGTTATATTTTACGTATTTATTTTATTTGTTACCTATTTATTGCATATTTATTAACTATTTATTGTAATTTGTTAACTATTTAGTTCATATTAATTATTATTTGTTACCTATTTATTGTATATTTGCTAACTATTTAGTTCATATTGATTGTTATTTGTTACCTATTTATTGCATATTTATTTATTAACTATTTATTGTATATTTATAAAATATTTATCAAGTTCATGGGCCTTATAACTTGTAAATATTTAATGCTTGTTTATTAATTTGTTTAATAGTGTGATAGACTGGCTGGTTCAATGAAATATTTATTGGGTTCAAAATATTAAAATGTTTTGCTTCAATCTAATTTGGGTGTATGCCTGTATTGTTGCATGAAATGAAATAAATAAAAAAAACATATGTATACTAGGGGACACTCCTACACGCTTCGTTTTCCAACCCTGTTACTCACTCGGCTCAAAGTCTCGCCTGGCCTCTCCCTTTAGTGCTTTTATGGAACTTGGCCTGCGGCCTCGTGGGGGAGCTCTGCCTCAGGCCTCGCCTAGATACTTTACTTCATCTATTTTAGTGGAACACGGCCTGTGGCCTCTTGAGGAGACTTGACCTATGGCCTCGACAGGATTCTTGGCCTTTATGATAATGAATTTTGGTGTTGGGGGCAGTGAAGTCCATAAATATAGTCTTTTCTAAAATATGATGGTATATTATGAATCAAGATAAGTGTACCTTTAATTTGATACTCCACTTCACATGGATGTGTAAGTTTAAAATACTCATTTTTGGGTTTTGGGCATGTTTTTGTTTTACGGGGCAGAACCCATAAAGTTGTAACTTCCGAAATATATTGGTATATTCGAATTTAAGAGATAAATACCTGTAGTTTTATGCCCCACTAGGCTGTTGTATTTTAGTTCTACCTTCTTTTTCTTTTTGGAGATATTTTTGTTTTTAGGGCACATACCCATAGTATTAGCCCTTTTCAAAATCTGATTGCACACTTGGATTAATGAGAAAAACACACAATTTGATACCTCACTAAAGTGAATAAGGACAGAATTTTAAAAATTTATATTTTCAAAAATCGTAATAATTACATTATTGTAATGATAATTATTGTTGTGCCCCAATACCCCATATTTTTTTAGTTTTCAGTTGAATTTCAGATATAACGTGCATATTTATTACATTTACACATATGTATTTTTTTTAGAATTTTGCTCATGTACTTTCTTTGTTATTTAAATTGAATTATTCATACTGGTAAATTTGTTGGAGATTTCCAAAGCTTTGTTTTTAAAACTAAACTATTCGTGAGGTATAAAACTCCTGCGTGGGCGTCCATCAATATGGGCAAGGGGGCTCGAGCCCCGTCTTCCATGTTAGGCGCACCTGTCAGTGCCTGCATTTGTATGATGCTGTCTTCCATACATACGTATTTGTGTTTAGCGAACTCATGTAAGAAGGCACCTCTAAGTTATTTTGAAAATACTTTGTCACAGGCACGCAGAGAATACAAATCGTTTGTGCACTTTATTTGTTCACCCTGGTCATTCCTAATTTGCAGAAATGTTGTCACGTTATAATCTAAATAGAATATACAATTTTAAGGTGGTGCTGCCATCTTAGATCTATTCTCCATAAACCAGTGCTAAACGGTTAAGCCAATGTTTAACTTTTTTTGTAATGTTTGAAATTATTTTGTAGGCATTGTAATGGAGAATGACTTTTGTTTATTGTAATTTATTATATTTTTGTTTAAATCTGTATTTTATTTATTTATTTTAATGTACTTGATACTGAGCTTAAAATCAAGAATCAAATCAATTTCTTTTGTGAATCCCTCTGTCTGAGGAAGTTGAAAGTGGTTAGCCGAAATCGATCACCATAATATTTGTGCATTGTGCGCTTGTATTGTAATATATATATAAGTTGTATGTAGGTCACTTGTACTGTATGTGTACCAACACGTGTTATGATAATTCAACTAACTATTCGTAAACCATGTAGTCACCAGTATGTTTAATCACTCCAGTTTTTTTCTCTCTTTGTAGATCAACATTTATTTAAGGAAGTTAATAAGTTATAATCTACATATTTAATAAAAAGTACTGTTTTAAGTGCAATTGATTGATAGAATTTCAGTAACAATAAATAACTTAGTGAAACAGTTCAAATAGTATTTTTAGATTATATTAAACTAAGGAGTGTTATTTTCTGTTGGTGCATTGGTCCTGAATAGAGACTTTCATATTCTCTACTCACGCTCACATTCTTTTTTTAAGGAAGAAAATAGGGTTCTCTTTTATGCTAATTTGACTATATGCGTTTTATTAAATCAGTTTTACGTAAAACTGTAGAATGTACAAGCTGTCAGTTTAGATTACAGTAGGGACTTTGTAATCATGTACTAAATGTTCGTTTGAATAGCAATGCCTTTCCCAATGTTTCGGACTCTGTAATCCGACCGTCTTCAGGTGGAAACAGCAAAATTAATTAAAACACACCAAATATACTTTATACTAATAGACTATATTATTAGGCACGAGAAATTTAAAACGATTTGAAATAAAATTCCCCTTCAAAATTATAAAAATAGTATATATACAACTTAGACAAAAACAAACTCATAAATATAAAAAATTAATTATAGGCGCAAAAGTAAGGTTGAGTTTTGGATTTGTTTTCCTCCTGATAAGGTTATCAGATCGTAGGAGTTCAAAACATTAGGTCCCTTTTTTGACCCGCGTCAGGCACGGTTACTCTAATTATTTTTTATTAATGAACGCTTGGCATGAGAGCGCTAAGTGACATTTGGGTGTAGCACTGACGTGCGGTGTTGCCAAGAGTACTGTATTGGACATACGATACACAATAATGACTTGTTGGTTTAGAATTCCATTCGAAGAGATATTTTCAGTTGGTTCAAACAATAATAAAATAGAACAATATATCAATAATGTTACGTATCAAGCTATCAGTCTATAAAATATCAGTCCATAAATAGTAAGAAACCGTAAAGTCCACGATCTAAATTTTTTACTCATACTAAAATTGACAACATGCAGGTTATAAAACCGGTGAACCGCGGCAACAGTACAAGACGTACAGACGTTGCTATGGTTGCGGCTGGGTTACATCGTTACGCCATTGCTTCTAGCAGTCTCAAACTTCTCCATCATTTGCTGTAAGAGTGCTCTGAAGTCAAGTCTGGATAAAGTAAATGAGAACAACGTCCCGCAGTAATACTACGGCCGCTATTCATTATTTTGTAAATAATCAACGAAAAAATTTATAAAGATAAAAGCAAATATGTAAACAGAGATATAAGCATAAATAATGGATCTTCGAACCATTATTTATTTCGGTTGGTTAGGTGTAAGAGAGGACTTAATAGTCCTAACCTCATCATTTGCACATTTTGTCAATAAAGCCATTTTACATTTCATTTCCATTATTAACTAAAAGAACAATATTTACATAAAAATGTTTAATTTGTGCAGTAACATAACAAAATGGCGTTTTACAATTTTGCCTAAACTGTTCAACGTTATATTTATATCACAAATATTAAGTATCCAAATTTGACACACTTCCATTTTTATTTAGGTTATATCAGAAAGGCATGATAAATAATTGCATTTATCAACGGTACATACATTAATTTTATATTAATTAGTTATAAATTACTATAAAACATATAAACCATTTACAGAAACAAAAATAGTCCTTAAAATAATAATAAGCAAAACAAACTATATAGATTTTCTATATAGACTATCTAGATTTTTTATCAGTAAAAACGTACATTAAAAATAACAAAACCACAAATAATAAAACAACAGTAAAATTATAATCTACTTTTTTTTATAACCAACATTCAAGTGAACTTTATTTTTTAAATATATGATAAATATATTAGAACTTTAATTTTAAATTACGGTTTTCTTTCATCAAGAATATTATAAGCACAACACAAGAGTAACTATTTATCCTTTTTTTTGGCCCCATATAACAAGTCTGATTCCTATTTTTAACTGTAAATATAACAGCCAATCACCATTGGCTGGCAGATCACAGTTTTTCTAATTAATTTTCAAATCTCTCATTCCCACTTCGGCACTATCAAACGTCTTATCTATATGACTTTAGCACATTCGTTACAACGGCTGTAAAACAAACGACCAGATCTAAGACTGCACCACTGAGAATCTAATAATACATGTATGATTTCACAGAGATCACAATAAGTATGAGATTTCCATAGAGACTATAAATGTGTCAGTGCAATGCTATGAAGTGGCACCGGTTTTGCACTAGTTCAATCACTACTACGTAAGTACTCGTTGACGAGCGTCCCTAAAGCTGGTGCCAAGTTGATCGGTTTCTGTGCGACAAATCACCTGTGATAGTTAAACCAGTTCACCATCTACGTCACTCTTAGTCCTACTCTGATTATTGGCACTCGCTAACTAATTAAATAGTTTAATAATTTACTCTCAAGACGCCGATCGTTCAAGACATGGGTAAACATAGATTTAGAATTAGCTTAATGAGTGTGGATGAGCGAATAGTCATTGTCACAAACTAAGACCGACTATTCCGTAGAAATTCTAATTAATTATTGCCCAATGACAAATGAACAGCCAGTGGTTATCAGCTAATCCCTTTCAACATTTTTTATGACTCGACTGATGTCGAACTGAGCTCCCTTAAGTAGTGACACAGGTTGCCACCCGTTCCTCACGTAAAAAAACGAAATAAGATACTTTATACTTCAAAGTTTTTTACGCATAAGAGGCAATTTAAACGTGGCGTTTTTTTTAATCGTGACGATTTTAAGGAGAGAGAATGGCGTCAGTATTTAGTGTTATAATTTATCACACTAAAATATCGATATGGTCGATATAATCGAAAGAAAATATCGATACTAATATATCGATATATCGAAGAGTATTTATCGATATTTCCGATGTATCGATATATCATTGTCATCACTACCACCTTATATAATTATATGTTACGAATACAGACCCTATTCGAATGTTATTACATTATTCTTTTATAATTAACATAATAATTAAAGGTATAATTATTCTTATTTGAATTCTTTTCAACCCCAAAAACCACAACTTTTTTCGCGTAGATTTTTATATTAAGTTGGATATTCTTAATATTGACAGCAAAACATGAGTGTATCGTTGGTCATGACATAAGAGTTTGCATAATTTTATACAGATAAATCATTTAGAATTCGATATATCGGTTACCCGATAAATCGATATTTTTCTTTCGATATTATCGTTAGATCGATATTGGGTTTGTGATATATCCGTGATTCGATATATCGATATGTTGAAAATATTTGCTGTCCCTACCCGACCAATTAATATTGTACTGTATTATTAAATAAACTTTTGTAATTTTTTTCTCAGTTTACGTACTCTAGTGGATGTACGTGGTTTCAATCCCTGTGAAGTTTCCTTTTAGTTTCCTTATGAAGTGTGAAGACACCAGCTAATGTTTTGAACACATAGAATATAAAAAGAATTGTGACATTAAATAAATTTCGAGGTTTATTTAAAAAAAAGTTTATTCAACAAAACAAACATGAACAATTTAAGGTAACTTCATTAAAATTAAAACTATATAGTTGGCTGACTATCCATGGTGATGACCTCCATGATGTCCCCCATGGTGTCCTCCATGATGTCCTCCATGATGTCCACCATGATGTCCCCCATGGTGGTGACCGGGTTCAGGCTCGGCAATGGCAGAAGCTAAGGTGCAGGAAATTGCCACCAGAAAAAGGGCGAGCTGAAATTAATACAACACAATCAATAAGACCTGACAGTCAATTCGTAAGTAAAAGAAGATGTTTTTGTTCGTTAAATTGTTTTCCGCAGTAAACCAGTATTTCCTTGCGAACCGTTTTTCGTAAAAAATTGTAGTTGTCAGTTCAACCCTCATGAAAGGTTTGCCTGAATGCTTTTAGAAGAATAGATGAGATAATTACTCCTGGCTAGAAGTAAAGGGAAAAAGAAAACGCTTTCAACAAACTATTTTTGTATTGTTCCTATTATAAACATTGCTTGGGCCTTGGTTAGGCTTCGATAATGAAACAAGTAATTTTACCTTAACTGATATTGAATCATTTTAAAACTACTTAAGTTGGGAGTCTACCACTTACTTTTACACAGTCACCCTACATAGCATGTATAACAAGTGAAATTAATAACTTAAGTGATAACGACGTATTGGTAGTAACAAATTACAAGAAAATAAGAAATACAAAATTCTTGACATAGTCAAGAAAGAACGCAATAAATACACTAAATTGTCTGAGAGGTTGAACCTGTTTAGTTTTAGTATGAATATATGGTCAATTCTATACACTAATATTTATTTAGACACACCAATGTTTACTTACATATTTTAAATTTCAACTATTATAAGTGCTGTTGTTAAGTATATAAATTATATCGAGCTTTGTTTTTATTTCATATAATCTATTTTATATATTTATTTAATTTTATTAGTTCTTTTGAGGTAGACAAAATTGCAACGCCGATATCAGTTACACAGTATTCGATACATTCAATGAAATTACATTTTGATATAACCATATGTTTATAACCTTACCTACAAACCAAACAGATTCAACCTCACAGGCGATGTAATGTATTTTGCCAAGTTCATTCTTTACGTATGTGTGGATAAATATATAAGGAGTGTATATTAAAAACAAATAATATAAAATTTAGAAAAATAATGCATTAAAAAAAAGTCATATAAGAACATTAAAACATTAGGGTCTTTTTCGGAATTTCTCCCATTTGTTTAGCAATGATAATCTTCAAATGCAGAAGCAGAAAGTTCACATGTACCTTATATATAAGCAAGTAATAAGCCAACTTATATTTATTTAGTCCTAAATTAACCAAACCTAACCTAAAAATCTATTGTGGAAGTGCTTACAACCTAACCTAACCTAAACACCAGAAGGCGTCAACTGATAAAAGTGTGCTGAGCTAACACTTACCACAAAGATAGCCTTGAACATGGCGCTGAGGGAGGGATGCTGTGATGATGGTACTGTACTAGGCGTCTGACTACTAGCAGATCGGCGAGAAAGGTGTATATATGTCGACTCAAAAAACCCTTTTTTCCTGCTTACAAGGAAACATTGTTGTTAGAAACACTAGAATGCTGGTTTATTTGCAAATCACCTATGAGTATGTTTTATCGCGGGTCAAGGTGGTATTTCTATTGTTGCGCCAATCCTATTTCTCTGACATTCACCACTTTGTATTCATTAGAAGTCTGCTGCTACATCTCAAGAGGAAATCAATATGATTAATTAATGCAAATTAATGCAACGTTTAATCATTTATAAAAACAGTATAACTATGAAATCATTAATCATGCAGTATAATGGTAATCGTTAACTGCCAACTAAATAACTAAATTTAATTTGAAATAATCTATAACTTTGAAGTAACCAAACTAATTTTTTAAACTATTGTATAAAACTCACTGTTCGCAACCACTTTGTTTTTATCAGTAATTTGGTGGCACAGTACTTTATTTTATTCTATCGTCTATTTTATTGGAATTATGGAAAAATACATACACATACACCTTGTACGTGTTGGGTGCTGATGACTTCCCACCCACCCTACACGTACAATGGTGTAGAACCACCCACCCGTCCTTACAAGTTCAATGGTGCTGAATGCTAATGACCCTCCCACCCACCCTACACGTACAATGGCGTAGAACCACCCAACCGCCCTTACACGTACAGTGGTGCTGAATGCTGATGACCCTCCCACCCACTCTTCACGTACAGTGGTGTAGAATCACCCACCCACCCTACATGCATAGTGGTGAAGTGCGCATGTTAATTGGTGGAAGTTATCAAAATATAAAACTAATTATAAGTATAACATACATAATAAAACTAATAACAAATTATCACTTATCTAATTTTAAAATTACATACATATCATAAAATAAATGAAAATATTTGTTAATTTTTACAAATCCAAAAAGACATCTTCAAAGAGATTACTTATACAAATAAGAAACTAAATAGACACGATAAAAATCCTTTATTTTTAAAAGTAGACAACTATTGGAAAGTTAAAAACCCCTTTTGTTGACTTTACACAAAATCCACTAAATATGCGCATTTGTGATCATTTTGATCATTTATTTTCAACAGTTAAAAATTAACCTTACATGTATGTCTCTCCAGGAACTCAGTCAACTGAACAACATCGATCAAATTATGTACGTTGCCCTCTTATATTCGTAAATTTATTTGAGTCTTATCTTGATGCACGTTGTACTAAAAACTAGTTAAACTAGTTACATGTCCGAGCGTAACTAGTTAATATATTTTTCATATTTTAACTACCCCAGATAGTTGTGGGTACTACTGGAGTAAGATATCAAAGAAAACAGGGACACTATTAACTCAACCATTACCAACCCCAACTCCCAAATGTACCCAGAATTTTTCGATTTCAAATTTCCACATCTGTGATATTTCATGTTAAGTTAACAAATTGTTGGGCGTTGCTCGATAGTCTCCAGTCTGGCGATAGTCTACAAGTAAAAATTTTTTAAAATTAACTCCGATTTACTTCTGTAATATCTGTTGGAATAATTTAATATGTCTTAAAACAATCATTTATGTTTACAAATACATAAAAACTGCTGAAAATGTATTATTTTCAGGACTTTTAACATCCCGAACCACTTCGGGACGCCGTACGTATAAAAACCGGGTTCGGTCATCCTACTATATGCCCCTCACAAAACTCGATTTCTCAATAACTTGTTTTTTTTTTTTTTTTTTTTTTTCATCACTTCCGGCACTTGATAGCCCAGGGTTTTGGCTGGCTTAAAGAACTTGCCTTTGAGTTCCCTTAGTTATGTTCAAGTCCACTATTTTCATGACAGATATAAATAATGAATGCAGTTAGTTATGCTTTGTTTAATCGTTTATTGACCACTTCAAAGCAATTATGTAATATTATGCTTGTACCTTATTTAAGGTTATGCTTATTATAGATTATGCTTGTAGTTATTATGCTTGTAATTATTATGCTTGTAATTATTGTGCTTGTAGTTATTATGATTGTAGTTATTGTTCGTGTAGTTATTATGATTGTAGTTATTATGCTGTAGTTATTGTTCTTGTAGTTATAATGATTGTAGTTATTGTGCTTGTAGTTAGTAAGCTTGTAGTTTTTATGATCGTAGTTGTTATGCTTGTAGTTATTGTGCTTGTAGTTATGATACTTGTAGCTATTATCTAGTTATTTTAGTTTTCAGTTGTAAATTAGTTGTATCGCTTCGTATATTAAGTTATTACTTTCAATAATTGTATTTGATATTGTTTATTTAATTATGAAAGGTTTGTGCAAGAGAGAATCTAACAATGAATTTGCTGGTTACAATGTTGCAGGTATTCAACTATCACAAATTTTGTGTAAAGCTAATCTTAATACATTTAATTCAAAAACTATATGCTCATGATGGGACCATTGAACAGATTTATATGAAATTTGGAGGGAAGTTAGCTTTTGTATCATAGATCGACTAGGAAAAGGTATTTCTCGGAATTTAATTCACAAGGGATAGAAACAGCCCATCAACGTTTTCTGTTTGTCATTTAGAGTAACATTGGCATTATTTAATGATTTGTGTATTTATTGATTTGCCTCAAACAGCTGATACAAAAAAATAAAAAAAACTGTCTAAAAAATTTCAACTGTTGATGCTGCCTAGTCTATACATTTTGGAAACAACAAAGTTTTGCATGTCTAATTGTGCCTTAACAAGAAGCCAAGACATACACTGGTAGGAGACTACAGGCTGGTGTTCATTTTATAAACAGGTTACTACATCCAATTTAAAAAAAAATGCTCCAACGCCCAAGGCGGTAAAAACTCGTCTTAAACGATGTTTAGCGTTACTCGCATTCTATAATGTCTGCGAGTTTTTAGCATTTGACTGGGAGACCACTTTGGATGACTTACACTGGACATGTGACTGGTATCGAATGATTGAGCGGAATTAATTATATATTTGTCCATACGTCTGTATGTAAAGAAATGTAGCGAGAATTGTAAAATTAAAAAAATAAAATGACTCTTGCAATTCAGTACTTGTTGTTGTACTGAATGCTCTACCTTATAGTATTAAAAATAAATTTGACTCTGTAAATTTTAAATCCCTGGTTAAATCATACCTTATTTCTAAATCTTTATATTCTTTGGACGAATATTTTAGTTCTTAGTAATAAGTTAATTTAGTTTATACAATAAATGTAGTGACGCTATTTAATGTACAACTCTGTACTGATACAAATAAAGATATTTTGATTTGATTTGATTTGTTCTATCCAGTGAATAAATATATTTTATTTGGTATCTCCAAAAAATATGATACCACTCTCAGAATCACAAAGCGGCAGCTATGTTGATGGTTCAACTTTATTGGTTGTCGTTAAGCTGTTGTTGCATACATTGTCTCTGATGGATTGTAGTTGGTAGTTTTTTCACTGTTTTTGGCTTGTATGGTTCCGCAGTCCAGAGTGTTGCCTTACATCACAGCTGATATATCTAGAATATTCATGTCAGCTAACAGTTAGTTTTTCACAGCTTCGTCTTTTATGTTCTTGTTGAGTACTCACGCTTACTTTTTTTCTTCAACATTATCTTCGACATTTTCCAGTTTAAACAGACAACACAAACTACAGCGACACAAATACAGTACTGAGACTATGTTACGTGAATAATTCATAATGTCAACCTTAGAGCTGGTGGTATTTTCATGTGGTGGTTTTTTAAAATCATAAATAGTACAAATATTCTCCAGATGAGATAATTTAACTAGCGTTGCATTCACTAAAACCAATATAATATTTATGCTTTGTAATTAATTAAAGATCTAATATAAGAAAAATCTTGTCATTCAATATCATTTTTTTTAACTTCAGTTTAGAAATTTATGTAAACTCCAAATAATAATGGCCAAAATTCCAAGATAGACAAAAGTTTCCAAATGTTGTCTAGTTTTCAAAAATATAACATTTGTTGTATACTATAACACATGTAGCATGCAGAATCATAAAGCCTTATTAGCGCGCAAAGAATGCAAATTTCAATCCGTAATGCAAGTAACAATAAAAATTTAAAAAATCATAAAACAATACGTCAGATGAATAAAATAATGTTATGTATACTAAAAAATGCAGCACAGATGAAGAACGTTGTAAACAACAACATTGCAAGTAACATAATTTTATGAACTTTAATTGTCCGTTCAGCATGTTAAATATGCTGTACAGGTTAAGGTAGAACTAAGTGGGAAGTTAGAACAAGATAATAACAGAGACATATAAAAAATATCGAGGTCAGTCAGCCATTCGACACACCTGGAACAGAGTTCAAAATTGTTTATTTAAAAATTGCTTAATTGAAATCTATTTATGACAATATAAAATTATCTTGAAGTAGTTGTGGTTTCAGGCGGAGCGTTCTGATTTTTGTCGGATGTCCTATGTAAGTATGTACACCACTTGCAGTTAAAATTGTCTTCAAAAATTGTTGAGTAAAATTTTTTTAATGAATGTATGAACAGGAACAATTCCAAGTTTACGATGAATCTGGGTATTACCATTGATTTTATATACAAATAGATATACCATCCAATGTTAAATATTGAGTCTCAAATTATCAACTGTTTTTGTGGTCCATTGTGGAGCGCTAGTGTAGTCCCATGTAAATGTAATGCAGTTTAAAACAGCTGTGGTTGCGGGCCTCACTAACTAACAAAATTACTGCCACAAATATTCCTATTAGATGGTTTACCTATTGTAGATTTATATAATTAATGGTATTACTCACACACCATTAGCACTTCATAATTAGTTGCAAAACCTTATTTTGAAACACCTGCAATTTGTTTACTAACTTGCTGAGGCAGTGTCCCAAACTCGACAGCCGTTCAACAAAAGTGGTCTTAGGATATTTTTTTTTAAACAATTAGACAATATTTCACTGATAGATATGATTTTTTGTTTATTAATGGAAATAATTTTGACAACATTCATAAGCAAGGTTAAATTTTTCACTTATGTGGAATTTCCAATTTAGTTTTCGATCAAAATAAACGCTTACATATTTATCCTAAACAGCAAACTAATACGATGTTTAGTAGCTCAAAACAGCTGACATACCGGCTCAGAAGACTATCTGAAATCTCAGCTGTTTGACCATGGATTTTTTAAAATAGTAATGTTGTTTTATTCACAGGTGTTCCAAAGGCATCAGAGTATGTGACACAATTGAATAATATATACATATAATAAAACCTCGTAAAAATACCGGTATTTTAAACAGAGAATTTCGATGATTTACTTATTTATTCATAAGACGTCGATCGTCTTAAGTTATGCGCCTTAAAAGCCTTGAGACTTAAGCCTAAGTAATCAGTGTTATGATTTGTATATGAATTAATTTTTCATTTTATGTCTGTAATATTTTTACAGTACATATTGCAAATACGGGTAAAGTAATTTCATTGAAGTACTTGTACTAAGTACAGTACAAAGTAAGCATAATAGATGTCGGAAGGACTTCACTGTAACTTCTTATTTTCAAAATTGACTCTACATGTTGCCAAATGCTCAAACAACAAAGACTATTGAGGTTAGATGATTATATTATGTTAGGACAGCAACGAATTAGACTATGACGTTCAGCTCTAACCTGTCTTGTTTACGATAAATTACTGTACAACCTTAGTAAAATCTATCCACAAATAATATAATCTATTACTTAATAAACTTTTTTCCCTGTTGAATATGGGTTTGTTTGTAACTTGTTTCTAAATGTGTGTTTTACAAGAAATTCTAAATTTAGTTTTTACCTAAGAATTTACTTGCGTTGTTGCCATATATTTATTTTGTTATTTTTGTTATGATTTTAATACTTAATAAATATTAAGACAGCTAGTATCACAAAATTTGTCAGCTATTATTTTGAGTTGCCAATTGAACTGTTGTTTGCGTTGTTAGCGTTGTTGTACTTTTATTGGTGTTTTTGTTCTTGCTTTTCATAACCATTTATATTTGTAATTAACGATTTGTTGCTATTTTTTATGGATTTTTTACGTGTTATATATTAAGATGTGCTTTCTAAATTGTTTGGACGATGATTTGTAATTGTATAAAAAGCTTAAAAATAAATTAATTACACTCAGAACAGTATTTGCTGAGCATGAATAATAAAAAGAGAAGACGGCTGTTTCAGAGCTACAATTAATTACTGTAGAATCTATTACTTTTAATTTCCAACTGAAAAATGCTGGAAACGTAAATTGAGATTATTTAAGGCTTGAATTGAAAAATAAAATGATAATGTAATACATATTTTATTTTACAAATATATTAATTTTAACAACATAAACAATGTTGAGGTAACTTCGCTGAATTTAAAACTACTGCAAGGCTTGCATAGATATTGGCTAATCACGTTGGCTGACTATCCATGGTGATGACCTCCATGGTGACCTCCATGGTGTCCTCCATGTCCTCCATGATGTCCTCCGTGTCCTCCATGGTGGTGACCGGGTTCAGGCTCGGCAATGGCAGAAGCTAAGGTGCAGGAAATTGCCACCAGAAGAAGGGCGAGCTGAAATTATCACAACACAATGAATACGACAACCTGACAATCAATTCATAAGTAAATGAATATTATGTTGTTCGCTAAATTGGTTTTATAGCAAGGCACAATGTCTTTGAGTTAATGTGTCTCGATAAAATGTAGTTCTCAGTTTAATTTCCACTAAATGCTCGTACAAGTTACTTGGGCCGAATGGCCTTGGCAGGTGGCGATTTCGGTGTAAACAAGACCCTATTTACAAGTACAGAAAATTAAGGTTTAACATAATTATAATTTCATAGATTGTTAACCCTGGTGCGTCTCCTTCCTAGGCTATCAGCTGATTTACATTGTTGTGTGTTGCTCACTTTATTTAGATTTCATGCAATGTCATTAGGTTGAGGTCAGGAACACGGTTTTGAGCAAAGACCAGAGAGTGTTTATTGTGGTGGAATATTTTTAAACAAAATCTCTTGTTTTATGTCAAGATGCTTTCGAACAGTATTTTGAACCCATTGTATTAACTATATGTATTGTTAATTGTATGTACTTGTATTGAAATTCAACCCATTTCAAATCATGGGTTGCGATTTAAAAGAAACACCCTGTACAATCAATCAGCGTATATACAACACAAATTATTGCATCGCATTCTCGAGATGAACGGCTCAATAACGTGTCTTGTCTGATGTTTGTAACCACTCAGAGTCGAGAAAATTTTACTTCACTAAATTGATAAGAACTTTTTTGTACATGAAATTTTATAATCTGGTCCTAAGTTAATGTATTTACAAGATATATATGAACGTTTCTCATTTTATCTTAGTTGTTTTTATTTGGTGATTTTTAAATGCCCAACCTACGTAGGTTAATGTAAAAAAAAAAATTAAAAAAAATTGATTTTATTTTTTACGCCCAGTGGTTATTGTTCAGCGTTTGTTCAAACTCGGATATCCATTATTTTGAATCGGATAGTATGTACCAGCTTTTGACTTAATGCTTTTAGAATTATGGATAATACAATACTGATAAAATATAATTATATTTTGTTCGTATACATAATATATATTTTTTCGTTTAAGTTGAACAGCACATTATGATCAAAACAATTTCCTAAGACATAGAAAGACCAAACTGGGTTAGTTCCGTTAAATTTACTTTTAGAAAGTTGACAATCCAAGTGTAAGCCAATTTTTTTAGCAACTACATTTTTTTAGCAAAAAAATATGTCCTTTGCTTCATCGAAAAGTGTAAACGAGATTAAGGTTAAATCTAAATGTAATAATTCCAACCGAAGAACTATCTTTCATAAGATACCACCTTGTAGCCATATCAATAATGCTTTTCATTAGGGACATCACAATTTTAATTCTTGAGACTGAGGAGTTTGATCAAAGCTTTGAAAATAAAGACATTATTTATTTTTTATAATTCTGTGCTGGGAAAATGGACATCAAATTATATAAAAATTATAACATTATTTATAAAAATTGTTTGTAAATACTAGAATAATTTACTGGCCTTTACACGATTATTTTGGTACTTATGCCTGAATGGCGTATCGGAGACATGATTTTTATTTTCAAAATCGTAATTTTTATTAACTTTTACCAGAATATCTGATTACTTCTTCCCAATGGTATTCAAAAACCGTTCTATGTTAAAAATATGAACTTAATCAAACATATGACAACAAAACAAAATTGATAACCACGGTGAATAAATAAACAGAGGTATCATCCAAATGTGTGTCGAGTAGTTGTTTCTCCAGTTTGCCACGCGATGACAGGGCCAGCACCTTGTCAGTTCCTCCCTTATTCCTCCAAAATTCTCAAATATATACATTGCTACAGCTTTATAAAAATGTACACTAGTTGTAATATATTTTTAACTACCACTAAAGCGTTCATAAGAAAGAGATGTATGTTTAATTTTTCTCTGTCTTAAAACTAAAACATTTTAAAATTAAATTAAGTGTGTTTATACAAAAAGTATTTAAATAGTTAGATATAAGTTTAATATAAGAACATTAAACACCTGAAGACACCTCTGGGCATTGAATCCGACAGTATGCACCGGCTTTTGACTTGATACTTTTAGAAGTATAGATAGTGCAATACTTGTAAACTATCTTTATACTTTGTTCCTAAACATTTTCTTTTCGCTTAAGGCGAAGAGCAGATTATGATAAAAATAATTTCCTAAGACAAAGGAAAACTTAAAAAACAAACAAAACTGAGACAAAGCGAATTGGTTTAGTTCCAATTATATAAAACTTAGCTTCGAAAAACTATACATTATTCGATATTGTATACAAAACTATACAACATTCGAACGTTAACACAACGTACTTGGACCACTTGAACTTGTATTCTTTATTAAATTTAGTTTTGATGTATTTTGAGTTTTATACAGATATTTTCACTAAGCATACTAAAACAACACTTACCACAAAGATAGCCTTGAACATGGTGCTGAGGGAGGGATGCTGTGATGAGGGAACTAGGCGTCTGACTACTAGCAGATCGGCGAGAAGGGTGTATATATGTTGACTCAATAAACCCTTTTTTCCTGCTTACAAGGAAAGATTGTTTATGTAAACATTAGGATACTTATTTTATTTGCAAATAATTTTTTGTCGTGTTTTTACCAGAAGTTGGTATTCCCGGCGTACCCCAGCGTGTGTCATTTAGCATGCAGCCCTGTGTTTTCCCTAACAACTATCAATTACTGTGAAGTATGATCAGGAAATCAAGAGAAACAATTGCGATGATGTTTGATCAATTAAGATGACAGTAGTCATCATTCAAACGTTTCATCTCAACTATCGTGGTTTGTGTAATAGTGTGTTTATTACAAAAGACTATCTATTAAGTAACTTATACTTATCTCACTTGTGTCTTTCAATTACAAATTATCCTGATACGGAGCAACGAGTTTGTTTTGTATACTTGATAGTTTATAGCATTCATTTGACTTTTGTTGACGTCGGCACTGGTGGCGCAGTGCTGTAACTCAGCTACTTGGGGACAAAGTGTTTGGGAGATTGTAGGCGATAGGTTGGATGCTCGGTCCTCATAATACCGACATGGCGTCCGCTTGATGGTTGCTATCGGCGTGAACACTACTAGAGAAGTCTGGGGTGTCCATGTTGGGTGGTGATCATTGTGCGGATGTTGTGTGGGGGAGATAACTGAGTATCAATTAGCTGTCAATTAGCTGAAAATCAGACCAGCACTACGTGGTTCGGATTCCACGTAAAGCTGTAGGTCCCTTAGTTGCCCTGGCTGTTGGGCTATTAATAAATTGCCCTTTCTGAGGAACAGTTGAACTCAGTTAGTAACCAGACTACTTTCATCCACACTCATCCTACACTCATATAACCATTCATATTCGCCTTAAAATACCAACAACGTTGTGTCGGCGTCTCATATGTAAGAATGTTGTTTAGTCTTTTGATCCATATTGGCTAAATATGGTTCTTGTTTTTAAAGCAGCTTTGAATCTTAATACATAAAATTAAAAAAAATTATGTTTTCATTCATTACGAAATCTCCGGAACCACCGAATAGATTTTGATGAAATTTTGATTGAAGTTAGCTTTTCTATCATATAGATAGAAATTCCATTCTTAAGGGGTAGGAAGAGCCCCTCAACGTTAATTTTTTTCCATAAGAGTAACATTGGCATTAATTAATTTAATAATTTATTTTAAACAGCTGATACAAAAAACACAAACATGACACAAAATCTTGGCTAATTTGGTTTTAACTGTGAAATGTCTAATATCATTTCTACTAACACTGGCATATTTGAACTACATTGCATCCCCCTAAAGAAGACTTTTAATATTTTGTATATTATAAAACTTTGTTATCATCTAGCTTGTTGAGGTTGAGGTTGAGGTTGAGCTTTTTTATTGATGTAATGGTTTGAAGATAACCATGGAGAGAAGGCTCAGCAAGCGTAGAGAACCACCCTGTAGTGAAGCAAGGGCAGTCAGTAAGTCTTAAAAAAATTCAAAAGCAATGTACTCACTCGTTATGAAATCTCCGCAACCACAGAATAGATTTTGATACAATTTTGATTGAACTTAGTTTTGTATCAAAGAGATACATTTCAAAAGGATTTCTGTAAATTCCATTCATAAGGGGTAGAAACAGCCCCTCGACGTTAATTTTTATTTTAATAGTAACATTAGAATTAATTTAATAATTTATTTCAAACACCTGAAATAAAAAAAACATAAACATGTCACAATTGTTTGGTTAATTTGGTCTTCATTGTCAAATATTTAAGGTAAATTCTACTAACTCTGACATGATTGCACTGCTTTACATCCCTTGAAGTAGACACATACACACATACGGACAGACACCAAAACTAAAAACAGTTTTGGGTTCAGGGGGCCCATATATTATTCGCATATATCCCAATTTTCCCACGGGTGCATTCATGGTAAGTGATAAAATTATAAAAATCCCCATTATGTAACATTAAATATAATAATACAATTTAGGCCTATATTGCATTGAACACAAACAACAAACATGTAAATTGTTTAAACCCGCATATATACGTACGCAAAATATCTTTTGTTATTTATATAATGTAATGTTACGTACTAAATATTTTTTACAAAAAATAAATATTTATAAAATCAATATAGGTTACATCGTATTATTTTATATATTAAACAATAAGGAGCCTATAATTTTAACTAGGTAAAGTATTATTTTTTCCTGTTTTGAATAAAAATAATATTTTGTCCTATAACATTATCTTTTTGATCGTATTAAAACTACAAGTGGAAATAAATTAATAATAAATGTTATATGTTCCTAAAAAAAACTAATTTTAAAACATTTATAAATAAATAAAGCAATGAAAAGATACAAATTTTAAAGGCCAAACTTGATATTTTTATATTTTTGTTACAAAAAAGCTTTATATATTTTAGGTATGCGGCCAATACAGGCTGTCACTACGAAACGAATGACAGTAATATATATGGACAAGAAAATCGTTTACATTCCGATCAGGCTTAATTGCTATAGCTGAAAAAATTGACTCACTTGGTAGCATCAAATTAGTAGTGAAAACGTAAACCAGTAGAAAGGTATTTTCCTGTAGGATAATACCGAATGAAATATTTCTAAAAAATTATGAGCAATTATTTTGAGATACTTTAATAATGTTTACTATCTTTAACCAAGACATTTGGAGTTAGATGAAAGTCAACGCTGATTTGAATAACGCCTGAATATACATAGCCTGACATGTAAAATAAAAATAATAGCCTATACAGTAATTAAAAAATACATTTATTATGTCAAGGGACAAGGATGGGTTATTACTTCTTCTTTGCTTATTTATACTCGTCATTTCAATGTTTAATTGAGATTTACAAACAATTAATTTATTAGCTGTCTTATTTTATTTGTTATTTAAATATCTCATTTATTATATTGGTGTACAGTTACATTTAAAACCAAAAGTGGTTCAGTTTGTCTTTAGCTCACTTTGTTCGAGTCCAGTTTGGTTCTAAAACCCTTTTCCTAACCCTTAATAGTGAGTTATGTGGAGGTGCGACTATGATATTTCCTACTTCACATAAGTCTTACTCCATCAAAATTAAACTATTTCAGATAACCTTCTACATTTCCTAGTAAAGCCACTAAACGATTTCACAAGACCAGCCATCCCACTTCAAAATGAAAATATTTGAAATGACATACCACCTCTCCTCATTTCAGGTGGTTATTAATCAACCCTTCACCATTTCACATATGTCACAGGACATTTGAGAAGTCATTGGCTGGATTTCAATTTAATGTTTCTTTGGGGTTTAACGTCAAAAGCGAGTAAATTTCAGTGAACAATATCCTACGTATAAGATTTAGATTTAGATTGAAAGGGGATGTACAGTTGGTCCAGCCAACCCTTGCAACGAAGCCTGGGGCTTTTTGTGCCAATCCCGGTGCCTAATTGTCGTAAAGCTGGCAATCCTTGACCAGGCCAAGGAGCTTCTTCACTAGATTAGTAATTTCCGACTGTCCCAGAGGTGAGCCTTCAAAAGTACTCTTCTCCTGGCACCAAGAGCCTCACACTCCAGGACAATTTATTCTGCCGACGAGTCGTCCTCCCCACAGAGGCGACAGATGGGATCCTCCGTAAAGAGTCCCACTGTTCTTGGATGCCTCCGGAATTTGCCGTGACCGGTGATGAGTCCCACCACCAGCTTGACGTGCAATTTACTCAACCTAAGAAGTGGCTTTGTTAACTTCTGGGAAGGATTTCTAACAAGAACCTTGCCGAGTCTTTGCTCTGGGAACCGCCGCCATCTTTCAAGATGTCTGGCGCTGACCCAGTTTTTGATTGCTGTTTTGACAGCTGCAGCCGAAACGCCGCAGGCCGGCTCAGGACCAATGAAGGGCTTGATAGCACCTTCCCTAGCCAAGGCATCGGCCTGCTCGTTGCCTTCTAATCCCCTATGCCCTAGGGATTTATTCCAGCAAGACCTGATTTCTTGAGCCCAGGATGCTGAGGGACTCCACACATTCCCAGACTAGACCAGACGAAACCTTCCAGGAGTCAAGAGCCCCTAAGGCCACCTGACTGTCTGAGAGGATTTGGATATGTTTCCCGCAAACCCCTATCATAGTTTGCGCTGAACGTATGGCAACTTCAGCTTGGAAAACGGTGCCATACGCTCCCAGGCTCACGCTAGCGTTGGTCCTGGGGGTCGCCAGTATAGACACCAAATCCAGCTCTGTTGCCCATTCTTGACCCGTCTGTGAACCATACAATTCGGTCGTGAGAAGAAACCGGGCTACTAACAGCGTCCCAGTACTCCCTCGACCTGAAATCCACAGTATAGGGTCTGGTGAAAAGATACATAGTCCCAATGAAGTCAAACTTCATTGAGAGTACCTCATCGTTTACTAGATTGACCACTGAGGAGTGACCTATACAGGACCCCCTCCAGTGGTCAGTCAGTTGAAGCCTGTAAGCCGCCGCCCGAGCCTCCAGGTTAAGAAGAACCTCCAGTGCAATTAAAGGGGTCGCCTAAAGGCCCCTGTCATGCACATGCAGGCAAGTCTTTGTTGGCTTGAAAGCCTACCCCGGACACGGTACGGCACGGGAGAGTGGATGTTTGGTAGGATAAGGAATTAATGGGATAGGTGTGCTCTCAGTATCGGGATCACACTGAGAGCTGTGGGAAGGTACCCTCCTCCTTTCTCATCGGTCATGGGAAAGATGAGACCCCGGGCTTGGGACCGGTGCAGCGGAGTTAACTCCTACGTATAAACTAACAGTTATAGTTTTAAACACGGGGGGTTGTTTTAAGTTGTACAGTTGTCATATTTGAACTTTTTCAACGTCCAGCTGTCCATAGTCGTAAGAATTTTACCGTTTTACAAATACTTAACGATTTATATTCTTAATTTTAAATATGTACGTTAAGATTTAATTTATAACATTTATTTTCTTTAGTGTTAGTCACATTCTCGCCTAATTGGTTCAGTTTGTGAAAAATTTCCAAAAAGTTTTTCATACACTACCAAATATTCAATCATTATCAAATTTGAAAAAAAAAATAACAAGTCCATTCTGGCCGTAGATATAATGTGGGTAGTCATTACGTAATTCAGAGCTAAGCTTACTTCTGTTCAAAAACAACTAACAATAATCTACTAGACGCCAATGCTTCGGAGAAAATTGAATATTTTCAATTCTTTAAATTGAATTAATATCTTTCATTTTAAAATGAATTGATATTTAAATTACACTACCATATCCTTTGGCGTCTACATTGTAAATCAAATTAAATCATTAAGTCAATGTTTTTATGGGCTATTCTCTTAGGAAATAACAGCTTGTTAAGAATGTTTGAAAAACGACCAGTGAAATTAAGGTTAGCACTAGAGGTGCAGTGCTGTAACCCAGCTGGAGATTAAAGGCGATTTTATGCTCGATCCTCTTAATACCGATATTGGGTTCACTCAATGGTTGATATCGGCGTGGACACAACTAGAGAAGTGTCCGCGTTGTACAATTTACAATGTACAATTTCTTAATGAATAACTTCCATACGAAACACTTTTCATTACAACTTACCACAACTAACTGGGGTTTATTAGAAGAAATGTCACCTTACCCTTACAATGACACCCGCTTCAAGTGTCTTTGACATGCATGTTCAGCGGGAGGTGAGAGCTGGGTGGATTTCAAATAAACAATATGTAAAATTTAGAAGTTAGCCCATAATGAGTTTTTTAACTGTATCTCCCAGCCTCCGTCACTTATAGAATGTGTCAGGCGGTGACTGCTGGTCCTTAGATATTCTACCTGAAACGGTCGAGGCGCAACTAGGATGTTTGGTTTTATGACCCTTTTCCTGACCCTCATTAGTAAGTTATGTTGAGGCGTAACTAGGATGTTCCCAGCTGCGCAAGTAGTCCCTACGGGTTGAGTGACGAATAAAAGCCAATAATAGGCAGAGACCAGCGCGCAGTGGATTACAGTCTGTATACGGTAGGGTGGCGCACGGACCCGCCAGCTACCTGTGTCTGTCCTTTCCTCCCCCCGGCTGTTTCCATAATGAGTCACCAACTAGCCCCTCTAATAGAATTATTAACTTTTTTTACTTTCTCATAATATCTCAATTTTAATAGAATATTTGTAAAGTACTAACAAAACTAAGAAAAGTGATATAAAACACGATGTGCTTTGATTATAAATAACGAAATGGTCGAAAGTTATTTTTTAGCCGGAATACTGTATGATTTGTTAAATGTTTTATATTTCTCATAATTCCCTAATCTTGATACAATATTATTTTAAGAGTTCTTTGAAAAAAGGTAGAATAATTTAAAACTATGTTATCGCATACTATTTAATCAGCCAAAATATCATTAAATAGGCAACACTACATACTTTACAGTTTATTTGATTAATAAATCAACATTATTTTATATTACTCCCAGTAATCTTCTTCAAGCCAAAGTATTTAGTGTCCAGAAGTTGAGCATTTTCCATTTATCTTCCATGTTGTTTCCGTGTGACACTGAAATAAAACAAAATCGCGCTAAAACCAATATACAATATTTTAAGATTGCAGTTAATTTTTTACCATTCGTTATATTTTATTACTAGTTCTAATGACATTAAAATGTTTTAAAGCATACATTGGGGTAGTAAGCTTAGGGATGGTAGGTCTAGGAGTATTTTGCCTGGATTTATTACTTACAGCTGATTCAGGTATTGGTGATTGATCCGTTTCTTCAAAACTTTGAGGATTGACACTAGAGTTTCCTTAATTTTCCACTGCTTGTTTTAGTTGCGACTTGATCCGCACCAATGTTCTTCGTGAAATGTTACATGCGGCGACCACTCTTTCAGATACTTTTTTCACATCTAATAATGGACCTTTGTTGTCACGTTCCCGCTCAAAGTAATGTAACACCGATGCAATTATAGTTCTGGCTTGAGAGTTATAAGTAAACCCACGTTTTTCACTTGATGGTGGCATAATCGTGCACAAAAAATTAAAACATTCACTAAACAAAAAAATATCACTTGGAAAAAAATTAAACTATTTAAACAATTAAAAAAATAATAAATAAACCAACTATGTGTAATGTATTCGTTACAAGTTATCCCGGGAAGTATCCACATCTAACTGAAAACTAACCTGGCACCCTGGACAACCATTACTGCTAAGAGTGGTGAATCACCAATCCCTTCGCGGAAAAATATTAGCGCACATATTTGACTACGGTTAGTCATCAACAAGTTCAATGTCCTAACCAGTCTTGTTGTCCATGTCCCATATCTGCACACTGCACGACTATGGGAGAAGGCAAGAGTACCGTACCTTATTTCAAAGTACTCTTAAAATAATATCGTATCATGATAACGTTGTATGAGAAATGTAAAACATTTAACAAATCATACAGTATTCCGGCTAAAAAATAACTTTCGACCATTACTTATAATCAAAGCACATCGTGTTTTATATCACTTTTCTTAGTTTTGTTAGTACTTTACAAATGTTCTATTAAAATTGATATATTATGAGAAAGTAAAAAAAGTTAATAATTCTATTAGAGGGGCTAGTTGGTGACTCATTAAGGAAACAGCCGCGAGCGCCGGGGGGAGGAAAGGACCGACACAGGTAGCTGGCGGGTCCGTGCGCCACCCTACCGTATACAGACTGTAGTACTGTAAGTGACTACCACCAATAATCAGCTGCCAACGTGGCAACTGCGCTACTATTCAATCATATTCAAAATTCTTCGTTAGTGCTGGTCATTATAATGATACATTTTTTTAGATTATGTTTTGAAAGAACAAATGTTATATTTCACAATAATTAAACACAAAATTGGCTCGAGATTGGAAAACATTCTGTGCGGTTGATTAAGACTGTGTATTGTATGCCAGAACATGAAATGTAGTAGTACTATATAACATCAGATGGATAGATTTAATGGGGCTGGAGGAATCAGGGTTTAGTAATCTTTTGGGGATGCCCAGTCTGGCACAGTGCAGGGGCCTCCCCTGGTTCTTGTATAAGGTTAGTAATGTTTTTCTTTTTTGACCATTTATTTTTTTATGTAGCGAAGAAATTTGTTATTTAGTTATAATTATCATCCATCGCATGGATAAAATAATATAGCCTATGAATTGAATAGCCTAATTTAAAAACTGTATTTGCCGATTTTCTTTTAAAGTATTTTTATTCCTGCGTTAAAGATAACCTGGTCATCTTTACTTTACATTTTCTCCATACGATACACGTTTTGTAGGCTAGGCCTCCGCCTACCTGCTTTAAACAATGCTGCGCAGTTCGACACTATCCTAGACTTAACCAACTGCGCAACCTCGACCAATTAGTTAGGGTAGTTGTTGAATTCTGAGAACGACCGCACAGGAAGGCAGCTTGTTGTTTAGGGAGAGAACTGAGTATCAGGCTTGCCAATCAGCTGAAAATCAGACCTACACTACGTGTTTTGGAATCCACGTAAAGTTCCTATAGTTCCCTTGGCTATTAATAAGTGGGCATTTCTGACCATAAGTCGAACTCAGTTAGTAACCAGATTACAAAGGTCATCCACAGTCATGTTTGCCTTAAAATATGCACATAGATGTGCCGGCGTCTCTTATCTAATGAATTGAAAAATGCTTTATTTATGGAGACAAAGTTAGGACCGTTAGGTCCTATTTTACACTTAACCTCATAAAGAAAATTCTATAGAAAATCACATTTGGTTCATACTTCTGCTGTTCATATCTAAGATGATAAGCGCTAAATAAGGGGGGAAATAACCCTTCATCGCACCCAGTGTCTTCAAATATCAGTCTGTCTGTGAAATAAGGGGGGAAATAACCCTTCATCACACAAAGTGCCTTCAAATATCAGTCTGTCTGTGAAATAAGGGGGGAAATAACCCTTCATCACACAAAGTGCCTTCAAATATCAGTCTGGCTGTGAAATAAGGGGGGAAATAACCCTCCATCACACAAAGCGCCTTTAAATATCAGTCTGGCTGTGAAATAAGGGGGGAAATAACCCTTCATCACACAAAGTGCCTTTAAATATCAGTCTGTCTGTGAAATAAGGGGGGAAATAACCCTTCATCACACAAAGTGCCTTCAAATATCAGTCTGGCTGTGAAATAAGGGGGGAAATAACCCTCCATCACACAAAGTGCCTTTAAATATCAGTCTGGCTGTGAAATAAGGGGGGAAATAACCCTCCATCACACAAAGTGCCTTTAAATATCAGTCTGGCTGTGAAATAAGGGGGGAAATAACCCTTCATCACACAAAGTGCCTTCAAATTTCAGTCTGGCTGTGAAATAAGGGGGGAAATAACCCTCCATCACACAAAGTGCCTTTAAATATCAGTCTGGCTGTGAAATAAGGGGGGGAAATAACCTTCGATCACACAAAGTGCCTTCAAATATCAGTCTGGCTGTGAAATAAGGGGGGAAATAACCCTCCATCACACAAAGTGCCTTCAAATATCAGTCTGTCTGTGAAATAAGGGGGGAAATAACCCTTCATCACACAAAGTGCCTTTAAATATCAGTCTGTCTGCGTCATAACCTACCCCTACCTACTAGTTTGTCAAACCAAACATAATGTTTACCGTGAGTTGTGACCTTCTGTCGAATGCCAGTCAATTGGACGTATGAGGAAAAGAAGCAAATAAATTATTGTTTAATAACAGCAGAAGTGTTTGGCTTTGTTTCCAAGTATTATTCGACAGTCGTCAAAACTGGAAGAACTGGCTTGCCGATAGATAATAACCCTTCTAAGACGCAGGAGGGCAACTATTAAAACGGGCTACTTCCTTGGGGTAACCGGTTTCCTTGGGGACTTTCTTGAAACACGTGGGCAGGGCCTCGACCTTTTCGTCCAAGTCACGTGTAGGTTTGTATTTTGCACGTTTCCACGTGTTGAAATATTTGCAAAATCGTTCTATGCAAAAGAGAATTTGACAAGGTCTCTATATAAAGTAGGTTAATTGAGTATAATTATTTACTATAAACGTTTAGTCTTACATAATGGTCACTGCAGCACATACAGTACAGTAGAACCTTGTAGTTGAACGCCAAGGCCACGGAGACGTTCGCGGCTAAGCATTGTCTGTGGCAGACTCCGTAGAGCAACTAAATGTATTCTTTGAGGCACGTCGAATTATAAAATAAAGGGAATTTTCGGATAAATCCACCACTACAAGTTACTTGTAATAAACGTTCTTAGAAAATCAGCTAATTTTCCACTATTGTATCAGTAAAAATAGGAAATTCGTTTTGATAACAAATTTTACCAATTTTCAAAGTGGGCCATGGTTTTAATATGAGTCAAATATTAAACAAAAACATATTTGTTTAATACAACAAACGTATTTGTTTAATAATACATTCACATAGACATTGACCTCGAGATGTTCACGTCGAAACAGCCCGTTATTTTTATTTAATGACAAAAGCGCCATCTTTAAAATGCTATATCTAGCCATTGGCTGATCGTGAAAAAATAAAAGAAAAGAATCTAAAATGTAATTTTAATAGCTTTAAATTTTAAGTCCTTATAAATGTCTACGTAAATGAAACACATTTTTAGATAATAAAAAATATTGTTAAAATTTTAAATTTCAGGATGAAATTTTCAATACTCGATGCTCATCAGGGGGCGCATCTTAATGAAAAGCTGTAAATTTCACTTTCTTCTTAAAATGATTTAACTAACTCATTTTATAAGTTATTTTTAAATATTTTGTTTCCACACATTACGGTGCCCCCCCCCCCACCACCACCTTAATAATGCTAATATGCGGATTGAAAAATAAAAGTGGTATATTTCAAGGAAATACATCACCCTTGATATAATAAAACCAATTTTAAGTGAATGTATTAACTTTCTACTTAATCGTTCCTGTTTTACCTGGTTTACTGTATTATAGTAGGAACATTTGTGTCAGTAAGTTGACTAGTTACTGCTGGTTTACTGTATTATAGTAGGAACATTTGTGCCAGTAAGTTGACTAGTTACTGCTGGTTTGCTGTATTATAGTAGGAACATTTGTGCCAGTAAGTTGACTAGTTACTGCTGGTTTACTGTATTATAGTAGGAACATTTGTGCCAGTAAGTTGACTAGTTACTGCTGGTTTGCTGTATTATAGTAGGAACATTTGTGCCAGTAAGTTGACTAGTTACTGCTGGTTTGCTGTATTATAGTAGGAACATTTGTGCCAGTAAGTTGACTAGTTACTGCTGGTTTGCTGTATTATAGTAGGAACATTTGTGCCAGTAAGTTGACTAGTTACTGCTGGTTTGCTGTATTATAGTAAGAACATTTGTGCGAGTAAGTTGACTAGTTACTGCTGGTTTGCTGTATTATAGTAGGAACATTTGTGCCAGTAAGTTGACTAGTTACTGCTGGTTTGCTGTATTATAGTAGGAACATTTGTGCCAGTAAGTTGACTAGTTACTGCTGGTTTGCTGTATTATAGTAGGAACATTTGTGCCAGTAAGTTGACTAGTTACTGCTGGTTTGCTGTATTATAGTAGGAACATTTGTGCCAGTAAGTTGACTAGTTACTGCTGGTTTGCTGTATTATAGTAGGAACATTTGTGCCAGTAAGTTGACTAGTTACTGCTGGTTTGCTGTATTATAGTAAGAACATTTGTGCGAGTAAGTTGACTAGTTACTGCTGGTTTGCTGTATTATAGTAGGAACATTTGTGCCAGTAAGTTGACTAGTTACTGCTGGTTTGCTGTATTATAGTAGGAACATTTGTGCCAGTAAGTTGACTAGTTACTGCTGGTTTGCTGTATTATAGTAGGAACATTTTTGCCAGTAAGTTGACTAGTTAATGAGGTATAAACTGGACTAGTTACTGCTGGTTTGCTGTATTATAGTAGGAACATTTGTGCCAGTAAGTTGACTAGTTACTGCTGGTTTGCTGTATTATAGTAGGAACATTTGTGCCAGTAAGTTGACTAGTTACTGCTGGTTTGCTGTATTATAGTAGGAACATTTGTGCCAGTAAGTTGACTAGTTAATGAGGTATAAACTGGACTAGTTACTGCTGGTTTGCTGTATTATAGTAGGAACATTTGTGCCAGTAAGTTGACTAGTTACTGCTGGTTTGCTGTATTATAGTAGGAACATTTGTGCCAGTAAGTTGACTAGTTAATGAGGTATAAACTGGACTAGTTACTGCTGGTTTGCTGTATTATAGTAGGAACATTTGTGCCAGTAAGTTGACTAGTTAATGAGGTATAAACTGGACTAGTTACTGCTGGTTTGCTGTATTATAGTAGGAACATTTGTGCCAGTAAGTTGACTAGTTACTGCTGGTTTACTGTACTTACTAAAAATCAATAGTATAACCTGGAAGATAAATTTATACAGAAATAAAAATGTAAATTTACAAATATCAATGATGCTAACGTTATTTGAAATTATTTAGATTTTTATTTTATTAGGAAACCCAAACATATTCTGTATCGTTCTTTGAATATTAACTTTTTTCATATCATTGATTCTAATAAATTGGTTAAAAGTCAATTTCATTTTTTTTAATCTGCACCAATTTTATTCATTTAAGCAACGTGTAATACACTTGCTTTATGTTCAATTATATTTGCACTTTATGTTAAAAATGCAAATATAAATTAAAAAAGAATAGTAACCTGCTTAAAATGGCACGACAAATTATTAATATTTCATTGTATATTGTTTTTATTTCTAATATTAAAATATTTGATCTAACAAGCATTGTATGCGTACTTTGAACTCGCAAAACATGACCAGACCATACTTTGACGGACAAACAAAACACAAACTTTTGTTTCCAATCGGTAAAGACTTAAATCACACCACCACCTCTTTGGCTAACTGAAGGCTAAGAAGGTTGTTGCCCTTGCCAACATGATACCTCCACTGCTGCCGGTCTTCTGCTAAGACAAGGGATGCACCCATGCATTGAAGATCCGTTTGCACCTGGTCGCTCCACCTCAATTTTGGTCTTTCTAAGGGGCGAGTGCCATGTGGTTGTCCATCGGTAACTTTCTTCTCCTATTCTTTCTAGATGGCCTGCCCATCTTAGTCTCCTATTCATCACTGTGGCCACAATGTCCGAATCTTTATATAATTCTCTATACTCCCGGTTTTTCCTTATCCGCCACATACCCTCCTTTTTTATGGGTCCAAAAATCCTACTCAGTAGCTTGTTTTCATTTTTCTTTGTAAGTGTCCATGTTTCAGAGCCATATAAAAGTACTGGTTGAATTATAGTTTTGTATATTCTTAGCTTGGTGTTTATAGACAGTATTTTAGAACATAATTTTTTATAAGCTCCAGAAGCAATTGGTTGCTGCAATTAGCCTTTTCACTAATACATATACAAATAAAAAGGAAGGCCAGTTAAAAACAGAACTGATTATATGTCATTTATTGCTTTGGTCAAAATAATATTCAAAATTCACGGCATTCCAAGGAGCGAGCATGGTCAGGACTGTAGAGCGTCGCACGAACTTAACTAATAACAACATTACATAAGGAGTGAATATATAAAAACATGTTCGGCTAATAAATTAAATGCGGGATGTTTTCTACGACTTTGTTTTACGAATGTTTTCCTGACAAGACATAAACATGTTTGTGGTTATATTTTACCTCTAATTTCATTTCATTTCAATGAATACTACAGTATTAACCGTGATTTACTCTTTAATTTTGTGTTAATTATTAAACGAGATAACTAATTTACGAGGGTTGGTGCTGCGTGCTCTCGCAGTTCTGTGAGTACGGCACTCGAACACCCATATGACGTCACTATCCCAATACATGGGCCGTCGCCACAAGGCCGTCGCCACAAGGCCGTCGCCAAAGAAATTCGTGGCCCTTTTATAGCAAATCTAGTATAGGCCTAAACTTCGAAATCACGGATCCAGGTTTAAACTACGTATCGAGTGTTCCTACACATAACAGGCTAACGGTGTTCTCCGGTGAATAATGTTCCACACTCGCGCCTCCGACGTTTTACCTGGTGTTGACTTTGGAACTACTTACAACATTTTTTAAATTAACATTGGTACTATGGAGAATCAAGTCCAATATGTCGGCAGGTCTAGCGTATTAGATTTGACGTTTACATAAGGTAGTTGGACATTTATATGATTCATACTTGGTCTGCAGAATAACAAACAAAATCATGTGTATGTAACATCCACAAAGAAATGTTGCAAAACTCTTATTTTGGTCAGTAATTTAGGTATCTGCTTTGTACTCAGTTCTGTCTCTATCTATTTAAGTATCTACTTGGTTCTCAGTTCAGTTTCGATTAATTAATTAAGGTATATACTTGGTACTCAGTCTATTTCAATCAATTTAGGTATCTACTTTGTACTCAGTTCTGTCTTGATCAATTTAGGGATCTACTTGGTACTCAATTCTGTATCGATCCATTTAGGTATCTACTTGGTGTTCAGTTCTGTATCGATCGATTTAGGTATCTACTTGGTACTCAGTTCTTTATTGATCAATTTTGGTATCTACTTGGTACTCAGTTCTGTTTCAATCAATTTAGGTATCTACTTGGTACTGACATCATTTAAAGCAAGTACATGCACAAGTAAGCAGAAGCGACTTACATTAACAAACCAAAAGGTAAAAAAATTCATCAATCTTGTAAATCGGATTTTGTACTAGCCAAGACTCCTGTCCGATTTACAAATCTCAAAGGGGGGGGGGGAACTCACCCGCCCGCCAACCCATACACGCACTGTGGTATTGACCCGCCCGCCCACCCATACACGCACTGTAGTATTGACCCGCCCGCCCACCCATACACACCCTGTGGTATTGACCCGCCCGCCCACCCATACACGCACTGTGGTATTGACCACCTGCCCACCCATACACACACTGAAAATACGTACAGTGGTATTGACCCACCCACCCACCCAGACACGTTCAGTGGTATTGTATCATTGTATGTATCTGTATCACTGTAAGTATATGGGTGGGTTATTATCACTGTAAGTATATGGGTGGGCGGGTGGGTTAGCATAATTGTATGTGTATGGGTGGGCGGGTGGGTTAGTATAATTGTAAGTGTATGGATGGTTGGGTGGGTTAGTATCACTGTAAGTGTATGGGTTGGTGGGTGGGTCAAGGATGTAGAACACTCAGTCAAGTCAAATCAATGTAAACCATACTCCAAAAAAATTTAAAAAGCCGAAAGGAATTTTGAACCATAAAATTAATTGATTGAGGTACAGGAATATCCTTTCCAACTCGTCCAATTCTTCCCTCCTTGCGTTTTACTTTGGATATCTAGACAGTAATTCGTATATCTGTTGTTTTTGCAACGTAATACTTGTTACGTGTATTACCACTATTTACCGTTACTGTTAAGTACCACTGTTTGGGTATGGGCGGGCGGGAGGGTCAATACCAATGTTCGTGTATGGGCGGACGGGTGAGTTAATACCACTGTTTGGGTATGGGCGGGGGGGTGGATCAATACCACTGTACGTTTATGGGAGGTTGGGTCATCACCACTGTACGTGTATGGGAGGGTGGGTAGGTCAATATCTCTGTACGTGTATGGGAGGGTGGGTGGGTCACTGCCACTTTACCTTAGTCAATACCACTGTACGTGTATGGGTGGGCGGGTGGGTCAATAGCATTGTACGTAAATGGGCGGGGGGGTGGATCAATACCACTGTACGTTTATGGGTACTAAATAATGAAATAAGAAATAATGAAAGAAGTAGACCTAAACTGATCAATTATGATTTAGTGTGTTTATTTGTTTGTACAAAAATATCATTTGCCAGTTTACATAGGCCTGCAGGCTGTACGTGAACTTTATTTAACGAGTGAAGTACCGACCGTTAATTCAGTGGGGAACCACAGTACGTGTATGGGAGGGCGGGTGGGTGAATACCATAGTACATGTAAGGGTGGGCTGACCTGTATGGGTTAGCGGATGGATCAATACCACCGTACGTGTATGGGTGGGCGGGTGCGTCAATACCACCGTACGTGTATGGGTGGGCGGGTGCGTCAATACTACCGTATGTGTATGTGTATGGGTGGGTGGGTGGGTCAAAACCACTGTACGTGTATGATATTGAAAAATCCATGTGAAAAACAAACTGGAGGCAGTGAGCTTAAGAAACTTCTTCCTCGTCATTTTATTTATAAATTGTGTACAACACTGAAGTTGAAAACTAAGAAACAATTGTAATTCTTTCATTGCGGAAATTTGATGAAATCACTGAGATGATAGTCGTGATCATTAATACTGAGTTATGTCTCGAACAATTTAGGTATCTACTTGGTACTCAGTTCAGTTTCGATCAATTAAGGTATATACTTGGTACTCAGTCTGTTTCAATCAATTTAGGTATTTACTTTGTACTCAGTTCTGTCTCGATCAATTTAGGGATCTACTTGGTACTCAATTCTGTATCGATCCATTTAGGTATCTACTTGGTGTTCAGCTCTGTATCGATCGATTTAGGTATCTACTTGATACTCAGTTCTGTTTCAATCGATTTAGGTATCTACTTGGTATTCTGTTCTGTATCGATCGATTTAGGTATCTACTTGGTACTCAGTTTTTTATTGATCAATTTTGGTATCTACTTGGTACTCAGTTCTGTTTCAATCAATTTAGGTATCTACTTGGTACTCAATTCTGTATCGATCCATTTAGGTATCTACTTGGTGTTCAGTTCTGTATCGATCGATTTAGGTATCTACTTGGTACTCAGTTCTTAATTGATCAATTTTGGTATCTACTTGGTACTCAGTTCTGTTTCAATCAATTTAGGTATCTACTTGGTACTGAGTTATGTCTCGAACAATTTAGGTATCTACTTGGTACTCAGTTCAGTTTCGATCAATTAAGGTATATACTTGGTACTCAGTCTGTTTCAATCAATTTAGGTATTTACTTTGTACTCAGTTCTGTCTCGATCAATTTAGGGATCTACTTGGTACTCAATTCTGTATCGATCCATTTAGGTATCTACTTGGTGTTCAGCTCTGTATCGATCGATTTAGGTATCTACTTGATACTCAGTTCTGTTTCAATCGATTTAGGTATCTACTTGGTATTCTGTTCTGTATCGATCGATTTAGGTATCTACTTGGTACTCAGTTCTTTATTGATCAATTTTGGTATCTACTTGGTACTCAGTTCTGTTTCAATCAATTTAGGTATCTACTTGGTACTGAGTTATGTCTCGAACAATTTAGGTATCTACTTGGTACTCGGTTCAGTTTCGATCAATTAAGGTATATACTTGGTACTCAGTTCTGTCTCGATCAATTTAGGAATCTACTTGGTATTCAATTTTGTCTCAATCCATTTAGGTATCTACTTGGTACTCAGTTCTGTTTCAATAAATTTAGGTATCAACTTGGTGTTCAGTTCTGTATCGATTGATTTAAGTATCTACTTGGTACTCAGTTCTGTTTCAATCACTTTAGGTGTCTACTTGGTACTCAGTTCTGTCTCGATCAATTTAGGGATCTACTTGTTATTCGATTCTGTCTCGATCCATTTAGGTATCTACTTGGTACTCATTTCTGCCTTGATAAATGTAGGTTTCTACTTGGTACTCAGTTCTGTTTCAATCAATTTAGGTATATAGTTGGTACTCAGTTCTGTCTCTATCGGTTTATGTATCTACTTGGTACTCAGTTCTGTCTCGATCAATTTATATATCTACTTGGTACTCAGTTCTGTTTCAATCGATTTAGGTATCTACTTGGTATTCTGTTCTGTATCGATCGATTTAGGTATCTACTTGGTACTCAGTTCTTTATTGATCAATTTTGGTATCTACTTGGTACTCAGTTCTGTTTCAATCAATTTAGGTATCTACTTGGTTCTCAGTTCTGTCTCGATCAATTTAGGTATCTATTTGTACTCAATTCTGTTTCAATTAGTTTAGGTATATACTTGATACTCAGTTCTGTCTCAATAAATTTAGGTATCTACTTGCTGCTCAGTTCTGTATCGATCAATTTAGATATCTACTTGGTACTCAGTTCTGTCTCAATCAATGTTGACGTTCAGCAAGAACGTCATTCAAAAAATGCAACGCATTAAAAAAACCGTAAACCCCCATAGTACTCACGTTTCAAATGTAACCCAAACATTTATTGGATACCTATATATACATAATGTTTACATTTATAGGATTTTCGTTATCCATGTTGTGTAAATGTTGTATTACTCGTTAAGATCAGTTACTCTAAGAAAATTTCGTCTTAGCCTATCTGCTTTAGTAGATGTGGCAGCCAAACATTTTCTAATTTATCAGAAAAGTTTTTATAATTTTAGTTATAAAACTTCAGTCTTCCCAGTCTGAAACCTTAGCCACTGAGCCACCACAACCTTCAAACTTGGGTATATCTAATTTCTGCGCCGACAGTAGGCCCCTTATTACATATAAGATATTCTGAAACTGTAGTACGTGCACCCAGTGCACCCAGTACGTGCACCCAGTGTTACCTTACGTATCGTACCGTACGTGCACCCACTTTATAGGTGCGATAGTTTTAGTTCAATATCGTACAATTGGAGACATCCAAAATTACTTTAAAACGTCATAAGTTTGTTGATTATGATTAAGGTTTATCCTTTTAAGACTCGGTTTTTATGCTACTCAGACTTCTGTATTTTATGCTACTCAGATTTCTGTATTTTATGCTACTCAGACTTCTGTATTTTATGCAGGCTGAGATGCATAAATTGGGAACGTGAATGGTCTTCGAGGTGTCAAGAAGCAATCGAGTTGAATAACGTACTCGATAAACAGTTCCAAAGTGATATGTTTGTTCACTAGTTAATTCAACCTTATCTACCTAATTGCCAAGGTCGACGGATATTTTGAATACTAGGACTAGGACTAGACGATCTCAAATGTATTACGTAACAAATTGAATACATTAGCAGTCAGTTATCTAACAGCTACAGAACAAATTTCAACATTTATAATTGAATTTTTGTACATGCTAAATTCAAACAGATTTTTGAAGGACGAGGAAGGTATTTAAATTCTTATTGCTGTATGGATTTTCTTTGTGCTGCCCTTACTTAAGATGGTGCAATCGGTTTTCAGCGAGTTAATTATTTCAAAATGTTATAATCAAAATTAGTTAATGCGCCTTCCCTTAAGACAGGAAAAATAAAAAAACTTTCCTGGGCTACTACATTAGAACTTGTGGCCTTATGAAGGGGTGAATTTAGCTGATTTAAAATCAACTATAAGACAAAACCGTTCAAAGTACAAATTTAATTTTTTCTAACTACGTTTTTACAACACAAAACTGAAGCGATAAGATGATTTTCATTTCAATAAAAAATGTAAAAATATTTATTATTGTAAAGTTAAAAAGATATAAAAAACTTAGGTGTAAAAAATAAATTTATACTTTAAACGGTTTTGTCTTAATGTTGATTTTAAATCAGCTAATTTCACCACCTCAAAAAGCCACAAGTTCTAATGTAGTGGTAAACTTTATATATTTTCCCTGTCTCAAGGAAATGAACATCAAATAATTTTGATTGAAACGCTGGGAAATAATTTTCACACCGAAAACCGATTGCACCACCTCAATGCTTTCCGATGTATTTTGTAATGTAAATCCTTGATGTTTTTTTTTTTTTTTTTTTTTTTTTTTTTTTTTTTTTTTATTTCGACGGTAAAAAAATCCATCCGCACTTTCCGAAATTATATTACCGGTACTGACCTTCCTAACATAAAAAAAGCTTTAAACTATAACCACCAACATAGTACTCAAATAAATAGTTTTTCAGAATGTCTCTAGTTAGTATTAAGTATTTTTCCATCGAAATCAATCTTGTAACTAAGCACAAAAACAAAATTGAAATGAATGTTTTACGCTAAAAAGTTTTGGAAATCAATTATATGTAGTTAGTTGTTTCCCGAATATGAGGAGTAAATGAGTCTGATGAGTGTAGATGAACGACTGTAGTCTTTGTTACTACCTAAGGTCGACTATCCCTTAGCCATTTATTAATAGCCCAATAGTTAAGGAAATTAAGGAAACTCCAGTTTTACGTGGAATTCGAACCACAGTGTTGGTCTGATTTTCGGCTGATTGACAAGCCTGATAGTCACTTCTATCCCTTACACAACATCCGCACCATGATTACCACCCAACATGGACACCTCATACTTCTCTAGTAGTCTTCACGCCGATAGCAATCGTTCAGTGGACGCCAAGTCGCTGTTAAGAGGACCGACCATAGAGCCTATTGCCTACAATCTCCACAACACTTTGTCCACTATAATAGTAGCTGGGTTAAAGCACTGCGCCAGAAGTACTGGAAATGATGGCTGCTTTAATATTTGTAAGAAGATTGCTATTTTGCAACGGATCCATAAATTATATCAATCATTTTATTAAGAACCGCAGTCAGAGTGGTTTACGAATTGCCTTCAGCCATTAAACAATTACGACTTAATTAAATTAGCAAGTAACATTAATATAGATCTGCGGACCGGCGGACGGGGATTTCCAGCCGATTGACGAGGAAAAAGCGATTCAGGTTTGCCAACCAATTAGTGAGCAACACTTTCTCGTCTCCATGAAACACTTACCGTAACTAGGATTGACGTCATTCCTCAGGGTCGTAGTCTGGAGAGTAATGACCAGTATCAATACAGTAAACCCTCGATTTACCGGAAAATATGAGGCAGAAAGCCGACTGTCCGTTAAAATCATTGCGAATTCAAACCAATCTGTTATGTGGGATTACCACACCTTAATCAAAAGTCACTGTTAAATCAAAATTTAATCAAATATACAAATAAAAATTGTATACAACCCATCAGGATAAAGGATATTTAGGACATACTGAATAATAATAATAATTACTATTTATGGACATTTTGAAGTTACCTTAGAAAAACCACATGTTTAATAAATATTTTAATTCCTCCCATGTGCGGTACATAACAATTTAGATACTAACACAGCTGTAAGCTGTCCATTAAATTGCATTAAATCGGGATCCGTTTAATCGAAAATTTACTCTATTAAAAGTGTTTACCTTTAGATTATGCTCATTCCGTTAGTTGACTCAACTGTAACCAAAATTAATAAATTATGTATTTAAATCATAGTTTTTTAAACATCATGATCCCAAAAATGTTTTTTTTCTGTATACTCATAGTACTAATTGTGCTGTTCGGGAGGACGTCCCTACTACCTTAGATCAACATCCAAAATAACTTCCGTACGCATAGCACGTATACTCGGTGAGTTAATAAATAATTACCAATATTATATGGTTAGGGTGTTTTTTATACATAAAACAGCCACCACTCTTAAATGTTGTCTCAAACCTAAACCAGGCCTGGCGTGACGTTAAACGTAAACCTGGCTCCTCAAACATGCATTTTTGTCATCTTTCTAATATTATATTCATATAAACCCAGCTACTTTGGGAGCAAAGTGTTGTGGAGATTGTAGGGCGACCGAGATTCTATACTCGGTCCATTTAATCGTTGCCATCGACGTAGACAGTACTAGAAGAGTCTACGTTTAGATATACCCTGAGTTTAAGTCATACTAACATAGTTTGTTCACACAATATTGTATCAGACTTGCTACTTCAGCTGAATTGCGTTGTCACAACTAATTAGTAGGTGACATTTGAATAAGATTTTTTCTCTTTTTAAAGTAACTTGAAAGAAAAAAATTATACCTATAACTAACAAGCTTTGATTTTATTTACTTATTTAGGCCTACTTATTTTTTTTACCTAATACACTTATTTCTTTACTAGTTGAAATTGTTGTTTGAAAATTATTTGTTAGCATTGGATTGTTCATGATTGGTAGATAATATTTGGAGATGTTCAATGCTTCAAGTGTTTAGGAAACAAACACAACGTTTCGACAGATATAACAAACTCCTGTCATCTTCAGGTGTACTTACTTAGCCTACATCTAAAATAATGTTTTTCCCTTAACCCAAACTAATTCAATAAAAAAAACTAAAAGCTACATGCTTAGATACTACGGACTACTGTTATGAAAGTCAAATGTTCTTAAAAAACTAAAATCTATCACACATAAAACTATACAAAATATAAAATGCAATATGAAATACAAAACAAATGCAAAATATGACAAAATTAAAAAAACACAGAGCATGTTATTAAATAGACAAAATATTCAACTTATCCAACCAGCTTGCAATTCCACTGAAGGGGTCCTCCCACCACTTCACTCACGAAACCAACTCACCACGACCGTCAAAGACATCAAAATAGTTTCAGATATTGGTTAAGTAAGTAAGTACATCTGAAGACGACAGGAGTTTGTCATACCTGTCGAAACGTTGTGTTCGTTTCCTAAACACTTGAAACATAATTTAAACTATCATACTGTTTTAGAATTATATTGTTTAAGAATAAACTCAGTTGTAATTATATGCTAATATTCCATATGTGATTTTATCTGTACTTTACTTTCCTCACACACAGGCATATTGTCTTTGTCAGGTTTATATTCATTTACTTTTACTATCATATGCAATTATATTGATGTTGAATAAATATTTTTTTGAACTTGAATTTTTTTATTTGAGTCCATTTCTATGGAAAGTATTTTAAAAGCGGTGACATTTTTGTTGTTAACAATGCCCTAAGTTTTTTCATACTTGAGTAAATATAGTATCTAAATTGTGTAGATTACTCATATATTACTTTTTTACTCACAAAATTCTAACAATCTTGAGCTGAAGTCAACTGTATTTAATTGTCCAAGAACACCTTCGAAGGTTGTGGCGTAGTGCTGTAACCCAGTTACTTGAAGGTCAGTGCTGTGGAGTATGTAGTTGATAGGCTCTACTCCCAGTTACGTCCAACCTGAGGTGTACGTGTGGGATATGTGCCAGGATTCGGGTGCTGAGCAAGGTAGAGAGTATCAGTCACAGGCAAACAGAAACAAAGGTCGCTCTCTTATGGCCGAGTGAACGCCTCAGAGGCAGTTACCACAAATGAGAATTTGCTGTAATAATTAGTACGTTTACGCAGCAGAATTTGGGGGAATAAGGGGAGGGACTGACGACTGACAACGGTGCTGTCCCTTACCTCCCCACAGAGAACTGGACAACTAACTACAGTACTCGATACCCCATTAGTTTATAACTCGACGCCCATTCAGCGCACTATTTCTTTCTTCTCTCTGAAATCAGGCACAGATAAGAAAGAAACTTCCAATAGCACGCTGAATGCGTGTCGAGTTTTTTTTATAGTGTGTCGAGGTCTTGTTTCTCCACTTTGCCATGTGATGACAGGGCCAGCACATTGTCAGTCCCTTCCTTATCCCCCCCCCTAAATCCTGAAGGATAAATGTAGTAATTATTACTAAATATTTATAAATAAACATATAGATTAGTTGTAATCTATGTATAACTGCCACTAAGGCCATAAGAGAGCGACTTCTGTTTCACTTTCCTCTGTGTATCAGTTTAGTCAGTTCTCAGACCAACAATGCTTGAACGAAAACCCTAACTTAGTCAAATAACTACATTCATTTGTCCCCACATCTTGACGATTGGTGTTTTATCAATACATTTATATATAAATATAAATATTTTGAATTATTAGACTACCATTTGATTTCTTAATGTTTGTAACACATTATTGAAGAGCCTATTTTTATCACCTGTTGTACGTGAAATTATTTCATCATTAACAATAATTTTGAGTTAAGTAAATGAACTGTTTTACATTCTTAATGCTACAATTATAATTGTAAGGAAATGTACGTTATTCAACTATTAGGATATAGGATTAGTTCTCAGTTCTTCTGACGGGTCCGCTCAACGGCTGCCATCAGAGGGCGCATTACTGAAGAAGTCTAAAAGGGTTTGTGTAAGTTTCTTTAGACTGCCTAAAAGAACTATGTTGGGTAGTAATTATAGTTCGGATGTCTTAATGCTAAAATAAAATAGTAATTTTATCGTTTATTAATTATATTAAACATTTATCAGCAGTCAAATATTATTAATAATTCTTTGTTTTATATAACTTAAAATACATTCCATAAAGTTAATGGTACATTTCATAAACAAACCGATAGTTGTTAAGGACTGGGATATTGTTGTTTTTCGAATAGCAAAACAAATATATAATTTGTTGGACAGTTCGTTTACAACAGGCTGACTGCCCCAAAAAAGGGTTCTCGACGTTTCGGGCTACGAATGTTTTTGAAAAGTAATTGTTATTTATGAGGCATATTATATTATCAAAGTTCACTATAAACCAAGTGTTCAGAATAAAATAATAAATACATTTGTTTTAGTTCCACATTTGGTATTCAAGATCTGTGCCTGGCGAACATTTTGAATTTAGGAAAAACAAAAAATTAAAGGTTTTTAACATACACTATTTTGTAGTACCACTAATTGACTATACTGTGATTATGTTATGCCCATTACGTTTAGACAACATTGACGTTTTCATATTTTAAACTGCTGATGGACAAATATATTACGATATGACGGTGAGAAAATAGTTTCAGTGGACGAATTAAAACTAAATAAAGGAAGTGTTTTTAACTCAACAGGTTTCTAGGATCTTCTAAAATATATATATTATTGACATTGTACTTACTCAATTGATGTTTTTCAAGGTCATTAACAGGACTCGTGAGTTGCTCCAAGGACAAAAAAGCTGCTGGCTGTAAGTTTCCAGTTAATTATAAATTATATAAAACAAGTTACGTAATAAATTAAATTTTAACCTACGCTGACTACTGTATTTACAAAACTTGATACTTTTAATGGAATAAATGTTTCATCGTTCAATTTTAAATTGTTTTCTACATAGAATAAACCTTATTATTTTCATTCATCTTGTTAATTTCCTCTTGAAATGTTACTATAGAATCCTATATATTAAAACAATTGCGTCATTTAGTTCACTCAATTCTGAACTTATTACTCGACCTATTTTGATCAATAGTTTTTATTCAAACGATAATTATGATTTCTAAGTCGTAACGGAGCTAGATTTTTTAAATTCCCATAGGTTTTTGCCCTACACGGCGTCAAAGTTCTTAAGGAGATTAATTTCAATTAACCAGTGGTATAGACAAATGTTAAATGGTCCAAATAATTTTTTTGGTTAACCACAGAGAGCAGCCAAGTAAAATATCAAGTCATCTGAAGAACATCTTAAAATAATAGGATTATTCCTCTCACGCAAATCGCGACACGACCGCTAGAGTTAAATATTTATATACTCATCACTATTTTTCCAAAACCATACGCCCAATTGACTTGAAATTTTGTGCACAGGTTTATCTTGGCCATTGAGGTTCACTAAGGAAGAATTTTCCTCCCCGACCTCAGGACTCCGTCTCTCCGGTATCCAAAATGCCCATTGTATTCTTACGTAGCTATATTAATTTATTGACTTATTTGATTAACAGCTGTTAAATAAAAACAACTTGCATACAATTTCGTTAGGCTAAACTTTTAAAATTAAAAATAATTAATTTAGTACAGTATTAAATGATACGTAGGATCGGCCGGATACTGTACACTGAAAGCACTGATTGTGCTGAAAGCTTGCTGTACATTTGCATTTTGTAATCAAGCTCATTTTGTTATGAGCGGCGAAGCGGGAAAGTACAGCTACTATATAATTACTTGATGTTAAGGAAATAAAAGAGTTAAGGCAATCGCGCAAAGGAGGAAAAACCAGTTCAGTCTTAAGAATAAAACAACATTATCAAACAGATTGGCTAGTAGACAATAATTTCCTGGGAGGAGTTAAGTAGGGGGATTGACGAATTTCGGTATATATACTCACTTCTCGCCGATCTGCTAGTAGTTAGACACCTAGTACCATCATCACAGCATCCCTCCCTCAGCACCATGTTCAAGGCTATCTTTGTGGTAAGTAGACGACTAAGAGTTAGCTGTAAGACGGCACGTTTTTTCATTATTCATTCGTAAGACGCCGATAGTCAAAATACGGGCGAATATGAGGGGCGAATCAGTGTGATGGGCGTAGATAAACGAGTGTAGTCATTGTTACTAATTAAGGTCGATTATTCCTCGGAAAGAGCTATTTATTAATATCCCAATAGCCAGGGCAACTAAGGGAAGTCAACTTTACGTGGAATCTGAACCACGGAAACTTAGTAGTCCTACCCTCGCCAATTCTTTAATTTTTGTGTGTCATTAGGGCATTTTTGATTTAATTTATTACATGTCTTAGAATATAAGAATACATTAATTTTTTGAAAGGTTACAAGGTAATAAATAACATTGTAGTAAGAGCAGAAATACAATATGATATTTATAAGGTTTCTTAACGGCTAATTAAAAATAAACTACGAACTATACAAACAAAAACCTTAATTTCCTCAATTATTTTCAACAAAATAATAGGACCTCTTAAGGCTATACCTGTTTAGAGGTTCCTTCTTTTGAAATTAAACTAAAAAATCCCAAAAGCAATGTGAAATTATTCACAATAAAAACATCCCACCTCATCAGTGGTGAAAACAAGTATTTTTATTTTGTTTTAACTTAATTTTGTCCAACCTTTACAGCATTAATTAAAATAAATCTATAAAAAAATCGGCTTAATTATAAACATGAATTATTCTAATTAACAATTTTATTAATTCAAAATTAAAACTATTGAAATAAAATAATGCAATTAATATAAGAAAAGAAATGTTCGCAATACGTGCTAAATAATGTTGTAAATCTGTATACTTACAAGGTGATCCATATTTTCTTGCCTTACTAACCAATTTTTGACTTTTGATGAAAATAGTCTTATACTTTTTTAATTCTGCAAAGATATTGATAAGGAATTGAACATATTTGGACCAAGAAATTTATAGCTTTTTGTATAGAACGTAGAACTTGGTTTAGGGACTTTTATTGCATCCTGTCTTCTTAGCTTTGGCTTTATATAATATTATCAATATTTACAACAGGCAAACTTCTCTTCATTAATTAAAACATTTTTTAAAACCGTATGTACAAAAATAAATTTTAAAGGTAAATTGTTTTTCTTTAAAAATTATGCATACGTTGATTCTTTTTTGGGTTTCTTACAAATGATTCTAATATATTTTTTCTTGAATAAATATGTGCTTAATATTTGATTCATAAGTCCCAACCCAACAAAAAGTCCATCGTCGATCCTATTGTGTACAAAAATACAAGAGAAAAACAACAGCGACAGAACTAGACGATTTCGACAAATGTGTCGTTAGAAAAACCTTCCATGAGTTTTATAAAACTGACGAGTCACTCCCAATTCGTCATTTTTATTTTAAACCAATTTAAATAATTATATGTATTTTAACGATACGGGAAATTACAGAAATATTTTTCTTAGTGACAGTAAGAAGTATATATTTCTTAGTCACTTAATTTCAATTAAAGTTATTAACTGATTTATAATTTTTATGATATATTTAATAGTTGTTATTGATAGGCTATACGTTTTAATTTGTTAACTTTCAAACTCTTAACCTATTTGATGTTTTTATTTTAAATACTGGTCTTATTATAAGAGATACCAAAATACAAATTCTCCGTAAACGCGTAAACAATAACGCTTTACGATCTGTCTGTGACCGCCTCGCTCAGAGTCGATGTTTTTATATGACTAGTAGGCCAGCCAGGAGGCCGGACTTTCAGCGCGCGTACTATACAAGGGAACAATATAATAATCTCAATATGACTTCATTACAGATATTATTTAGGAAATAAGAATATCATAATATATTATTGAGTGATATTATTGATGTTACTTCACTGTGTTGTTCTGCATTAACTATTAATTCTAAAACAATGTCACAATTCTGTTTGAATTTAAAAGTCAGTATAACCATAACCAACAACTTATACCGAATGGAATTAGTCATAATGACATTATGAGAGTAGAATGTGTCAGGACTTGCAATTTATTACGCCGATCGTCCTCTATTTAATTTTTTTGTCTACTCGTTCAGCAAACAAAAAAATGTTATCGTTTTCATTTATAAAACACCACTGTGTAAATTAACCCTCAATAGTTAATAATTGTAATTATCGCAATGTAACACTTTAAATGTCATTTGATTTGTACCCAACTTTTATAGTAGGTCATAAGTTGTTTTTTTGTAAAATGTTGATTAGGCCTAAGTTCATAATTTGTTTGCAGTCAAATATGTGAGACTTTAAATGTAATTCTCGACAAATTTAAATGTAAAAACTCATAGTATCAATTTATAATCCACTATATTGATCATTTAATAGTCATTGAGTGTTTACTATAGCTCATAATAATAGTAAATACGAATCGTACATTTGAAATACGCGTAGAAAAGCATGTATTACCTCGTTGACGGTAAGACTGTATGTCTACAACGAGTCTATGGACTTCCTAGCAGCTGGAATGTGTAGGATACGGGAACCTCGGTCGAAACGTCGGCAGACCTTTTGAAATTTTACTAATAAATTTATTTTTTTAAAATATAAAATTACATTAAGATTTGGTATAAAAAATATTTGTATATTATACTATTATTATATAGTAAATACGAATCGTACATTTGAAATATGCGTAGAAAAGCATGTATTACCTCGTTGACGGTAAGAGAGTATGTCTACTACGAGTCTATGGACTTCCTAGCAGCGATTTGACTATGTAGGATACGGGAACCTCGGTCGAAACGTCGGCAGACCTTTTGAGATTTCACGAATAAATTGATTTTTTAAATAAAAAATTATGTTATGATATAACGAATAATTGTATATTATATACAGGGTGGAAAAAATATGGAAACGCTTTCACAACAATGTTATTTTTTCCATAAATAATTTGATAATTTTTTAAATAATTGTGTTCCATAAAGTATAATATTTTATCAGAATAATTTATTTAAATTGCCAAATAGCGGAGAAATAATATTGTTGAAATTCAAACGACCGCTACTCTCGAAAGGATCAATCTTTTTAAGCCCGGTTTGTGGCGATTAATTTCTCTTGAATAGGCCTTTCATTGATACCAAACTCGACCTAGGCGCTTACGTTAAAGATTTTCATTCAACCCCTCGTAGGACGTCCCCCTTAACATATGAAAAGTCGCTAATGGCGTCAAAAAGTATGTTCTTTGTAACCATGATCATGTACAATATTTAATTTTTACCAGTGAAGTCATACAACAGCTGTGAAAGCGTTTTCATATTTTTTCTCAACCCTGTGTATAATATAATATAAATGTAAAATTATATCAAGATATACAGGTATAACCTGTATATTATCTAACTAACTACAGATTTTCCTTTTTCCTCATATTTCCCGTGTTCCTTGTCTTTTGACCGTGGAACGTTCCTTTCAGTTGTTTATTAGCCAATTCACGTAAAGGCAACAACAATCATGTTCCAGAGGATACGTCCAGATATAGGGTGCATTTAGTTTTATTAAATTACTACATTTTATTAAATTTTATATAGTTAACCAAGTAATAATATGAATATTGACTTATTTCCATTGTTAAAGAAACAATTTAAGAAATTAATTGAAATCATTGGAAATCAACAGGTCACTCATTTAAAATTAATGGTAGTATGGCCATTAATATTAAATTGTGCGCAATATTAAAAACGAGGAAACTCGTCTTTCTTGAGACGTTCAACATTTAAAAAAGTCGCCACTTTGGTATCTTAAAAGTAAACTTAAATATTTACAGAACGCAGAGATCAACGACATAATTTAGCAATTAAAAATATATAAATGACACTTTTTATTAAAACTAGCCTATTATGTTAACAAAATGTACCTCTTCTGCGAGTAAATGCCAAATAATTGCGTTATTGCAAAAGTTTTTCACGCTAAAAATTTTTTTTTTAATTTTTTTAGAGATTTGATGGAAACATTTTGGTCCCAAATAGCTAAAAGAGTCACGACAAATTTATTTGTTGACTTTTGGCAATAGAAAATTTCGTTTAAAGACAAATCAAGTATTTTAACACAATATACTGTTTCCTAGTTTTCACTTCTAAAAAAAATAATCATACAATTTTAAACATGAAAAAATGTTGGACTGGTAAATATTTAATTGCTGGACAGTTGGAAATTCACTATCTCTTTTTCCTTCTTTTCATACTATTCGCAAAATGAACGTTAAGTCGGTCTTAATTTATAAACCAAACATTCATAAGAACCAATCCATGTTGCAATCTTGAGTATTTTGGTTTATAAGAACCTATCCATGTTGCAATCTTGAGTATTTTAAAGCAAACTAAAGGGATCTTAGTAAGCACGAGTAGCAAACATTTCTTAAACACTAAAACTGTTTTACTATACTCAAGATTTTAAATTGTAAGATTATTGTATAAATTAAAATACCTAACACTCTTTAATATGTGAAATAGAAAAGTTATATTTGAGAGGCTGTTTGCCTATTATTTCATCTATTAAGATATCTTCAGGCATAGAAAATAAAAATTTAAAAATAAATATAACATTTTTATCTGACATATGGTGAGTTTTAAAATTAATTAATTAAAATATTTTCCCAACGGCTGTATTGAAAATGGATTATATAAGTATATTTATTTAAACATTAATGCTTGCTTTCTGCGAGTAATCAAACATAACTATACTGCAAGTACTGTCTCTAGATGACAAGATTTAAAAAAAACATTAGCTTTAAAACTTTTAATATTGTAAAGCTCACAGAATTGTTAACAATGAATTGGCCTTCTGCATGCATGTTCCTTATTATTATTATTCCTTCGTTTCTCAGAAAGGCCCAATAGTTAGGGCAACTAAGGGACCTACAGCTTTACGTGGAATCCGAACCACATAGTGCTGGTCTGATGTTCAGCTAACTTACAATCCTGATACCCAGTTCTCTTCCCTACACAACACCTGAACTTGACTACCATTCAACATTGACACCCCAGATGTATCTAGTAATGTCCACGTCGATGTCAACCACTGAGAGGGCCGAGCATAGAGCCTATCGCCTACAATCTTCACATCACTTTGTCCCTAAGTAGTTGGATTCAGCGCTGCGCCACTATTACTAGTGGCTACATACTAGTAGTAAAGACCAAATTACAGTTATGTAGGGCTATCCCAAATAATAATTCTTTAATATAAAAAATATGAACTTCTTATGAAAACTGACGACTATAGGCCTAATCTTGTACTTTTATTCTTGACTGACTTTGTGGCTTTTTCCTCTTTCGACATTGGCCTTTGTCCCTCAGTCTCCTTCCAAAGTTACCAATATATTTTAGTAGGTAATGGTTGGTTTTATGTTGCTCTTTTTTACTTTTAGTAGAAAAATGTTTAAACATTTTGGAGCTTCATAATAGATCAGATTCGGGCAAACTGAACTATTACTCTCCACATCCTGGCACGAGTTTAAAACTATCTGTTTGAAAACCTACTATAGCTGTCTGTAGATGACAAGATTTAAAAAAAAACCCTTAGCTTTAAAACTGTTAATATTATAAATTAAAAGTTATTTTCTATAATTTCTATCATATCTTTATGTAATGCACATGTTCTCAGATACGAGACACCGACACAACTTTGTGCGTATTTAAGGCGAATATGAATGATTACTTGATTGTAGGGTAAATGTGAATGACTTGTGTAGTCCCGTTACTAACTGAGTACGACTTATGCTCAGAAAGCCCAACTGAGAGACCAACAGATTTACGTGGAATCCGAACCCCACGTTGTATTTCTCTGATTTTCAGCTGATTGACAAGCCTGATACTCAGTTACCTCCCCTACTGAACATCCGGACACTGACCACCACCTGACACGAATGATTGGAAATAAAATAAACGTATATTTAAATATGGTAGATAGTTTAATGCAATGTATCTGTATTGTAATGTAATGTAACTGTATTGTTCAGCCGTATGATTGGTTGTGTTAATTTCAGCTTGCTCTTATTCTGGTGGCAATTTCCTGCACCTTAGCTGCTGCCATCGCTGAGCCTGAACCCGGTCACCGTGGAGGTGGAGGAGGACACGGACATGGAGGAGGACACGGACACGGACATGGAGGAGGTCACGGACACGGACATGGAGGAGGTCACCGTGGATAGTCAACGCTCATGTATACTTACTTTCCCTTATCAAACGCTTTAGTTAAATTTTATAACATCTAATTAAGTCATGTCAATATTTTTAGGTTAAATTTAAATTTTGTAATTCATATTTTTATAAATAAAATCTATTGTGTTTAAATTTTGTTTCATGTTTAAAACCCCAAATCCTTTAAACTCATATGTCAAAACATTTTACTTGACAAGTTAGAGAAAAAGTATTTGCCTAAAAGAAGTGTATCCTTAGCCTAAGAAATAATTAGTATAAAATTATTTATTAGGGTCAGCAAATATAGACTTCCTACTCGTAGTTGGGGGTGGGAGGTTGTAGGAGGGTTTTACGTTTTAAAATACTGTATGTGAAAGAGACAAGTATAACTACAAGGAACTGCATCATAAAATATAATTTCAAGCATAGGACAAATTTCATGAATCAAAAAGATCTAATGACATTAACTGATTATGATAAAATATACAGTTCAAAGGAAAATAAATTTCCTTAAAAATAATAATTTTTAAAGGTATCAACGCATTTGAAGAAAAACAGCTGACGACGTTCAAATAAACATATTTAAGCAGAAACGAAAGCAACTGATAATAATTTTAACATCTTACACAAAGTGAATATTTGAAAATTCACAAGAATAAAAACGCAAAAAAAATTTGATGGATTCAACTAAAACCAATGTTCGATGATAAATAATTAACTATAAACATAATTAATTATTTGACGTTGCTGTAAATGAGTGGCTCATAAGTGACTGATAGGGGTAAACAGTAAACTACGAACAATGCTGAAAATATTGAAAATTAGTTGCAAATAATAATCTGTGCATTATAATCGATTTACTTTCTAAAAATTGAAATTAATTATTCATTAGTAATTTCTAAGACGCTCGTAGAGATATAGGTGAATATGAGGGGGTGGATGAGTTGATGAGCGTAGATAAGAGATAGTAGTCGTTGTTACTATCTGAGTTCGACTTAGCTCAGAAAGGACTATTTATTGATAGCCCAATAGCTAGGGCAACTATGGGTCCTAGAGCTTTACGTGGAATCTGAACCACGTAGTGTTGGTCTGATTTTCAGCTAACTGACAAGTTTGACACTCAGTTCTCTTCCCTACACAACATCTGAACCTTGACAACCATCCAACAAGGACACCCCGGACTTCTCTAGTAGTGTCCACGTCGATGGCAACCATTGAGCGGACGTCATGTCGTTGATAAGAGAACCGAACTTTGATCCTATCGCCTACAATCTCCCAAACATTTTGTCCCCAAGGAGCTGGATTACAGCACTGCGCCCCCAGTCAAATCATAATATGGATTGAAAATCCTAGAGCAACCATTTTGGTTTAAGTTTAATTTCTTTATAACCATAAGACAGGTAGGCTTATGTCCAGTTGAACCGGTGGTTGTAGGAATTTAGAAGGGTCGAAATAATCCTCTCTCCTTAGGATGTCAAGTTGCACCTGCGGTCATATCTGGGTCTCTCCAGGTAGAATGCTTAGCTTCCCCAAGACAGGACACTTCTATCCCGGCATATTCTGTAGTAATGACACAAAGTCAATAAAAAGTTCACTCAATGGAATAATGACAAATTATGTGTGATTGTTGTACATGATTGTTGTACATGCTGGCTGTACATGATGGTTGTAAAATTCATTGAAAGTAAACCGTGAACAAGATTTAAATCCAATAGTGCAACTTTCTATATTTGGTTTTTATAAGGATTTCCAAACTTAGCCGTATGTAGTTTTTATGAGAGAGGTTTATTGCAGACTTTCATTTCCCCTGGTAAACACGTCGATAACTTGCTGTCGGTGCAGAAATTATGTGCATCCGAGTTTGAAGGTTGTTTACTAAGGAACAAAGAGGCCTACTAAAAATCTAATGACACCATATTTTCCTCCTTAACTGTACGTTATACATATGCATTTCAAAATTGTACAACAAGTTTTATTAATTTTTATCCAGGTTAGAGCAATAAAAGTACCGGAATTTTAACTAGTTTTCACTGTACGTCATATTTTACCGTAATTACTAAAAAAACCCCATTGATGTATCACATTTATATTTTAAACCCTGGTTTATAGGAAAGTATTCTAAAATTTCTATAAATTTCATAATTTTAACTTTTCGAGAAAAAAAGTGTTTATCAATTATCTGAAACATTGTTTTCTCGGCTTCTAGAGGTCGTAAAATTAATTACTTGGTCTTGTTGCAATGCTTATGACATGTATAGTTACGATACATTTCTTTCAAATATGTAAGTAAATGAAGTTATTTTATACTTATTTAAATCCATTTAAATTTATTAATTTAAAGTTATTTTTAATAGATTTAAATCGGTTTAAAGTCACAGCATTTACTGACATATATGAAAGTAATGTATCGTAACTATACATGTCAAAAGGATTACAACAAGACCCTGGTAATTAGTTATGCGACTAATTACTCAAAAAGCTCAGAAAACAATATTTCAGGGAATTGATAAGAAGTTTTTTACTCGAAAAGTTAAAATTTTAATATTTATAAAATTTATATAAAACCTTCCTTTCAACCAGCAGTTAAAATATAAATGTAATAAATTCACGTTTTTTAGTAATAATAGTGTAAATGTGTTGTACAGTGAAAACTTGTTAAAATTCCGGTACTTTTCTGTTACAAATAGAACAAAAATTATTAAAGGCTGTTATAAAACTAAAAATGAACGTGTCGTAACGTACAATTAACTAAACATGAACGTGTCGTAACGTACAATTAACTAAACATGAACGTGTCGTAACGTACAATTAACTAAAAATGAACGTGTCGTAACGTACAATTAACTAAACATGAACGTGTCGTAACGTACAATTAACTAAAAATGAACGTGTCGTAACGTACAATTAACTAAAAATGAACGTGTCGTAACGTACAATTAACTAAAAATGAACGTGTCGTAACGTACAATTAACTAAACATGAACGTGTCGTAACGTACAATTAACTAAAAATGAACGCGTCGTAACGTACAATTAACTAAACATGAACGTGTCGTAACGTACAATTAACTAAACATGAACGTGTCGTAACGTACAATTAACTAAACATGAACGTGTCGTAACGTACAATTAACTAAACATGAACGTGTCGTAACGTACAATTAACTAAACATGAACGTGTCGTAACGTACAATTAACTAAAAATGAACGTGTCGTAACGTACAATTAACCGATGAACGTGTCGTAACGTACAATTAACTAAACATGAACGTGTCGTAACGTACAATTAACTAAACATGAACGTGTCGTAACGTACAATTAACTAAACATGAACGTGTCGTAACGTACAATTAACTAAACATGAACGTGTCGTAACGTACAATTAACTAAACATGAACGTGTCGTAACGTACAATTAACCGATGAACGTGTCGTAACGTACAATTAACCGATGAACGTGTCGTAACGTACAATTAACTAAACATGAACGTGTCGTAACGTACAATTAACTAAACATGAACGTGTCGTAACGTACAATTAACTAAACATGAACGTGTCGTAACGTACAATTAACTAAACATGAACGCGTCGTAACGTACAATTAACTAAACATGAACGTGTCGTAACGTACAATTAACTAAACATGAACGTGTCGTAACGTACAATTAACCGATGAACGTGTCGTAACGTACAATTAACTAAACATGAACGTGTCGTAACGTACAATAAACTAAACATGAACGTGTCGTAACGTACAATTAACCGATGAACGTGTCGTAACGTACAATTAACTAAAAATGAACGTGTCGTAACGTACAATTAACCGATGAACGTGTCGTAACGTAAAATTAACCGATGAACGTGTCGTAACGTACAATTAACCAATGAACGTGTCGTAACGTACAATTAACCGATGAAAGCAATGGTGTGATTAGATTTTTTGTAGGCCTCTTAGTTCCGTAGAAAACACCTTCAAATTCGGGTGCACTTAATTTCTGCGCCGAAAGTAGACCTATAATATAAGATACACTAGCAAAGCTTTAATTTATCATAATAATCTCAACTATAATACTTATCATTTTCACTGACTCTATCATATAGACAACGTTTAATTCTTCAACAAACTTACTTAGTAAAAACACGATTACTAAAAACAGGCAAAAACTATTCAAAATACTGAAGAAACAGGAAAAGGTGATTTCAAAATCAATATAAAATGTACTGTAGTTTGAAATAATGACTTTATTAAGTCTCAACAGTAGATTTCAATATTATAAACCAATAAAGGTTTGAAAATATAAAAATAAATACAAGATCATTGAAAAAAATTGAGCTCGGTCTTTTTTCGAAATATGAGAACAATATCAATATTATGTTGACACCAAATACAAAAGTAATTTGTCTAATTTGATAAGCTATTACAAAACTAAATAAAAGCGTCCAGTATACAATTTATACAGTGTATTTTGCAACACCAGCCTTTCATAAATACAATAGAGTTTAGTGTTAAAAGTTTTTCTAAATAAATTGATAAAAACATGAATATTCTTAGGGTCTCTGGCTAATACTTAGGCCAATCTATATTTCGAAATTCCAACAGGGCACCGCATCAATTTTACTATCATATGCAATTATATTGATGTTGAATAAATATTTTTTTGAACTTGAATTTTTTATTTGAGTCCATTTCTATAGAAAGTATTTTAAAAGCGGTGACATTTTTGTTGTTAAGAATGCTCTAAGTTTTTTCATACTTGAGTAAATATAGTATCTAAATTGTGTAGATTACTCATAAATTACTTTTTTACTCACAAAATTCTAACAATCTTGAGCTGAAGTCAACTGTATTTAATTGTCCAAGAACACCTTCGAAGGTTGTGGCGTAGTGCTGTAACCCAGTTACTTGAAGGTCAGTGCTGTGGAGTATGTAGTTGATAGGCTCTACTCCCAGTTACGTCCAACCTGAGGTGTACGTGTGGGATATGTGCCAGGATTCGGGTGCTGAGCAAGGTAGAGAGTATCAGTCAAACAAAGGTCGCTCTCTTATGGCCGAGTAAACGCCTCAGAGGCAGTTACCACAAATGAGAATTTGCTGTAATAATTAGTACGTTTACGCAGCAGAATTTGGGGGAATAAGGGGAGGGACTGACGACTGACAACGGTGCTGTCCCTGACCTCCCCACAGAGAACTGGACAACTAACTACAGTACTCGATACCCCATTAGTTTATAACTCGACGCCCATTCAGCGCACTATTTCTTTCTTCTCTCTGAAATCAGGCACAGGTAAGAAAGAAACGTCCAATAGCACGCTGAATGCGTGTCGAGTTAGTGTGTCGAGGTCTTGTTTCTCCACTTTGCCATGTGATGACAGGGCCAGCACATTGTCAGTCCCTTCCTTATCCCCCCCCCCTAAATCCTGAAGGATAAATGTAGTAATTATTACTAAATATTTATAAATAAACATATAGATTTGTTGTAATCTATGTATAACTGCCAGTAAGGCCATAAGAGAGCGACTTCTGTTTCACTTTCCTCTGTGTATCAGTTTAGTCAGTTCTCAGACCAACAATGCTTGAACGAAAAACCTTAATTAGTCAAATATATACATTCATTTGTCCTCCACATCTTGACGATTGGTGTTTTATCAATTCATTGATATATATGTATATACATATATTGAATTATTAGACTACCATTTGATTTCTTAATGTTTGTAACACATTATTGAAGAGCCTATTTTTATCACCTGTTGTACGTGAAATTATTTCATCATTAACAATAATTGTGAGTTAAGTAAATGAACTGTTTTACATTCTTAATGCTACAATTATAATTGTAAGGAAATGTACGTTATTCAACTATTAGGATATAGGATTAGTTCTCAGTTCTTCTGACGGGTCCGCTCAACGGCTGCCATCAGAGGGCGTACTACTGAAGAAGTCTAAAAGTGTTTGTGTAAGGTTCTTTAGACTGTCTAAAAGAAGTCTAAAAAAACTATGTTGGGTAGTAATTATAGTTCGGATGTCTTAATGGTAAAATAAAATAGTAATTTTATCATTTATGAGTTATATAAAACATTTATCAGCAGTCAAATATTATTAATAATTCTTTGTTTTATATAACTTAAAATACATTCCATAAAGTTAATGGTACATTTCATACACAAACCGATAGTTGTTAAGGACTGGGATATTGTTGTTTTTCGAATAGCAAAATAAATATTGTGATTGTGACATGACAGAGTGAATCCACGTTTTGTTGAGCTCCACAGTTTATAGTAGTTTTGTGTGGTATATTTCTTGAATTTTTAGGTCAAATTTGACAAGTGTTGTGTTGTGTTTTTGTGTACGTATTCCTATCGTCTGTGTACGTATAATCCAATACTTCTCCTCAAAATTAATTTTTACTTAATATTGATCAGGTCAGTAGATGCCACGTTCGCCTCCTTCAACAAGATCAAAGGTCAAGAGGAGTTGAGATAAGAGACCTGTAAGACGATCTATCTCTGTCGTCACCGTCTACTTCGTCTGCTCCCCCCACCACCATGTCGACATCAACTGTTTCCTTATCAGAACTGGAGTCAACAATAACAAAGTGCCTCTCTAAAGACAGCTTTGTCACTAAAATTGTTGATCTCTTGTCCACCAGGGTCAAACATGTTGTGCTTGAGGTGTTAACTGAGTCATTGCGGGAGGCAAGAGAAGAAATTGAGGATTTAAAACAGCAAGCTGCTTCCTTAAAATCCGACATCAAGAAGGTTGAAAGCCGCGCAGCCTCTCGTAATGATGATACAGAACAGTATACACGACGACACAACCTCAGGATATTTGGTGTTCCTGAGGTCGCAGATGAAGATACTGACGTAGTTGTGACGAAGTTCTTCACCGATAGGCTCAAGCTGGACATTCCTCTGGATAAGCTGGATAGAACATACCGTGTAGGGAAGAAGCCTGGGCCAGCAGCCGACGGAAAACGTAGATGGAGACCAATAATAGTTCGGTTCTCCAGCTATCGAGATCGGCACCAAGTGTACACTTCGAAGAAGCTTCTGAAGGGGTCTGGGATGACGGTGCGAGAGGATCTTACTTCCGGACGGGTGGAGTTGCTGAAGGCTGCTATCTCCAGATTCGGCGTCAGAAACACCTGGACTTCTGATGGCAGAATACACTGGCTCCATAATGGTATCAAAGGTACTGCGATCCGCATGGAGGACTTAAAATGAGTCATCATCTGTAATTCTTACAATTTATATTTATTTAGACTGTGACTTTGTTAAATATTTTATCTTATTGCGAACTTTGTTTACTAATATATTAAGAGATCAGTTTAATAAGTACAAAGATTATTATTGATACTATTCCATATTTTAAAATTATTCTCTTTTTTTCTTTTCAACTTTTACACTATTTTCAGTCAAATATTATTTTTGTTTAGCCTGAAATGTTATTCCATTAGAATATTTATTAAATCCATAAAACTATTATTTTAGTTTATTTATTTTTTATTAATAATGTACATAACACTTAAATCCATACATTTTATTGTTAATTTGATTTACTTATGTTTATTATATTTGCAATTGCATCTAACTATATCGACCAATATGTAAGTAATGTATGAATGTGTTTACCTATGACTCATGTGATTTTTTATTAAAATTCCAGAAATGATTATATTTTTAACATAAATTGAACGTACTTTTTAAACAAACTAATTAGTTTTTCTCTAGCATTCATTTCTTTTTTAAAAATTCTTCCATGAAAATTTGTATTGACATTTTTAACTTTATTTTGTAGTATTATGTTTATATTTGAGTCCGAGCAAGAAATTATTGATTGATTATGTTAATGTTTTTATAAATTTTGTTTTGTATTAATTATGTTATCATTTTGTAGTGGTAAGTAATATACTTACACAATTATTATTGATTATTTTATAGTTGAACTATTTTTTAGTTTCAAAATTCTAATCTCGTTATAATTTTTAATTCATGTGTGGAGTCAACACCCCCATGTCAAGCTTTGTCAAATGACAAATATTCACTTGTCTGTATTATTGTTTTTGTTGAATTTATTTTTTTATTACTTTTTGTCATATGCGTGAATGGTGTATGAATGAATTGCTCGCATCGCCTTGGCCCCCGGTGTCGCTGGCTCTTCGTCACTTGCAGGGGCTTGTAGTGTCGGTACCTGACGACTCCACTCCTGACGGGGGCTCCCTTCCGCTCCCACATTATATCAGCCACATTCTTTCTCCACATCACAAACTTCTCAAGATAGTCCACATCAATGCACAATCCCTCCCTTGTCACATTGATGGTTTAGATATATTTTTCAAACTTCTACCTTTGATATTATTTTAATTTGTGAAACTTGGTTAAAAGCAAATATTTCTGATCAATCAGTGGAGTTAAATGGCTACACTTTATTTCGGAATGACAGGCAGCATAAGGGTGGTGGTGGTGTTGGAGCATTTGTTAAATCACACCTGAAAACTGCTATTGTTTATAGTTCTGACACTACCGTACCTGATCGCCCTGAATTCATGCTTCTTCATGTCTGTGTGAATGATACACATATCCTTATCAGTATATGTTACAAGGCACCTAATCTTGGGTATATAGCAGAATATATACAAACACTGCTAGATATCATGGCTCTCTACAGTCATGTTATTGTTATGGGTGACTTTAATACTGATCTAATAGGGCCTCCAACTCATGACAAGACCTTTTTGGAAAACATGTTAAACTCTTTTAACTTGACTATACTGCCTCTACAAGCTACACATCACACTGCCACTTGGCTTGATATCATGGCGGTTAGTAATCCTGACCTAGTCGCACTCCACGGACATCTTCTGGCTCCAGGTCTTTCTAAACATGACCTACTTCTATTTGTTTACAAACTTCGTCCTCCTAAATCAAAAGCTAATTTTATTACATACAGGAATTATAAAACACTCGACTGTAATTCAGTTTTATATGAGCTTTGTCATTGCCCTGGCAAGATATCCTTCTACTATCAGATGTAGAAACTATGGTTCAGCAGTTTAATTTCCTGCTTATTGGCCTTCTGGATCATCACGCTCCTCTTATCACTAAACGCTTAACCAAAAGACCTGCTCCCTGGATCAATGAAAGTATTCAAACAATACATAAGCAACGTGACTCGTCATTTCGTAAGGCACGTCTAACTAAATCACAGGAAGACTGGTCGAGTCCTATCTATCTGGCCAAAGGCAGTGTGTAAAAACTAATGATGGTATGTGTGAATGGAGACATGTTTCTAGAGGAGTTCCTCAGGGTTCAGTGTTGGGTCCACTACTGTTTATTCTTTATATAAATGATATTACAGATCACATAAGATATTCCTCCTACCAATTATATGCAGATAACTTGCAAATCTATCAACACTTCTCTATTACTGAGATGGCAAGAGCTGTTTCTAGAACAAACAGTGACATCGATGCACTTTCTTCCTGGGCCGTGAAACATGGATTGAAGCTTAATGAACAAAAGACACAAGCAATTGTCATTGGACACCCAAGACTAATTTCTAAAGTTAATATTGACTCATTTCCTAAGCTTCAACTAAATAACTCTACTTTAGATTATTGTGACAAAGTAAATAATCTTGGTCTTGTCATGGGTAGGACTTTGAATTGGACTGATCAGATTATGTACGTTTGGTGTGTTTTCACATCCTTTAGTTTTCATTTTTTAAACAATCCGAAACTAAGGGAAAGGCAGAAAGTTCCTGCTGCTTACCTGGTACCATTTATTGAGTGTTGTTGATTTAATTACTTTTACGAGTACATACATTACATAGACTAGTTTTTCTAAACGTTTTAGGTTTGAACCCTAACAGACAAAACTAAGCAATACTCACCCACCCACCCATACACGTACAGTAGCATTGACCCACCCGCCCACCCATACACGTACAGTGGTATTGACCCACCCACCCACCCATTCACGTACAGTGGTATTGACCCACCCAGCCCACCCATACACGTACAGTGGTATTGACCCAACCGCCCACCCATACACGTACAGTGGTATTGACCCAACCGCCTACCCATACACCTATAGTGGTATTGACCCACACGCCCACCCATACACTTATAGTGGTATTGACCCACCCGCCAGCCCATACTTATAGTGGTATTAACCGACCCACCCAACCATACACGTACAGTGGTATTAACCCACCCGCCCACCTATACACGTACAGTGGTATTGACCCAGCCGCTCACCCATACACATACAGTGGTATTGAAGCACCCGCCCACCCATACACGTACAGTGGTATTGACTCAGCCGCCCACCCATACACATACAGTGGTATTGACGCACCCGCCCACCCATACACGTACAGTGGTATTGAAGCCACCCGCCCACCCATACACGTACAGTGGTATTGACCCACCCGCCCACCCATACACGTACAGTGGTATTAACGTACGTGCAATAGAGTGTTTGCTGGCATTCACTGATTGAAACGTTATGCATCTTTTCTTCCATTTAACGTTAAAGTGATGCTGGTTAAGACACTTGTTTTGCCTCATTTAAATTATTGTGACATCGTAACTAGTGACATGACTGTTAAGCTTTCGGACACGCTTTAACGTGCGCAGAACTATTGTATAAAATTTATTTTCAATCTACGGTGTTATGATCACGTTACGCCATTCTTCAATCAACTGTCTATTCTGAAGCTTAAACAGCTTCGTGAGTATCATTCACTATTACTGATTCACAAGATTTTAAAAACAAAAAATCCCAGTTACTTGTCCGAGCGTTTCAGGTTCATGAACGAAATAAGTTCTAGAAATACTCGTCAGGGGGCATCAATATTATCAGTCCCTGTACATCGTACTACTTTATATAACAAATCTTTCACTGTAACAGCTTGTCGCCTATAGAATGCGCTCCCTGACAGCATCAAAATAATCGAAGGTTACCCTCGTTACGGGGTGGAAGTTACAGGTCATTTGATGCGGGATCTGTAGTGGCGGTGGGCTGGTGGTTTGCGGGGGCTATGTGGGGTGTGAGTAAGGTATGAATGGGTGAGTGTCTTTAAAGCGTTTTTTCTTTCTTTCTTTTGAATTTTACTATTAAATTTGAATAGTTAGTGCCAATTTCTTTTGTATTGATTAGCTTTATTAGATTAGTTAATCTTTTAATTTTTGTTTATTTTTATATAAAATAGTCTTATATTGCATTGCGTAGAGTTTAATATGATTTTATGTTATCTATTTCAAGTTGTATTATTTATCTGAGGTTAAGTGGTAGAGAGGACTCTATAGTCCTAACTTCACCTCCAATAAAGCCATTTTCTTTTCATTTCATTTAATTTTTCATTTCATTTCATTTTCAAATACATAATTTGTTGGACAGTTCGTTTACAACAGGCTGACTGCCCCAAAAAACGTTTCGGGTTACGTCCCTGGTTCTGGACGTTTCGGGCTACGAATGTTTTTGAAAAGTAACTGTTATTTATGAGGCATATTATATTATCAAAGTTCACTATAAACCAAGTGTTCAGAATAAAATAATAAATACATTTGTTTTAGTTCCACATTTGGTATTCAAGATCTGTGCCTGGCGAACATTTTGAATTTAGGAAAAACAATAAAATAAAAGTTATTTGTCATACACTATTTTGTAGTACCACTAATTGACTATACTGTGAATATGTTATGCCCATTACGATTAGACAACATTAACGTTTTCATATTTTAAACTGCTTATGGACAAATATATTACGATTTGAAGGTGAGGAAATAGTTTCAGTGGACGAATTAAAACTAAATAAAGGAAGTGCTTTTAACTCAACAGGTTGGAGGGAGACAAGAGTAGTTGGACATTTGCCATCAATTCACGTAATGATGGCAAATGTCCAACTACCTTTGTCTCCCTCATATGATACTCCGAAATTAATGAACATGATGTTAATTTGTTTGGACAAATTAAGACGACCGTTTCCCAAACTAAAAAGCCACCACTGGGAAGTCGAAATCCCTATAGATCATGTACAATTTTTACGTCACCAAGCAGCAAAAATTCTATTTCAACTGTACGCTTCGTTCTGTAGCGTAGTTGGTTCAATCCCAGCTTCATAAGCTAAAGGTTCTCAGTTCGATCCCAATCAGAGTCAATACATTTTGAGAAGGATCAGCTGATAAACACCGGCTGTTCATTTGTCATTGGGCTATTAATTAATGACACTTTCTAAGGAATAGTCGGCCTTAGTTTGTAACAATGACTACATTCGCTCATCTACACCCATCACACTCATTCAAAATCCATATTCGCCCATATCTTGACGATCAGCGTCTTATGAATAAATAAATAAAAATAAAAAATAAAAGAGTGAAATATATATATATATATATATATATATATATATATATATATACTCATCACTATTTCTCCAAAACCATACGTCCAATTGACTTGAAATGTTGTACACAGGTTTATCTTGGCCCCTAGAGGCTCACTAAGGAAGAATTTTCCTCCCCGAACTCAGGACTCCGTCTCTCCGGTATCCAAAATGCCCATTGTATTCTTACGTAACTATATTAATTTATTGACTTATTTGATTAACAGCTGTTAAATGAAAACAAATTGAATACAATTTTGTTAGTCTAAACTTTTAAAATTAAAAATAATTAATTGAGTACAGTAGTATATATACGTAGCATCGGCCGGATACTGCACACTGAAAGCACTGATTGTGCTGAAAGCTTGCTGCACATTTGAATTTTATAATCAAACTCAATGTTATGACCGGCGAAGCGGGAAAGTACAGCTACTATATAATTACTTGATGTTAAGGAAATAAAACAGTTCAGGCAATTATGTAAAGGAGGAAACACCAGTTCGGTCTTTAGAACAAAACAACATTTTCAAAACAGATTGGCTAGTAAACAATAGTTTCCTGGGAGGAGTTAAGTACTATTGACGAATTTCGGTATATATACTCACTTCTCGCCGATCTGCTAGTAGTCAGACACCTAGTACCATCATCACAGCATCCCTCCCTCAGCACCATGTTCAAGGCTATCTTTGTGGTAAGTAGACGACTAAGGGTTAGCTGTAAGAGGGCACGTTTTTTCACTATTCATTCGTAAGACGCCGATAGTCAAAATACGGGCGAATATGAGGGGCGAATCAGTGTGTTGGGCGTAGATAAACGAGTCTAGTCATTGTTACTAATTAAGGTCGATTATTCCTCAGAAAGAGCTATTTATTAATAGCCCAATAGCCAGGGCAACTAAGGGAAGTCAACTTTACGTGGAATACGAACCACGGAAACTTATAGTCCTACCCTCGCCAATTCTTTAATTTTTGTGTGTCATTAGGGTATTTTTGATTTAATTTATTACATGTCTTAAAATATAAGAATAAATAAATTTTTTGAAACTTTACATGATAATCAATAACTTTGTGGTAAGAGCAGAAATACATTATAATATTTACAAGGTTTCTTATCTGCTAATTTAAAACTAAAATATGAACTATTTAAACAAAAACCTTAGATTTCCTCAATTATTTTCAAGAAAATAATAGGACCTCTTAAGGCTATACCTGTTTAGAGGTTCCTTCTTTTGAAATTAAACTAAAAAAATCCCAAAAGCAATGTGAAATTATTCACAATAAAAACATCCCACCTCATCAGTGGTGAAAACAAGTATTTTTATTTTGTTTTAACTTAATTTTGTCCAACCCTTACATCATTAATTAAAATAAATCTATAAAAAATCTACTTAAATATAAACTTAAATTATTCTAATTAACAATTTTATCAATTTAAAATTAAAATTATTGAAATAAAATAATACAATTAATAAAAGAAAAGTGTTCGAAATACGTGCTAAATAAAATTGTTAATTTGTATATTTACAAGGTAATCTATATTTTCTTGCCTTATTTACCAATTTTTGACTTTTGATGAAAACAGTGTTTTACTTTTTTAATTCTGCAAAGATATTGATAAGGAATTGAATATCTTTGGACCAAGAAATGTATAGTTTTTTGTATAGAAAGTAGAACTTGGTTTAGGGACTTTTAATGCATCCTGTCTTCTTAGCTTGGCTTTATATAATATTATCAATATTTACAACATGCAAACTTCTCTTCATTAAATAAAACATTTTTTAAAACTTTATGTTCAAAAATAAATTTTAAAGGTAAATTGTTTTTCTTTAAAAATTATGCATACGTTGATTCTATTTTGGGTTTCTTACAAATGATTCTAATACTACATTTTTTTTCTTGAATAAATATGTGCTTAATATTTGATTCATAAGTCCCACCCTAAGAAAACGTCCATAGTCGATCCTATTGTGTACAAGGGAACAATATAATAATCTCAATATGTGTTCATTACAGATATTATTTAGGAAATAAGAATATCATAATATATTATTGAGTGATATTATTGATGTTACTTCACTGTGTTGTTCTGCATTAACTATTAATTCTAAAACAATGTCACAATTCTGTTTGAATTTAAAAGTCAGTATAACCATAACCAACAACTTATACTGAGTGGAATTAGTCATAATGTCATTATGAGAGTAGAATGTGTCAGGACTTGCAATTTATTACGCCGATCGTCCTCCATTTAATTTTTTTCTACTCGTTCAACAAACAAAAAATGTTATCGTTTTCATTTATAAAACACCACTGTGTAAATTAATCCTCAATAGTTAATAATTGTAATTATCGCATTGTAACACTTGAAATGTCATTTGATTTGTACCCAACTTTTCTAGTAGGTCATAAGTTTTTTTTGTAAAATTTTGATTAGGCCTAAGTTCATAATTTGTTTGCAGTCAAATATGTGAAACTTTAAATGTAATCCTCGACAAATTTAAGTGTTAAAACTCATAGTATTAATTTATAGTCCACTATATTGAACATTTAATAGTCATGGAGTGTTTATATAGCTCATAATAATAGTAAATACGAATCGTACATTTGAAATACGCGTAGAAAAGCATGTATTACCTCGTTGACGGTAAGACTGTATGTCTACAACGAGTCTATGGACTTCCTAGCAGCTGGACTGTGTAGGATACGGGAACCTCGGTCGAAACTTCGGCAGACCTTTTGAAATTTTACTAATAAATTTATTTTTTTTTAAATATAAAATTACATTAAGATTTGGTATAAAAAATATTTGTATATTATATACAGGGTGAAAAAAATATGGAAACGCTTTCACAACAATGTTATTTTTTCCATAGATAATTGATAATTTTTTTCCATGAGGTATATTTTATCAGAATAATTTATCAAAACCGTTAAATAGCGAAGAAATATTATTGTTCAGTTAATTTGAAATTCAAACGACCGCTACTTTTGAAAGGACAAATCTTTTTAAGTCCGGTTTGCGGCTATTAATTTCTCTTGAATAGACCTTTCATTTGATACCAAACTCGACTTAAGCTTACGTTGAAGATTTTCGTTCAACTTCTCGTTCACGCTCAACAGATAAAACGTCGCTAATGGCGTCAAAAAGTATGTTCTTTGTAACCATGATCATGTACTATATTTAAGTTTTACCAGTTAAGTCATACAACAGCTGTGAAAGCGTTTCCATATTTTTTCTCAACCCTATGTATAATATAATATAAATGTAAAATTATATCAAGATATACAGGTATAACCTGTATATTATCTAACTAACTACAGATTTTCCTTTTTCCTCATATTTCCCGTGTTCCTTGTCTGTTGACCGTGGAACGTTCCTTTCAGTTGTTTATTAGCCAATTCACGTAAAGGCAACAACAATCATGTTCCAGAGGATACGTCCAGATATAGGGTGCATTTAGTTTTATTAAATTACTACATTTCATTAAATTTTATATAGTTTACCAAGTAATATTATGAATATTGACTTATTTCCATTGTTAAAGAAACAATTTAAGGAATTAATTAAAATCATTGGAAATCAACAGGTCATTAATGGTAGTTTGGTCAGTAATATATTGTGTCCAATATTAAAAACAAGAAAACTCGTCTTTCTTGAGACGTTCAACATTTTAAAAAGTCACCACTTTGGTATCTAAAAAGTAAACTATTAACAAAATGCAGAAATCAACGACATAATTTAATAATTAAAAATACATAAATGACACGTTTTATTAAATTTAGACTATTATATTAACAAAATGTACCTCTTCTTCGAGTAAATGCCAAGTAATTGCGTTATTGCTAAAGCTTTTCAAGCTAAAATGTTTTTTTTAATGTTTTGTAGACAGTTGATGGAAACATTTTGGTCCCAAATAGCTAAAAGAGTCATGACAAATTAATCTGTTGACTTTTTGTAATAGAACATTTCGTTTAAAGACAAATCAAGTATTTTAATACAATATGCTGTTTCTTAGTTTCCACTTCTAATCAAAAACAATCTCAAAACTTTAAACATGAAAAAATGTTGGACTGGTAAATATTTAATTGCTGGACAGTTGGAAATTCACTATCTCTTTTTCATTCTTTTCATACTATACGCAAAATGAATGTTAAGTCGTCCTTAATTTATAAACCAAACATTCATAAGAACTCATCCATGTTGCAATCTTGAGTATTTTGGTTTATAAGAACCGATCCATGTTGCAATCTTGAGTATTTTGGTTTATAAGAACCGATCCATGTTGCAATCTTGAGTATTTTGGTTTATAAGAACCGATCCATGTTGCAGTCTTGAGTATTTTGGTTTATAAGAACCGATCCATGTTGCAATCTTGAGTATTTTGGTTTATAAGAACCGATCCATGTTGCAATCTTGAGTATTTTGGTTTATAAGAACCGATCCATGTTGCAATCTTGAGTGTTTTAAAGCAAACTAAAGGGTTCTTAGTAAGCACGAGTAGCAAACATTTCTTAAACACTAAAACTGTTTACTATAGGCCTACTCAAGATTTTAAATTGTAAGATTATTGTATAAATTAAAATACCTAACACTCTTTAATATGTGAAATAGAAAAGTTATATTTGAGAGGCTGTTTGCCTATTATTTCATCTATTAAGATATCTTCCGGCATCAAAAATAACAATTTAAAAATAAATATAACATTTTTATTTGACATATGGTGAGTTTTAAAATTAATTAATTAAAATATTTTCCTAACGGCTGTATTAAAAATAGATTTTATAAGTATATTTATCTAAACATTATTGCTTGCTTTCTGCGAGTAATCAAACATAACTATACTGCAAGTACTGTCTCTAGATGACAAGATTTAAAAAAACATTAGCTTTAAAACTTTTAATATTATAAAGCTCACAGAATTGTTAACAATGAATTGGCCTTCTGCATGCATGTTCCTTATTATTATTATTCCTTCGTTTCTCAGAAAGGCCCAATAGTTAGGGCAACTAAGGGACCTACAGCTTTACGTGGAATCTGAACCACATAGTGTGGGTCTGATTTTCAGCTAACTGACAATCCTGATACTCAGTTCTCTTCCCTACACAACACCTAAACTTGACTACCATTCAACATTGACACCCCAGATGTATCTAGAATGTCCACGTCGATGTCAACCACTGAGAGGACCGAGCATAGAGCCTATCGCCTACAATCTTCACATCACTTTGTCCCCAAGTAGTTAGATTACAGCGCTGCGCCACTACTACTAGTGGATACATACTAGTAGTAAAGACTGAATTACAGTTATGTAGGGTTATCCCAAATAATAATTCTTTAATATAAAAAATATAAACTTCTTATGAAAACTGACGACTATAATCTTGTACTTTTATTCTTGACTGACTTTGTGGCTTTTTCCTCTTTCGACATTGGCCTTTGTCCCTCAGTCTCCTTCCAAACTGAACTATTACTCTCGACATCCTGGCACGAGTTTAACTAGTATTAAAAAGAAAGCTTTTTTGTTCTTTTTTATGAATAGTATTTTTTATTAATTGTAATGTTTAATTGTAGCATTATATTTAGTTAAGGCGACACAGATGACGGCAGTTAAAGTAATGGACTGGACTCTGTTTTTTATATTTCATATATATATAGTTGCGCTGTCACAATACTGGTAAACGTGGCAGTGTAATTCCGAGTTGTTGTTTTGTTGTTTTTACATTTGTATTATTACGGAATAAATCATTATTCTCATTATTCCCAGTTTAAAGCTATCTGTTTGAAAACCTACTATAGCTGTTTCTAGATGACCTTAGCTTTAAAACTGTTAATATTATAAATTGACAGTTATTTTCTAGAATTTCTATCATATCTTTATGTAATGCGCATGTTCTCAGATACGATACACTGACACAACTTTGTGCGTATTTAAGGCGAATATGAATGATTACTTGATTGTAGGGTAAATGTGAGTGACTTGTGTAGTCCCGTTACTAACTGAGTTCGACTTATGCTCAGAAAGCCCAACTGAGAGACCAACAGATTTACGTGGAATCCGAACTCCACGTTGTATTTCTCTGATTTTCAGCTGATTGACAAGCCTATACTCAGTTACCTCCCCTACTGAACATCCGGACACTGACCACCACCTGACACGAATGATTGGAAATAAAATAAACGTATATTTAAATATGGTAGATAGTTTAATGCAATGTATCTGTATTGTAATGTAATGTAACTGTATTGTTCAGCCGTATGATTGGTTGTGTTAATTTCAGCTTGCTCTTATTCTGGTGGCAATTTCCTGCACCTTAGCTGCTTCCATCGCCGAGCCTGAAACCGCTTACCGTGGAGATGGAGGAGGAGGAGGAGGAGGAGGACACGGACGTGGACATGGAGGATGCGGTGGCTTCGGATGTGGAGGAGGTCACCATGGATAGTCAACGCTCATGTATACTTACTTTCCCTTATCAAACGCTTTAGTTGAATTTTATAACATCTAATTAAGTCATGTCAATATTTTTAGGGCAAATTTAAATTTTGTAATTCATATTTTTATAAATAAAATCTATTGTGTTTACATTTTGTTTCATGTTTAAAACCCCAAATCCTTTAAACTCATATGTCAAAACATTTTACTTGACAAGTTAGAGAAAAAGTATTTGCCTAAAAGAAGTGTATCCTTAGCCTAAGAAATAATTTGTATAAAATTATTTATTAGGGTCAGCAAATATAGACTTCCTACTCGTAGTTGGGGGTGGGAGGTTGTAGGAGGGTTTTACGTTTTAAAATACTGTATGTGAAAGAGACAAGTACAACTACAAGGGACAGTATCATGAAATATAATTTCAAGCATAGGAAAAATTTCATGAATCAAAAAGATCTAATGGCATTAATTGCTTTTGACAAAATATACAGTTCAAATAAAAATAAATTCCATAAAAATAATAATTTTTAAAGGTATCAACGCATTTGAAGAAAAACAGCTGCCGACGTTCAAATAAACATATTTAAGCAGAAACGAAAGCAACTGATAATAATTTTAACATCTTACACAAAGTGAATATTTGAAAATTCGCAAGAATCAAAACATAAAACAACATTTTGGTAGATTAAACTAAAACCAATGTTTGGTGATAATTAATTAAGCATAAACATAATTTGTTGTTAATAAATTTTTACAAAATCACCAATAAATAATACTTTTTTCGAGGCCGAGCAAAGCTGGCATCATGAGGCAACACAAATTTATATAAATTTGTGTTATTTATAAACCTGATGATGCTGGCGAAAGGCCTCGAAAAAAGTATTATTTATTGGTGATTTTGTAAAAATTTATTAACAACGAGGAATACCAATATCAACTCCATCTGAAATTTACAATAAACATAATTATTTTATGTTGCTGTAAATGAGTGGCTCATAAGTGAGTGATAGGGGTAAACAGTAAACTACGAACAATGCTAAAAATATTGAAAATCAGTTGCAAATAATAATCTGTACATTATGATCGATTTACTTCATAAATATTGAAATTAATTATTCATTAGTAATTTCTAAGACGCTGATCGTAGAGACATGGGCTCATGGTTTATGAGGGGGTGGATGAGTTGATAAGCGTAGATGAATGATAGTAGTCATTGTTACTATCTGAGTTTGACTTAGCTCAGAAAGGACTATTTATTAATAGCCAGGGCAACTATGGGACCTAGAGCTTTAAGTGGAATCCAAACCACGTAGTGTTGGTCTGATTTTCAGCTAACTGACAAGTTAGCTGTTCTCTTCCCTACACAACATCTGAACCTTGACAACCATCCAACATGGATACACCAGACTTCTCTAGTAGTGTCCACATCGATTGCAACCATTGAGCGGACGCCTTGTCGGTATTAAGAGGACCGCTACATCAACCTACACATCAACCTAAAGGTAAATACTCAATCTACATACAAATTTCGTCATACTACATCAACCTAAAGGTAAATACTCAATCTACATACAACGTTCATCACACTACATCAACCTAAAGGTAAATACTCAATCTACATACAACGTTCATCACACTACATCAACCTAAAGGTAAATACTCAATCTACATACAACGTTCGTCACACTACATCAACCTAAAGGTAAATACTCAATGTACAAACAAAGTTCGTTACAGTACATCAGCCTAAAGGAAAATGCTCAATCTACATACAAAGTTCGTCACACTACATCAACCTAAAGGTAAATACTCAATAACATACAACGTTCATCACACTACATCAACCTAAAGGTAAATACTCAATATACATACAAAGTTCGTCACACTACATCAACCTAAAGGTAAATACTCAATCTACATACAAAGTTCGTCACAGTACATCAACCTAAAGGTAAATACTCAATATACATACAAAGTTCGTCACACTACATCAACCTAAAGGTAAATACTCAATATACATACAAAGTTCGTCACAGTACATCAACCTAAAGGTAAATACTATAAATTCATCTTAGTATTGTGGGTTACTGATAGTTTTATATTGGTGCCATTATATCTTTCTTGTCTCATATTGCAAATATATTCTCAATCTACAATATCCATTACAAGTACCTTACAAACAGTATCCATTAAAACAACTTGCGTGAGCATGACTTCATTTTCCTGTACTAAAATGACGAGACCAGTGTGTGGCATTGCTTGTAAATGGACATTGACCGGCTGGTTTTGTTTTATAGCTCTGGTATGACGTCAAAACCTGATCATCTCTTAAAACCTGATTAGTGAGTCAGGTAAATCTTGGATGAACAATATTGCTGCTGATCACTCAGATAGGTTAAAGAGCGTCCACATTACTGTCACAGTCTAACAATTTAGTCACAATACTTCCATTGTAAAGCTGTGATGTGGAGCTGGCGAGATGATAGCGCTCCACGTGGCTATCCAGCTCAACTACGCTGCAATACGCATTGTATCATGCAAATATTAATAACAGTAAAAAATGTGCCATGATAGATTATTAATCATAAGTCATCTGATTTACTAATCACAGCTGTGGATGTAAACAGCGTAGAGATACGCACTGGTGCAGGCTGGCCGCTAGGATCGCTAGCTTGTCGCCAATATCTAACGTAGTGTTGTAACTGTACGTTATTAGACTGTGGTACTACGTTCTTAGACAAGTAGTAACATAACAATAAACATGAACAGGTCATGAACAGGTATTTTCGATGTATAAATAGAAAATAATCGGTTTGAACTTTCACCTTCTCCGTTTGAATTGTTAACATATAATCTTTCACACTCAGTGAATAAATAAGAAATGATGTGCATTCGAGTGTGAAGATCGTTTATTATTGAGAAAGTACTAGACCTATAAAAAAGTCAAATCCCATTGTTCACTTCTATAATTTTACGTAAGGAAATATAATCTTAAACATTTTAAGGTTTTAACATTTCTATCCCATTTTAAACAAAAAGTACATCTGGGATAGATGCATCACTACACTAGCTTCACTAAATCACCCTAAATGTTTATTTCTTAAAACCCTGTTATTGTTGTTATATTTTAAGACATGGTTTTAAAAATTAATACATATTTTAAAGTTATGTATTACAACCAAGTATTTTCTCCCAACGACGTTCCTATAATGATCAATAATTTTTTTATTTCTGTCCAAACAATATCGTATTAGCAACAAACAAAATATAATTGTTCCACTACTGATTATAAATTTATATCATTATATATTTCAGAGAATATTTACCAGTTTTAACAGCATATCGTATTTAAAATTATGTTACTGGGCGAGTCTAAAAATCTAACTTGGACAATTTTTTAGATCTATACTACAATAAATTATATTGTTCTTTTATTATTATTATTATTTAAAAATATAACTAACTTAAATAATTGTAATAACTAAGCCGTACAGTAAACGACCTTCTTGTTATATTTAGCGTATATATGGGTTCAAGCGGCAGAGTAGCATCTATCCGCCGCTGAGCTGGCTGGCTTCCTTCACAGGCATGACTAACTTCCACAACAGTGTTTTTTTAGTTGAAAAAAACCTTTAATGAACTGGACATGTTTGTTTAGTTACTACTGTATTTATAGTTTTCATTACTATTCATTGTGTCATTGTTATTATTAATTCTTATTTTAAAACTAAATAATGATTTAATTGAATCGTTTAAGCATAATTAGTTGGCGTTACTCAGACTAACCAATGGTAACTGCTGCTGATGGGACTTGTGGTTGCGCCGTCAGCACGCGGCCTAACGTTCTGGTTGCCATGACAATTTTTAAATAGAATTACACAGTGGGGGACGAGTAGTTCTCTTTCTCACTTGCACCACTACATCTCACTCGTACCAGTGCGTTAAAAAGGTCGTTTTCTAAGGGGTATAGTTATCGGACTTTATCGATTGTTCACAGACTAAACAGATCTACACTTTATGATGTTTCGGCCGTAGAACGTTTGGCACACATTTTTGGCCGATTTGGAATGGCACGATTGGCACAGTCATTAGAGGGGATTAAGAAGGGTCAACCTGTAAGTTTCAGAAAGGCACGATTGGCACACACCGCCCGGCCAGGTAGTAGCAGCCAGGTGGCCAGAATGCGGGAAAATGGGAACTTTTTTGCCCCCGCAAATTCCCTGCTGTGGTGCTTATTGAAGTAAGCAACTAACCTAACCTAACCTAACCTAACCTAACCCAACCCAACCCAACCCAACCCAACCCAACCCAACCTAACCTAACCTAACCTAACCTAACCTAACCTAACCTAACGTGAGGTTTAAATTTAAAAATTTGTTATATCACGGGCAAATGACTGCCACGCAGAGTTGACGGGAATAATAAAATTCCCGTTTTCCCTCGTTTGATGGCGTCTACCTGGTCGAGCGACTGTGCCAATCCTGCCTTTTCCAAGCAGGCGAGTTGACCCTACTTATTCCGCTCTAATGATTGTGCCAATACTGCCATGGGCAGAAGGTCCAAAAATGTGTGCCAATCGTCCCGTCCCCGATGTTTCCTATATGATATTTTACTATTGTCAACAGCAATAATTGTTATTTGTTATCATTACTATTCTGTCTTTTTTCTCACTTATTTTTTAAGCTTTTTTATTGATTGTATTTTTCTGAGTCTGTGTTAGATACGTATATTGAAACATACTAGACATTCCAGTGGCCAAGAGGAGCTCATAGGAGACCGCTATTGTCATCACTGTTATCAGACCGAAACCCACGTGTATGTGATATAATTAACACTGAGTACACACGCCCACCGCGGGGCCTTTGTGTACTATGTAATTAGCTGGCAGAGATAAATGTTTTATCAATGACTAATTATAGCACACGTAATGCTATTGTGCAGTTTGTGGAAAGTAAACAGTAACAAAAAAAGATGGACGCAAAACTTAAAAAATGGTCAGGGTTAAGATTGCTACTGGCTTACTCATTGTCAAACATAATGTGATGTACGCTGAGAATATAAGATAGAGATGTAGTTGTAAAGTGATAGTGGAAAATAAACTTAATGCCAAGTTTTTTTATCATTACTTATTATCGGAAATGTTTAGTTATCCGTCATCGGCGACATCTTCTTGAGTGAGGCTCTGCGTATGTATTCAGTGGCAATGATGCCTTAAACAACGAAAATAATTATGGACGAAACACATACAATTTTAAAACTTTAACTATTTTAAATGACAAAAAAATAGTTTAAATGAAAATATGATTAAAAGTATAGTTTTAGTTTAACTATTGGTGGATGATTTTGTTCACGTCCAGCAACAAACCTGGTAGCGAGACTGTTACGAAATCGTGTGATCTGCCAGCTATGGGAGCTACTATAAAAAATAAATGGTTCCATAGAATTGGCACAATCTTTTCCCCATATTAAACAATAAAAACTCAAAACTTAAAATTACCAGTTTTATTCCCAAATACGTTTTCTTGCTATAACTCAAACACTAGTTAAGTTAGAGACATGCGGTTTTTACTAATCGGTTTTAAATTGTAATTCACATCTTTCCTGAACATTTAATCAAAATCGTTCTGTATGCTTTTTGTCCATAAAAATTACAAAAATTCAAGAAAGTGAAATATGGTCTGGAGATATTGGCTAAATGCACCTACATCCCAAACTTCTTAAAAATGTATCCATCCGTTTGGTCTCCAGCGAACTGCACATACACACAGACAGACACACATACGGATAGACATCTACATTTTTCGAAAAAAAAATCTTTTTTAGATTCAGGGGACTCTAAAATAGATTTCAAGACCAACTTGAAACAAGTGTTGTTTAGACGATCACAATACTTTCTCTATGCTAACGCATATGGGAGAAAGTAAAATGGGGAGATAAATCATTATTATCATTCAATCTTCTTGTTCATTTAGGCGATTTAAGTTTGGTTAGCTAGATTAAAAATATAAATAGTTGTCAATACGTTTGAAAGGTTAAACTAGCAGGTGTCAAGTGAGGGAAGTGGGTCACCGGTGGAGTTACCGCTGGGGACTAACAACCGCTAATTGTATCAGGTCAAGTCCAGTCGGTTCACATGCATAATTTGTAAAAAAAAATCGCGTCCTGCTTGTCGAAAACCAAATGGCCACCACAAATCACCCCTACTGGCCGCCTTTAAGTGGACTACAAACCACTTGCCGATTAGCGAATGCTTGCCATTACTAAGGTTCGTTGAACTGAGGCTCTCCCTTTTCAGTATGCCACTGGCTTGGATTCCCCAATAATCTCCGTGAATCTTAGTCGCCTAGAATATTTTGAGCCCTTGTTAGGGGCCAAACTAGAGTTCATAGATGTACATCTTCAATGTAAGTGTAATCTATTACTTGTAAATAGCATACTTACTATCCAATTTAAAGTAAAATGTTATAGTTGTAGTGGTTGCAAGGAATTTCACAAATAAATTTTTATTTATAATATAAACTTCAGTTTATAAAATGTATAAAACTAATAAAAATGTTGTAAAAATACAACTTATGATCCACTGTAAAATGACTCTTCAATTGTTGCGTTACGAACCGCAACCTTGAAGTAGAAACCCGTGTTTTAGGCGTTTTTCGTGCAACGAACGGACGAGAGTCTGAAGGCTAAACAAACAAAACAGACAAAGCAAAACCATCGAGCTCACAACTTTGTCAGAAGGCCCGTAGTGCATAAATTGTTATCACAGCCACAGAGCCTGCCTTTATTTACTAACATACAATACAACATAAAAAAACTTTAAAAACTTTTCTGACTAAAATTACTTTAACGAATTTTTAATTCTTTTTCTTATTTTGATAGACTATTGTTTTTACTCAATACTCAAACTAGTGCCAAAATAAAACCAGAACAAATATTTAAATTTAAATAAACGAGTCTAGTCATAAATGTATCTTGTTGCGGATAAGTTGTTGCGAATCACACAAGAACAATGATACTTGCAAATCCATATGTTTCGTTATTTAATGACCAAAAGTTGTGTGTGAAGTGTCATTTTAAACTTTATCATACTGCGTATTGGGTTCGCTTTTGATATTTTGAATACATAAACCCAGTTTTGAAAAATATGTGATAGTAAAAACTTCAAACAAAATCATTTTTATGCTTTTCACTGTAAAACTAATTAGGAATTCGCAATTCCAACGTTCAATTTCATTCTTGATCAAATGCAATTTGTTTGGGAAAAATCCATAAAAAATAACTGTTTAGTTAGGATACGCGTTATCGTATGTCCGGTTCGAAAGTAACATTGTTCTTATGGGATTAAAACCAACATGGCCGACAGTTTCCGACAGCCTCTGCGGTCTCTTAATTTAACACTAAATACAATATAGGCCTACGTTATTGTAATACATTTACAAGTTGGGTTTAACATCATGAGAAGAATTATTTTGTCACTGTGTTTGTAAATAAGAACTCGCCCACCTGGTCTCGAGCTTCACCTTGATGTCGTCCTTCGCATTTTAATGATATAAACAGTGAATCACCACTCCTGAGAATATCGCTGTGCCATTACGTCAAACTAATCTGGCAGTCTCCAGAAGGCCATCTTAATTTTAGGACCAATTTTCATCGTGCTTTAAGGAAGGCAGTAATAAAAACGTGGATAGAGTTGTTTATCACCATAGAGCACAAAATAAGAATTTTTATTGTGGTGGTAAACAACTCTATTCTGTACTATGAGTTTAACTCTTATAGATAATATTCACTAATCCCAAATTAATTACTCTGTCAAAAATATTGAGTTTATACGAGAAATATAATAATTGACCGAGTCGAAAATAACTTTCACGAGTAGTATATTGACTAACAGTTGTTAATTGTTTTTCAAAAATGTTCTCTACTAATTATATTAGTCTACCAGTCAGACAGCCAGTGTAATATCTTTGAATACAAACCACGCAAAGGAGAACTGATCTGTGAACTTGTATTGATTGTTCCCTAGTTGTTTTTAAAAACCAACTAAAATCAAACATAATTATTGTAGATTTAACTAGCAGTGTCTTAGCAACCAGAAGTGTCCCGGCACGCAATAGTAACCTGGCACTCAGCAGTGCCCTACCACTCAGAAGTACCCTGGCACTCAGCATCGTCCTGGCACTCAACAGTATCCTAGGTACCGAAATCCTCTGGGTAAGTTGATGTCAGTCCCATGTGATAAGCTAGTAATATCCAGCCTATTGCAGTAAATTTACTTTTTAATCGGTGTTGACATTTCATAACCAACTTGTATGATTTTTCTCAGTATTTAAAATTAAATACCAGTTAATTAAAATAAAATTCTACTTTATTCAATAAACACATCTAAAATAAAATAATAATAAACACCTATTATGTTAAAAGACAAAAGTATTTTAAAATACAAACAAGTTAACGTTACACGAATAAATTATTATAATACAGGTAAAAAATGTACGTTTACCATTGTTTGTGAATCCCTCCGAGTTGGTTCTCCGAAATCGATCACCAAATACTTTGTACTTATAATATGATAATTTATGCTGTGACGTTCACTTATCTCGTATTTGTACCAACACGTAATACGCTAATTAAGAAAGTACCAGGGGATACCTCTGCACGCTTTGCGTGCCAACCCCGTCACTCGCTGCGCTCGTGACACCACGACCTGTAACATTTGGCTAAAAATATTACAGTCTGTATACGGTAGGGTGGCGCACGGACCCGCCAGCTACCTGTGTCTGTCCTTTCCTCCCCCCGGCACTCGCGGCTGTTTCCATAATGAGTCACCAACTAGCCCCTCTAATAGAATTATTAACTTTTTTTACTTTCTCATAATATCTCAATTTTAATAGAATATTTGTAAAGTACTAACAAAACTAAGAAAAGTGATATAAAACACGATGTGCTTTGATTATAAATAACGAAATGGTCGAAAGTTATTTTTTAGCCGGAATACTGTATGATTTGTTAAATGTTTTATATTTCTCATAATTCCCTAATCTTGATACAATATTATTTTAAGAGTTCTTTGAAAAAAGGTAGAATAATTTAAAACTATGTTATCGCATACTATTTAATCAGCCAAAATATCATCATTAAATAGGCAACACTACATACTTTACAGTTTATTTGATTAATAAATCAACATTATTTTATATTACTGCCAGTAATCTTCTTCAAGCCAAAGTATTTAGTGTCCAGAAGTTGAGCATTTTCCATTTATCTTCCATGTTGTTTCCGTGTGACACTGAAATAAAACAAAATCGCGCTAAAACCAATATACAATATTTTAAGATTGCAGTTAATTTTTAATTTAATTTAAATAACGATCTGGGAGTGTCACCTCTAGAGTAATCAGGTAAAATAAAAAATAAAATCTATTTACCTAGAAAATTTTATTGGACGTAATATATATGATTACAAAAAGGGTATAAAAATATGATAATAGTATACAGTAAAACAAAATAACTATCTTCAAATTTACAGAGACTTTAAACGTTTTTTTTTAATATAAGTAGAGTATAATAAGATATTACTACTTCTTTATTAGTCATGACAATAAGGTTGCGATGATTGATGAATAGCGGGTACTGTAACATTTCAATGTATGCTTTAAAACATTTTAATGTCATTAGAACTAGTAATAAAATATAACGAATTGTAAAAAATTAACTGCAATCTTAAAATATTGTATATTGGTTTTAGCGCGATTTTGTTTTATTTCAGTGTCACACGGAAACAACATGGAAGATAAATGGAAAATGCTCAACTTCTGGACACTAAATACTTTGGCTTGAAGAAGATTACTGGGAGTAATATAAAATAATGTTGATTTATTAATCAAATAAACTGTAAAGTATGTAGTGTTGCCTATTTAATGATGATATTTTGGCTGATTAAATAGTATGCGATAACATAGTTTTAAATTATTCTACCTTTTTTCAAAGAACTCTTAAAATAATATTGTATCAAGATTA